>JAROOI010000026.1:3232500-3717500 GCA_030578255.1 Tiaroga cobitis
TTTATAACTAATCTTTCTTTCTAACTAATCTTTCTTCTTTCTTTCTTTCTTTCTTTCTTTATAACTAATCTTTCTTTCTTTATAACTAATCTTTCTTCTTTCTTTCTTTCTTTCTTTCTTTCTTTCTAACTAATCTTTCTTCTTTCTTTCTTTCTTTCTTTCTTTCTTTCTTTCTTTCTAACTAATCTTTCTTTCTTTCTAACTAATCTTTCTTTCTTTCTTTCTTTCTTTCTTTCTTTCTTTCTTTCTTTCTTTCTTTCTAACTAATCTTTCTTTCTTCCTAATATTTATTTCTTTTTTCTTTCTTTCTTTCTTTCTTTCTTTCTTTCTTTCTTTCTTTCTTTCTTTCTTTCTTTCTAACTAATCTTTCTTCTTTCTTTTTTTCTTCCTAATATTTCTTTCTTTTTTCTTTCTTTCTTTCTTTCTAACTAATCTTTCTTTCTTTCTTTCTTTCTTTCTTTCTAACTAATCTTTCTTTCTTTCTAACTAATCTTCTTTCTTTCTTTCTTTCTTTCTTTCTTTCTTTCTTTCTTTCTTTCTTTCTTTCTTACTTTCTAACTAATCTTTCTTCTTTCTTTCTTTCTTTCTTTCTTACTTTCTTACTTTCTAACTAATCTTTCTTTCTTTCTTTCTAACTAATCTTTCTTTCTTTCTTTCTCTCTTTCTAACTAATTTTTCTTCTTTCTTTCTTTCTTTCTTTCTTTATAACTAATCTTTCTTTCTAACTAATCTTTCTTCTTTCTTTCTTTCTTTCTTTCTTTCTAACTAATCTTTCTTTCTTTATAACTAATCTTTCTTCTTTCTTTCTTTCTTTCTTTCTTTCTTTCTTTCTTTCTTTCTTTCTTTCTTTCTTTCTAACTAATCTTCTTTCTTTCTTTCTTTCTTTCTTTCTTTCTTTCTTTCTTTCTTTCTTTCTTTCTAACTAATCTTTCTTTCTTTCTTTCTTTCTAACTAATCTTTCTTTCTTTCTTTCTCTCTTTCTAACTAAACTTTCTTCTTTCTTTCTTTCTTTCTTTCTTTCTTTCTTTCTAACTAATCTTTCTTTCTTTCTAACTAATCTTTCTTCTTTCTTTCTTTCTTTCTTTCTAACTAATCTTTCTTTCTTTCTAGCTAATCTTTCTTTCTTTCTTTCTTTCTTTCTAACTAATCTTTCTTCTTTCTTTCTTTCTTTCTTTCTTTCTTTCTTTCTTTCTTTCTTTCTTTCTTTCTAACTAATCTTTCTTCTTTCTTTCTTTCTTTCTAACTAATCTTTCTTCTTTCTTTCTTTCTCTCTTTCTAACTAATCTTTCTTCTTTCTTTCTTTCTTTCTAACTAATCTTTCTTTCTTTCTAAGTAATCCATCTTTCTTTCTTTCTTTCTAACTAGTCTTTCTTTCTTTCTTTCTAACTAATCTATCTTTCTTTCTTTTTAACTAATCTATCTATCTTTCTTTCTAACTAATCTATCTATCTTTCTTTCTTTCTAACTAATCATTCTTTCTTTCTTTCTAACTAATCTTTCTTTTTTCTTACTGATCTATCTTTCTTTCTAACTGATCATCTTTTCTTTCTTTCTTTCTTTCTTTCTTTCTTTCTTTCTTTCTTTCTTTCTTTCTTTCTTTCTTTCTAACTAATCTTTCTTTCTTTCATTCTTTCTAACTAATCTTTCTTTCTTTCTAAGTAATCCATCTTTCTTTCTTTCTTTCTAACTAGTCTTTCTTTCTTTCTAACTAATCTATCTTTCTTTCTTTTTAACTAATCTATCTATCTTTCTTTCTAACTAATCTATCTATCTTTCTTTCTTTTTAACTAATCTATCTATCTAATCTAATCTATCTCTCTCTCTTTCTAACTAATCTTTCTTCTTTCTTTCTTTCTTTCTTTCTTTCTTTCTTTCTTTCTTTCTTTCTTTCTTTCTTTATAACTAATCTTTCTTTCTAACTAATCTTTCTTCTTTCTTTCTTTCTTTCTTTCTTTCTTTCTTTCTTTCTAACTAATCTTTCTTTCTTTATAACTAATCTTTCTTCTTTCTTTCTTTCTTTCTTTCTTTCTTTCTAACTAATCTTTCTTCTTTCTTTCTTTCTTTCTTTCTTTCTAACTAATCTTTCTTTCTTTCTTTCTTTCTAACTAATCTTTCTTTCTTTCTTTCTTTCTTTCTTTCTTTCTTTCTTTCTTTCTTTCTTTCTTTCTTTCTTTCTTTCTTTCTAACTAATCTTTCTTTCTTCCTAATATTTATTTCTTTTTTCTTTCTTTCTTTCTTTCTTTCTTTCTTTCTTTCTTTCTAACTAATCTTTCTTCTTTCTTTCTTTCTTCCTAATATTTCTTTCTTTTTTCTTTCTTTCTTTCTAACTAATCTTTCTTTCTTTCTTTCTTTCTTTCTTTCTTTCTAACTAATCTTTCTTTCTTTCTAACTAATCTTCTTTTTTTTCTTTCTTTCTTTCTTTCTTTCTTACTTTCTAACGAATCTTTCTTCTTTCTTTCTTTCTTTCTTTCTTTCTTTCTTTCTTACTTTCTTACTTTCTAACTAATCTTTCTTTCTTTCTTTCTAACTAATCTTTCTTTCTTTCTTTCTCTCTTTCTAACTAATCTTTCTTCTTTCTTTCTTTCTAACTAATCTTTCTTTCTAACTAATCTTTCTTCTTTCTTTCTTTCTTTCTTTCTTTCTTTCTTTCTTTCTAACTAATCTTTCTTTCTTTATAGCTAATCTTTCTTCTTTCTTTCTTTCTTTCTTTCTTTCTTTCTAACTAATCTTTCTTCTTTCTTTCTTTCTTTCTTTCTTTCTTTCTTTCTTTCTTTCTTTCTTTCTTTCTTTCTTTCTAACTAATCTTTCTTTCTTTCTTTCTAACTAATCTTTCTTTCTTTCTTTCTCTCTTTCTAACTAATCTTTCTTCTTTCTTTCTTTCTTTCTTTCTAACTAATCTTTCTTTCTTTCTAACTAATCTTTCTTCTTTCTTTCTTTCTTTCTTTCTAACTAATCTTTCTTTCTTTCTAACTAATCTTTCTTTCTTTCTTTCTAACTAATCTTTCTTCTTTCTTTCTTTCTTTCTTTCTTTCTTTCTTTCTTTCTTTCTTTCTAACTAATCTTTCTTCTTTCTTTCTTTCTTTCTAACTAATCTTTCTTCTTTCTTTCTTTCTCTCTTTCTAACTAATCTTTCTTCTTTCTTTCTTTCTAACTAATCTTTCTTTCTTTCTAAGTAATCCATCTTTCTTTCTTTCTTTCTAACTAGTCTTTCTTTCTTTCTTTCTAACTAATCTATCTTTCTTTCTTTTTAACTAATCTATCTATCTTTCTTTCTAACTAATCTATCTATCTTTCTTTCTTTCTAACTAATCATTCTTTCTTTCTTTCTAACTAATCTTTCTTTTTTTCTTACTGATCTATCTTTCTTTCTAACTAACTAATCTTTTTTTCTAACCGATCATCTTTTCTTTCTTTCTTTCTTTCTTTCTAACTAATCTTTCTTTCTTTCTTTCTTTTTAACTAATCTATCTATCTATCTTTCTCTCTAAATAATCCTTCTTTCTTTCTTTCTTTCTTACTGATCTATCTTTCTAACTAACTAATCTTTCTTTCTTTCTAACTAATCTTTCTTTCTTTTGTAACTAATCTTTCTTTCTTTCTAACTAATCTTTCTTTCTTTCTAACTAATTTTTCTTTCTTTCTTTCTAACTAATCTTTCTTTCTTAATGATCTATCTTTCTTTCTAACTAACTAATCTTTCTTTCTAACTGATCATCTTTTCTTTCTTTCTTTCTTTCTTTCTAACTAATTTTCATTCTTTCTTTCTAACTAATCTTTCTTTCTTTCTAACTAATCTATCTTTCTTTCTTTCTAACTAATCTTTCTTTTTTTCTTTCTAACTAATTATCTTTCGTTCTTTCTTTATAATTAATCTATCTCTCTTTATAAATAATCCATCTTTCTTTTTTCTTTCTTTCTTTCCAACTAATGTCTTTCTTTCTTACTGATCTATCTTTCTTTCTATCTTATCTTTCTTTTTTCTAACTAATCTTTCTTTCTTTATAACTAATCTTTCTTTCTTTTTACCTAATCTTTCTTTCTTTTTACCTAATCTTTCTTTCTTTTTACCTAATCTTTCTTTCTTTTTACATAATCTTTCTTTCTTTTTTCTTTCTTTCTTTCCAACTAATCTCTTTCTTTCTTTCTTACTGATCTATCTTTCTTTCTAACTAATCTTTCTTTATTTCTTTCTAACTAATCTTTTCTTTCTTTCTAACTAATCTTTCTTTCATTCTTTCTAACTAATCCATCCTTCTTTCAATCTGACTAATCCATCTTTCTTTCTTTCTAACTAATCCATCTTTCTTTCTTTCTAACTAATCTTTCTTTCATTCTTTTTAACTAATCTTTCTTCTTTCTTTCTAACTAAACTTTCTTCTTTCTTTCTAACTAATCCATCTATCAAACTTCAAACTATTTTAAACTTCTTCAAACTCTCTGGTCTGGCTTTTTCAAGCCAACTTAAAGTTTGTCTCATCAAACTTTTTTCTAGTTATTATTATTCTTCTTACTCAAATTTACAACTCTAACTCCTCCTAGAGCTTTAACTCCACATACTCCAAACTCGGCACAGACACTCAAACTGTTCTGACTCGGTGTGCTATATCTTTTCTAACTGATTGGACTTACAGTTTTCTTAAAAATTAATATTAAACATCATAAAATTCCCATAGACTTTCATTGCAGCATGTTCAAAATGAGCCAAGGCTACGGTGGCCCAGTAGTGCACAACATAAAAACTCAAATCTAAACTCCCTGAAGCCCTAGACTCAATTAAACTACCATTCAATGTACTAATAATCTATCTATCTTTCTAAATAATCTATCTATCTATCTATCTATCTATCTATCTATCTATCTATCTATCTATCTATCTATCTATCTTTCTAACTCTCTCTTTCTAACTCTCTATCTATCTAACTATCTATCTATCTATCTCTTTCTAACTAATCTTTCTTTCTTTCTAACTAATCTGTCTTTCTTTCTAACTAATCTATCTTTCTTTCTAACTAATCTATCTTTCTAACTAATCTATCTTTCTTTCTAACTAATCTATCTTTCTTTCTAACTAATCTATCTTTCTTTCTAACTAATCTATCTTTCTTTCTTTCTTTCTAACTTTCTAACTAATCTTTCTTTCTTTCTAACTAATCTATCTTTCTTTCTTTCTTTCTAACTAATCTTTCTTTCATTCTTTCTAACTAATCTTTTTTCTTTCTAACTAATCTATCTTTCTTTTTTCTAACTAATCTTTCTTTCTTTCTAACTAATCTGTCTTTCTTTCTAACTAATCTATCTTTCTTTCTAACTAATCTATCTTTCTTTCTTTCTTTCTAACTTTCTAACTAATCTTTCTTTCTTTCTAACTAATCTATCTTTCTTTCTTTCTTTCTAACTAATCTTTCTTTCACTCTTTCTAACTAATCTTTTTTCTTTCTAACTAATCTGTCTTTCATTCTTTCTAACTAATCTTTCTTTCATTCTTTCTAACCAATCTTTTTTTCTTTCTAACTAATCTTTCTTCTTTCTTTCTTTCTTTCTTTCTTTCTTTCTTTCTTTATTTCTTTATTTCTTTCTAACTAATCTTTCTTCTTTCTTTCTTTCTAACTAATCTTTCTTCTTTCTTTCTTTCTTTCTTTCTAACTAATCTTTCTTTCATTCTTTCTAACTAATCTTTTTTCTTTCTAACTAATCTATCTTTCTTTCTTTCAAACTAATCTTTCTTTCATTCTTTCTAACTAATCTTTCTTTCATTCTTTCTAACCAATCTTTCTTTCTTTCTAACTAATCTTTTTTTCTTTCTTTCTTTCTAACTAATCTGTCTTTCTTTCTTTCTTTCTTTCTAACTAATCTATCTTTCTTTCTTTCTTTCTTTCTTTCTAACTTTCTAACTAATCTTTCTTTCTTTCTAACTAATGTATCTTTCTTTCTAACTAATCTTTCTTTCACTCTTTCTAACTAATCTTTTTTCTTTCTAACTAATCTATCTTTCTTTCTTTCTAACTAATCTTTCTTCTTTCTTTCTTTCTTTCTTTCTTTCATTCTTTCTAACTAATCTTTCTTCTTTCTTTCTTTCTTTTTTTCTTTCTTTCTTTCTTTCTTTCTTTCTAACTAATCTTTCTTCTTTCTTTCTTTCTAACTAATCTTTCTTCTTTCTTTCTTTCTAACTAATCTTTCTTTCATTCTTTCTAACTAATCTTTTTTCTTTCTAACTAATCTATCTTTCTTTCTTTCAAACTAATCTTTCTTTCATTCTTTCTAACTAATCTTTCTTTCATTCTTTCTAACCAATCTTTCTTTCTTTCTAACTAATCTTTTTTTCTTTCTTTCTTTCTTTCTTTCTTTCTTTCTTTCTTTCTTTCTTTCTTTCTTTCTTTCTTTCTTTCTTTCTAACCAATTTTCTTTCTTTCTTTCTAACTAATCTTTCTTTCTTTCTAACTAATCTTTCTTTCTTTCTAACTAATCTATCTTTCTTTCTTTCTGACTAATCTTTCTTTTTTCTTTCTAACTAATCTTTCTTTCTTTCTTTCTAACTAATCTTTCTTTTTTTCTTTCTAACTAATTATCTTTCTTTCTTTCTTTATAATTAATCTATCTTTCTTTTTTCTTTCTTTCTTTCCAACTAATGTCTTTCTTTCTTTCTTTCTTTCTTACTGATCTATCTTTCTTTCTATCTTATCTTTCTTTTTTTCTAACTAATCTTTCTTTCTTTCTTTTTACCTAATCTTTCTTTATTTTTACCTAATCTTTCTTTCTTTTTACCTAATCTTTCTTTCTTTTTCTTTCTTTCCAACTAATCTTTCTTTCTTCTTTCTTACTGATCTATCTTTCTTTCTATCTTATCTTTCTTTCTGTCTTTCTAACTAATCTTTCTTTATTTCTTTCTAACTAATCTTTTCTTTCTTTCTAACTAATCTTTCTTTCATTCTTTCTAACTAATCCATCCTTCTTTCTTTCTGACTAATCCATCTTTCTTTCTAACTAATCAATCTTTCTTTCTTTCTAACTAATCTTTCTTTCTTCTTTCTTTCTTTCTAACTAATCTTTCTTTCATTCTTTCTAACTAATCTTTCTTCTTTCTTTCTAACTAAACTTTCTTCTTTTTTTCTAACTAATCCATCTATCAAACTTCAAACTATTTTAAACTTCTTCAAACTCTCTGGTCTGGCTTTTTCAAGCCAACTTAAAGTTTGTCTCATCAAACTTTTTTCTAGTCTACCTCTACTGTTGTCTACTGTACTCTACTCTACTGTACTCCACTGTACTCTATCCCTACTGTACTCCACTGTACTCTACCTCTACTGTGCTCCACTGTACTCTACCTCTACGGTACTCTACTGTTCTCTACCTCTATTGTACTCTACTGTATTCCACCTCTACTGTACTCCACTGTTCTCCACTGTACTCTACCTCTACTGTGCTCCACTGTACTCTACCTCTACTGTATTCCACTGTACTCTACCTCTACTGTGCTCCACTGTACTCTACCTCTACTGTAATCCACTCTACTCTACCTCTACTGTGCTCCACTGTACTCCACTGTACTCTACCTCTACTGTGCTCCACTGTACTCCACTGTACTCTACCTCTACTGTGCTTCACTGTACTCTACCTCTACTGTACTCCACTGTACTCTACCTCTACTGTGCTCCACTGTACTCTACCTCTACTGTACTCCACTCTACTCTATCTCTACTGTGCTCCACTGTACTCTCTCTACTGTACTCCACTGTACTCTACCTCTACTGTACTCTACTGTACTCCACCTCTAATATACTCCACTATATTCCACTCTACTCTACCTCTACTGTACTCCACTGTACTCTACCTCTACTGTACTCCACTGTACTCTACCTCTACTGTGCTCCACTGTACTCTACCTCTACTGTGCTCTACTGTACTCTATCTCTACTGTGCTCCACTGTACTCTACCTCTACTGTACTCCACTATACTCTAACTCTACTACACTCCACTGTACTCTATCTCTACTGTGCTCCACTGTACTCTATTTCTACTGTGCTCCACTGTACTCTATCTCTACTGTACTCCACTGTACTCTATCTCTACTGTACTCCACTGTACTCTATCTCTACTGTACTTCACTGTCCTCTATCTCTACTGTACTCTACTGTACTCTACCTCTACTGTACTCCACTGTACTCTATCTCTACTGTACTCCACTGTACTCTACCTCTACTGTACTCCTCTGTACTCTACCTATACTGTGCTCCACTGTACTCTATCTCTACTGTGCTCCACTGTACTCTACCTCTACTGTACTCTATTGTACTCCACCTCTAATGTGCTCCACTGTACTCTAGCTCTACTGTACTCCACTGTACTTTACCTCTACTTTACTCCACTGTACTCTACCTCTACTGTGCTCCACTGTACTCTATTTCTACTGTACTCCTCTGTACTCTACCTATACTGTGCTCCACTGTACTCTATCTCTACTGTGCTCCACTGTACTCTACCTCTACTGTACTCTACTGTACTCCACCTCTAATGTGATCCACTGTATTCCACTCTACTCTACCTCTACTGTACTCCACTGTACTTTACCTCTACTTTACTCCACTGTACTCTACCTCTACTGTGCTCCACTGTACTCTATTTCTACTGTACTCCTCTGTACTCTACCTATACTGTGCTCCACTGTACTCTATCTCTACTGTGCTCCACTGTACTCTACCTCTACTGTACTCTACTGTACTCCACCTCTAATGTGATCCACTGTATTCCACTCTACTCTACCTCTACTGTACTCCACTGTACTCTACCTCTACTGTACTCCACTGTACTCTACCTCTACTGTGCTCCACTGTACTCTACCTCTACTGTACTCCACTGTACTCTACCTCTACTGTGCTCTACTGTACTCTATCTCTACTGTGCTCCACTGTACTCTACCTCTACTGTACTCCACTATACTCTAACTCTACTATACTCCACTGTACTCTATCTCTACTGTGCTCCACTGTACTCTATCTCTACTGTACTCCACTGTACTCTATCTCTACTGTACTTCACTGTCCTCTATCTCTACTGTACTCTACTGTACTCTACCTCTATTGTGCTCCACTGTACTCTATCTCTACTGTACTCTACTGTACTCTATCTCTACTGTACTCCACTGTACTCTATCTCTACTGTACTCCACTGTACTCTACCTCTACTGTACTCCTCTGTACTCTACCTATACTGTGCTCCACTGTACTCTATCTCTACTGTACTCTATTGTACTCCACCTCTAATGTGCTCCACTGTACTCTAGCTCTACTGTACTCCCCTGTACTTTACCTCTACTGTACTCCACTGTACTCTACCTCTACTGTGCTCCACTGTACTCTATTTCTACTGTACTCCTCTGTACTCTACCTCTACTGTACTCCACTGTACTCTACCTCTACTGTTATCTACCTCTACTGTTGTCTACTGTACTCTACTCTACTGTACTCCACTCTACTCTACCTCTACTGTGCTCCACTGTACTCTCTCTCTACTGTACTCCACTGTACTCTACCTCTACTGTACTCTACTGTACTCCACCTCTAATGTGCTCCACTGTATTCCACTCTACTCTACCTCTACTGTACTCCACTGTACTCTACCTCTACTGTACTCCACTGTACTCTACCTCTACTGTACTCCACTGTACTCTACCTCTACTATACTCCACTGTACTCGATCTCTACTATGCTCCACTGTACTCTATCTCTACTGTGCTCCACTGTACTCTACCTCTACTGTACTCCACTGTACTCTACCTCTACTATGCTCTACTGTACTCTATCTCTACTGTGCTCCACTGTACTCTACCTCTACTGTACTCCACTATACTCTAACTCTACTATACTCCACTGTACTCTATCTCTACTGTGCTCCACTGTACTCTATTTCTACTGTGCTCCACTGTACTCTATCTCTACTGTACTCCACTGTACTCTATCTCTACTGTACTTCACTGTCCTCTATCTCTACTGTACTCTACTGTACTCTACCTCTATTGTGCTCCACTGTACTCTATCTCTACTGTACTCTACTGTACTCTATCTCTACTGTACTCCACTGTACTCTATCTCTACTGTGCTCCACTGTACTCTAGCTCTACTGTACTCCACTGTACTTTACCTTTACTTTACTCCACTGTACTCTACCTCTACTGTGCTCCACTGTACTCTATTTCTACTGTACTCCTCTGTACTCTACCTATACTGTGCTCCAGTGTACTCTATCTCTACTGTGCTCCACTGTACTCTACCTCTACTGTACTCTACTGTACTCCACCTCTAATGTGCTCCACTGTACTCTAGCTCTACTGTACTCCCCTCTACTCTACTCTACTGTACTCCACTGTACCCTGCCTCTACTGTGCTCCACTGTACTCTACCTCTACTATACTCCACTCCTCTCTACCTCTACTGTACTCTACTGTACTCTACCTCTACTGTCCTCTACCTCTACTATGCTCCACTGTACTCTACCTCTACTGTACTCTACTGTACTCTACCTCTACTGTACTCCACTGTACTCTACCTCTACAGTACTCCACTGTGCTCTATCTCTACTGTGCTCCACTGTACTCTACATCTACTGTGCTCAACTGTACTCTACTCTACTGTACTCCACTGTACTCTATCTCTACTGTACTCAACTGTACTCTACCTCTACTGTACTCCACTGTACTCTATCTCTAATGTGATCCACTGTACTCTATCTCTAATGTGATCCACTGTACTCTACCTCTACTGTGATCCACTGTACTCTACCTCTACGTTACTCTACTGTTCTCTACCTCTATTGTACTCTACTGTACTCCACCTCTACTGTACTCCACTGTTCTCCACTGTACTCTACCTCTACTGTGCTCCACTGTACTCTACCTCTACTGTATTCCACTGTACTCTACCTCTACTGTGCTCCACTGTACTCTACCTCTACTGTAATCCACTCTACTCTACCTCTACTGTGCTCCACTGTACTCCACTGTACTCTACCTCTACTGTACTCCACTGTACTCCACTGTACTCTACCTCTACTGTGCTTCACTGTACTCTACCTCTACTGTACTCCACTGTAATCTACCTCTACTGTGCTCCACTGTACTCTACCTCTACTGTACTCCACTCTACTCTATCTCTACTGTGCTCCACTGTACTCTCTCTACTGTACTCCACTGTACTCTACCTCTACTGTACTCTACTGTACTCCACCTCTAATGTGCTCCACTGTATTCCACTCTACTCTACCTCTACTGTACTCCACTGTACTCTACCTCTACTGTACTCCACTGTACTCTACCTCTACTGTGCTCCACTGTACTCTACCTCTACTGTACTCCACTGTACTCTACCTCTACTGTGCTCTACTGTACTCTATCTCTACTGTGCTCCACTGTACTCTACCTCTACTGTACTCCACTGTACTCTACCTCTACTGTACTCCACTGTACTCTATCTCTACTGTGATCCACTGTACTCTACCTCTACTGTGCTCCACTGTACTCTATCTCTACTGTGCTCCACTGTACTCTACCTCTACTGTACTCCACTGTACTCTATCTCTACTGTTATCCACTGTACTCTACCTCTACTGTGCTCCACTGTACTCTATCTCTACTGTGCTCCACTCCACTCTACTCTACCTCTACTGTGCTCCACTGTACTCTACCTCTACTGTACTCCACTGTACTCTATCTCTACTGTGCTCCACTGTACTCTATCTCTACTGTACTCCACTGTACTCTACCTCTACTGTACTCTACTGTTCTCTACCTCTACTGTACTCTACTGTACTCCACCTCTACTGTAATCAACTGTACTCCACTGTACTCTACCTCTACTGTGCTCCACTGTACTCTACCTCTACTGTGCTCCACTATACTCTACCGTGCTCCACTGTACTCTCCCTCTACTGTGCTCCACTATACTCTACCTCTACTGTGCTCCACTGTACTCTCTCTCTACTGTACTCCACTGTACTCTACCTCTATTGTACTCTACTGTATTCCACCTCTAATGTGCTCCACTCTACTCTACCTCAACTGTACTCTACCTCTACTGTACGCCACTGTACTCTACCTCTACTGTGCTCTACTGTACTCTTTCTCTACTCTGCTCCACTCTACTCTACCTCTACTGTACTCCACTGTACTCTAACTCTACTATACTCCACTGTACTCTATCTCTACTGTGCTCCACTGTACTCTATTTCTACTGTGCTCCACTGTACTCTATCTCTACTGTACTCCACTGTACTCTATCTCTACTGTACTCCACTGTACTCTATCTCTACTGTACTTCACTGTCCTCTATCTCTACTGTACTCTACTGTACTCTACCTCTACTGTACTCCACTGTACTCTATCTCTACTGTACTCCACTGTACTCTACCTCTACTGTACTCCTCTGTACTCTACCTATACTGTGCTCCACTGTACTCTATCTCTACTGTGCTCCACTGTACTCTACCTCTACTGTACTCTATTGTACTCCACCTCTAATGTGCTCCACTGTACTCTAGCTCTACTGTACTCCACTGTACTTTACCTCTACTTTACTCCACTGTACTCTACCTCTACTGTGCTCCACTGTACTCTATTTCTACTGTACTCCTCTGTGCTCTACCTATACTGTGCTCCACTGTACTCTATCTCTACTGTGCTCCACTGTACTCTACCTCTACTGTACTCTACTGTACTCCACCTCTAATGTGATCCACTGTATTCCACTCTACTCTACCTCTACTGTACTCCACTGTACTTTACCTCTACTTTACTCCACTGTACTCTACCTCTACTGTGCTCCACTGTACTCTATTTCTACTGTACTCCTCTGTACTCTACCTATACTGTGCTCCACTGTACTCTATCTCTACTGTGCTCCACTGTACTCTACCTCTACTGTACTCTACTGTACTCCACCTCTAATGTGATCCACTGTATTCCACTCTACTCTACCTCTACTGTACTCCACTGTACTCTACCTCTACTGTACTCCACTGTACTCTACCTCTACTGTGCTCCACTGTACTCTACCTCTACTGTACTCCACTGTACTCTACCTCTACTGTGCTCTACTGTACTCTATCTCTACTGTGCTCCACTGTACTCTACCTCTACTGTACTCCACTATACTCTAACTCTACTATACTCCACTGTACTCTATCTCTACTGTGCTCCACTGTACTCTATCTCTACTGTACTCCACTGTACTCTATCTCTACTGTACTTCACTGTCCTCTATCTCTACTGTACTCTACTGTACTCTACCTCTATTGTGCTCCACTGTACTCTATCTCTACTGTACTCTACTGTACTCTATCTCTACTGTACTCCACTGTACTCTATCTCTACTGTACTCCACTGTACTCTACCTCTACTGTACTCCTCTGTACTCTACCTATACTGTGCTCCACTGTACTCTATCTCTACTGTACTCTATTGTACTCCACCTCTAATGTGCTCCACTGTACTCTAGCTCTACTGTACTCCCCTGTACTTTACCTCTACTGTACTCCACTGTACTCTACCTCTACTGTGCTCCACTGTACTCTATTTCTACTGTACTCCTCTGTACTCTACCTCTACTGTACTCCACTGTACTCTACCTCTACTGTTATCTACCTCTACTGTTGTCTACTGTACTCTACTCTACTGTACTCCACTCTACTCTACCTCTACTGTGCTCCACTGTACTCTCTCTCTACTGTACTCCACTGTACTCTACCTCTACTGTACTCTACTGTACTCCACCTCTAATGTGCTCCACTGTATTCCACTCTACTCTACCTCTACTGTACTCCACTGTACTCTACCTCTACTGTACTCCACTGTACTCTACCTCTACTGTACTCCACTGTACTCTACCTCTACTATACTCCACTGTACTCGATCTCTACTATGCTCCACTGTACTCTATCTCTACTGTGCTCCACTGTACTCTACCTCTACTGTACTCCACTGTACTCTACCTCTACTATGCTCTACTGTACTCTATCTCTACTGTGCTCCACTGTACTCTACCTCTACTGTACTCCACTATACTCTAACTCTACTATACTCCACTGTACTCTATCTCTACTGTGCTCCACTGTACTCTATTTCTACTGTGCTCCACTGTACTCTATCTCTACTGTACTCCACTGTACTCTATCTCTACTGTACTTCACTGTCCTCTATCTCTACTGTACTCTACTGTACTCTACCTCTATTGTGCTCCACTGTACTCTATCTCTACTGTACTCTACTGTACTCTATCTCTACTGTACTCCACTGTACTCTATCTCTACTGTGCTCCACTGTACTCTACCTCTACTGTACTCTATTGTACTCCACCTCTAATGTGCTCCACTGTACTCTAGCTCTACTGTACTCCACTGTACTTTACCTTTACTTTACTCCACTGTACTCTACCTCTACTGTGCTCCACTGTACTCTATTTCTACTGTACTCCTCTGTACTCTACCTATACTGTGCTCCAGTGTACTCTATCTCTACTGTGCTCCACTGTACTCTACCTCTACTGTACTCTACTGTACTCCACCTCTAATGTGCTCCACTGTACTCTAGCTCTACTGTACTCCCCTCTACTCTACTCTACTGTACTCCACTGTACCCTGCCTCTACTGTGCTCCACTGTACTCTACCTCTACTATACTCCACTCCTCTCTACCTCTACTGTACTCTACTGTACTCTACCTCTACTGTCCTCTACCTCTACTATGCTCCACTGTACTCTACCTCTACTGTACTCTACTGTACTCTACCTCTACTGTACTCCACTGTACTCTACCTCTACAGTACTCCACTGTGCTCTATCTCTACTGTGCTCCACTGTACTCTACATCTACTGTGCTCAACTGTACTCTACTCTACTGTACTCCACTGTACTCTATCTCTACTGTACTCAACTGTACTCTACCTCTACTGTACTCCACTGTACTCTATCTCTAATGTGATCCACTGTACTCTATCTCTAATGTGATCCACTGTACTCTACCTCTACTGTGATCCACTGTACTCTACCTCTACGTTACTCTACTGTTCTCTACCTCTATTGTACTCTACTGTACTCCACCTCTACTGTACTCCACTGTTCTCCACTGTACTCTACCTCTACTGTGCTCCACTGTACTCTACCTCTACTGTATTCCACTGTACTCTACCTCTACTGTGCTCCACTGTACTCTACCTCTACTGTAATCCACTCTACTCTACCTCTACTGTGCTCCACTGTACTCCACTGTACTCTACCTCTACTGTACTCCACTGTACTCCACTGTACTCTACCTCTACTGTGCTTCACTGTACTCTACCTCTACTGTACTCCACTGTAATCTACCTCTACTGTGCTCCACTGTACTCTACCTCTACTGTACTCCACTCTACTCTATCTCTACTGTGCTCCACTGTACTCTCTCTACTGTACTCCACTGTACTCTACCTCTACTGTACTCTACTGTACTCCACCTCTAATGTGCTCCACTGTATTCCACTCTACTCTACCTCTACTGTACTCCACTGTACTCTACCTCTACTGTACTCCACTGTACTCTACCTCTACTGTGCTCCACTGTACTCTACCTCTACTGTACTCCACTGTACTCTACCTCTACTGTGCTCTACTGTACTCTATCTCTACTGTGCTCCACTGTACTCTACCTCTACTGTACTCCACTGTACTCTACCTCTACTGTACTCCACTGTACTCTATCTCTACTGTGATCCACTGTACTCTACCTCTACTGTGCTCCACTGTACTCTATCTCTACTGTGCTCCACTGTACTCTACCTCTACTGTACTCCACTGTACTCTATCTCTACTGTTATCCACTGTACTCTACCTCTACTGTGCTCCACTGTACTCTATCTCTACTGTGCTCCACTCCACTCTACTCTACCTCTACTGTGCTCCACTGTACTCTACCTCTACTGTACTCCACTGTACTCTATCTCTACTGTGCTCCACTGTACTCTATCTCTACTGTACTCCACTGTACTCTACCTCTACTGTACTCTACTGTTCTCTACCTCTACTGTACTCTACTGTACTCCACCTCTACTGTAATCAACTGTACTCCACTGTACTCTACCTCTACTGTGCTCCACTGTACTCTACCTCTACTGTGCTCCACTATACTCTACCGTGCTCCACTGTACTCTCCCTCTACTGTGCTCCACTATACTCTACCTCTACTGTGCTCCACTGTACTCTCTCTCTACTGTACTCCACTGTACTCTACCTCTATTGTACTCTACTGTATTCCACCTCTAATGTGCTCCACTCTACTCTACCTCAACTGTACTCTACCTCTACTGTACGCCACTGTACTCTACCTCTACTGTGCTCTACTGTACTCTTTCTCTACTCTGCTCCACTCTACTCTACCTCTACTGTACTCCACTGTACTCTAACTCTACTATACTCCACTGTACTCTATCTCTACTGTGCTCCACTGTACTCTATTTCTACTTTGCTCCACTGTACTCTATCTCTACTGTACTCCACTGTACTCTATCTCTACTGTACTCCACTGTCCTCTATCTCTACTGTACTCCACTGTACTCTACCTCTATTGTGCTCCACTGTACTCTATCTCTACTGTACTCCACTGTACTCTATCTCTACTGTACTCCACTGTACTCTGCCTCTACTGTGCTCCACTGTACTCTACCTCTACTATACTCCACTGTACTCTACCTCTACTGTACTCCACTGTACTCTACCTCTACTGTGCTCCACTGTACTCTACCTCTACGTTACTCTACTGTTCTCTACCTCTATTGTACTCTACTGTACTCCACCTCTACTGTACTCCACTGTTCTCCACTGTACTCTACCTCTACTGTGCTCCACTGTACTCTACCTCTACTGTATTCCACTGTACTCTACCTCTACTGTGCTCCACTGTACTCTACCTCTACTGTAATCCACTCTACTCTACCTCTACTGTGCTCCACTGTACTCCACTGTACTCTACCTCTACTGTACTCCACTGTACTCCACTGTACTCTACCTCTACTGTGCTTCACTGTACTCTACCTCTACTGTACTCCACTGTAATCTACCTCTACTGTGCTCCACTGTACTCTACCTCTACTGTACTCCACTCTACTCTATCTCTACTGTGCTCCACTGTACTCTCTCTACTGTACTCCACTGTACTCTACCTCTACTGTACTCTACTGTACTCCACCTCTAATGTGCTCCACTATATTCCACTCTACTCTACCTCTACTGTACTCCACTGTACTCTACCTCTACTGTACTCCACTGTACTCTACCTCTACTGTGCTCCACTGTACTCTACCTCTACTGTACTCCACTGTACTCTACCTTTACTGTGCTCTACTGTACTCTATCTCTACTGTTTTCCACTGTACTCTACCTCTACTGTACTCCACTGTACTCTACCTCTACTGTACTCCACTGTACTCTATCTCTACTGTGATCCACTGTACTCTACCTCTACTGTGCTCCACTGTACTCTATCTCTACTGTGCTCCACTGTACTCTACCTCTACTGTACTCCACTGTACTCTATCTCTACTGTTATCCACTGTACTCTACCTCTACTGTGCTCCACTGTACTCTATCTCTACTGTGCTCCACTCTACTCTACCTCTACTGTGCTCCACTGTACTCTACCTCTACTGTACTCCACTGTACTCTATCTCTACTGTGCTCCACTGTACTCTATCTCTACTGTACTCCACTGTACTCTACCTCTACTGTACTCTACTGTTCTCTACCTCTACTGTACTCTACTGTACTCCACCTCTACTGTAATCCACTGTACTCCACTGTACTCTACCTCTACTGTGCTCCACTGTACTCTACCTCTACTGTGCTCCACTATACTCTACCGTGCTCCACTGTACTCTCCCTCTACTGTGCTCCACTATACTCTACCTCTACTGTGCTCCACTGTACTCTCTCTCTACTGTACTCCACTGTACTCTACCTCTATTGTACTCTACTGTATTCCACCTCTAATGTGCTCCACTCTACTCTACCTCAACTGTACTCTACCTCTACTGTACGCCACTGTACTCTACCTCTACTGTACTCCACTGTACTCTACCTCTACTTTGCTCCACTGTACTCTATCTCTACTGTACTCCACTGTCCTCTATCTCTACTGTACTCCACTGTACTCTACCTCTATTGTGCTCCACTGTACTCTATCTCTACTGTACTCCACTGTACTCTATCTCTACTGTACTCCACTGTACTCTGCCTCTACTGTGCTCCACTGTACTCTACCTCTACTATACTCCACTGTACTCTACCTCTACTGTACTCTACTGTACTCTACTTCTACTGTACTCTACTGTACTCTACCTCTACTATACTCCACTGTACTCTACCTCTACTGTACTCTACCGTACTCTACCTCTACTGTGCTCCACTGTACTCTACCTCTACTGTCCTCCACTGTACTCTACCTCTACTGTGCTCCACTGTACTCTATCTCTACTGTACTCCACTGTACTCTACCTCTACTGTACTTTACTGTTCTCTACCTCTACTGTACTCCACTGTACTCTATCTCTACTGTGATCCACTGTACTCTATCTCTACTGTGATCCACTGTACTCTACCTCTACTGTGCTCCACTGTACTCTACCTCTACTGTACTCCACTCTACTCTACCTCTACTGTGCTCCACTGTACTCTCTCTACTGTACTCCACTGTACTCTACCTCTACTGTACTCTACTGTACTCCACCTCTAATGTGCTCCACTGTATTCCACTCTACTCTACCTCTACTGTACTCCACTGTACTCTACCTCTACTGTACTCCACTGTACTCTACCTCTACTGTACTCCACTGTACTCTACCTCTACTATACTCCACTGTACTCGATCTCTACTATGCTCCACTGTACTCTACCTCTACTGTGCTCCACTGTACTCTATTCTACTGCACTCCACTGTACTCTACCTCTACTGTGCTCCACTGTACTATATCTCTACTGTACTCCACAGTACTCTATCTCTACTTAATCTACTGTTTTCTACCTCTACTGTACTCCACTGTACTCTATCTCTACTGTACTCCACTGTACTCTATATCTACTGTACTCCACTCTACTCTATATCTACTGTAATCCATTGTACTCTACCTCTACTGTGCTCCACTGTACTCCACTGTACTCTATCTCTACTGTGATCCACTGTACTCTACCTCTACTGTACTCCACTGTACTCTATCTCTACTGTGATCCACTGTACTCTATCTCTACTGTGCTCCACTGTACTCTATCTCTACTGTGCTCCACTGTACTCTACCTCTACTGTACTCCACTGTACTCTATCTCTACTGTTATCCACTGTACACTACCTCTACTGTGCTCCACTGTACTCTATCTCTACTGTGCTCCACTCTACTCTACCTCTACTGTGCTCCACTGTACTCTACCTCTACTGTACTCTACTGTACTCTATCTCTACTGTGCTCCACTGTACTCTACCTCTACTGTACTCTACTGTTCTCTACCTCTACTGTACTCTACTGTACTCCACCTCTACTGTAATCCACTGTACTCCATTGTACTCTACCTCTACTGTGCTCCACTGTACTCTACCTCTACTGTGCTCCACTATACTCTACCGTGCTCCACTGTACTCTACCTCTACTGTGCTCCACTATACTCTACCTCTACTGTGCTCCACTGTACTCTCTCTCTACTGTACTCCACTGTACTCTACCTCTATTGTACTCTACTGTACTCCACCTCTAATGTGCTCCACTCTACTCTACCTCAACTGTACTCTACCTCTACTGTACGCCACTGTACTCTACCTCTACTGTGCTCTACTGTACTCTATCTCTACTCTGCTCCACTCTACTCTACCTCTACTGTACTCCACTGTACTCTAACTCTACTATACTCCACTGTAATCTATCTCTACTGTGCTCCACTGTACTCTATTTCTACTTTGCTCCACTGTACTCTATCTCTACTGTACTCCACTGTACTCTATCTCTACTGTACTCCACTGTCCTCTATCTCTACTGTACTCAACTGTACTCTACCTCTATTGTGCTCCACTGTACTCTATCTCTACTGTACTCCACTGTACTCTATCTCTACTGTCCTCCACTGTACTCTGCCTCTACTGTGCTCCACTGTACTCTACCTCTACTATACTCCACTGTACTCTACCTCTACTGTACTCTACTGTACTCTACTTCTACTGTACTCTACTGTACTCTACCTCTACTATACTCCACTGTACTCTACCTCTACTGTACTCTACCGTACTCTACCTCTACTGTGCTCCACTGTACTCTACCTCTACTGTCCTCCACTGTACTCTACCTCTACTGTGCTCCACTGTACTCTATCTCTACTGTACTCCACTGTACTCTACCTCTACTGTACTTTACTGTTCTCTACCTCTACTGTACTCCACTGTACTCTATCTCTACTGTGATCCACTGTACTCTATCTCTACTCTGATGCACTGTACTCTACCTCTACTGTGCTCCACTGTACTCTACCTCTACTGTACTCCACTCTACTCTACCTCTACTGTGCTCCACTTTACTCTCTCTACTGTACTCCACTGTACTCTACCTCTACTGTACTCTACTGTACTCCACCTCTAATGTGCTCCACTGTATTCCACTCTACTCTACCTCTACTGTACTCCACTGTACTCTACCTCTACTGTACTCCACTGTACTCTACCTCTACTGTACTCCACTGTACTCTACCTCTACTATACTCCACTGTACTCGATCTCTACTATGCTCCACTGTACTCTACCTCTACTGTGCTCCACTGTACTCTATTCTACTGCACTCCACTGTACTCTACCTCTACTGTGCTCCACTGTACTATATCTCTACTGTACTCCACAGTACTCTATCTCTACTTAATCTACTGTTTTCTACCTCTACTGTACTCCACTGTACTCTATCTCTTCTGTACTGCACTGTACTCTATATCTACTGTGCTCCACTCTACTCTACCTCTACTGTGCTCCACTGTACTCTACCTCTACTGTACTCCACTGTACTCTATCTCTACTGTGATCCACTGTACTCTACCTCTACTGTACTCCACTGTACTCTATCTCTACTGTGCTCCACTGTACTCTACCTCTACTGTACTCCACTGTACTCTATCTCTACTGTTATCCACTGTACACTACCTCTACTGTGCTCCACTGTACTCTATCTCTACTGTGCTCCACTCTACTCTACCTCTACTGTGCTCCACTGTACTCTACCTCTACTGTACTCCACTGTACTCTATCTCTACTGTGCTCCACTGTACTCTACCTCTACTGTACTCTACTGTTCTCTACCTCTACTGTACTCTACTGTACTCCACCTCTACTGTAATCCACTGTACTCCACTGTACTCTACCTCTACTGTGCTCCACTGTACTCTACCTCTACTGTGCTCCACTATACTCTACCGTGCTCCACTGTACTCTACCTCTACTGTGCTCCACTATACTCTACCTCTACTGTGCTCCACTGTACTCTCTCTCTACTGTACTCCACTGTACTCTACCTCTATTGTACTCTACTGTACTCCACCTCTAATGTGCTCCACTCTACTCTACCTCAACTGTACTCTACCTCTACTGTACGCCACTGTACTCTACCTCTACTGTGCTCTACTGTACTCTATCTCTACTCTGCTCCACTCTACTCTACCTCTACTGTACTCCACTGTACTCTAACTCTACTATACTCCACTGTAATCTATCTCTACTGTGCTCCACTGTACTCTATTTCTACTTTGCTCCACTGTACTCTATCTCTACTGTACTCCACTGTACTCTATCTCTACTGTACTCCACTGTCCTCTATCTCTACTGTACTCAACTGTACTCTACCTCTATTGTGCTCCACTGTACTCTATCTCTACTGTACTCCACTGTACTCTATCTCTACTGTACTCCACTGTACTCTGCCTCTACTGTGCTCCACTGTACTCTACCTCTACTATACTCCACTGTACTCTACCTCTACTGTACTCTACTGTACTCTACTTCTACTGTACTCTAATGTACTCTACCTCTACTATACTCCACTGTACTCTACCTCTACTGTACTCTACCGTACTCTACCTCTACTGTGCTCCACTGTACTCTACCTCTACTGTCCTCCAATGTACTCTACCTCCACTGTGCTCCACTGTACTCTATCTCTACTGTACTCCACTGTACTCTACCTTTACTGTACTTTACTGTTCTCTACCTCTACTGTACTCAACTGTACTCTATCTCTACTGTGATCCACTGTACTCTATCTGTACTGTGATCCACTGTACTCTACCTCTACTGTGCTCCACTGTACTCTACCTCTACTGTACTCCACTCTAATCTACCTCTACTGTGCTCCACTGTACTCTCTCTACTGTACTCCACTGTACTCTACCTCTACTGTACTCTACTGTACTCCACCTCTAATGTGCTCCACTGTATTCCACTCTACTCTACCTCTACTGTACTCCACTGTACTCTACCTCTACTGTACTCCACTGTACTCTACCTCTACTGTACTCCACTGTACTCTACCTCTACTATACTCCACTGTACTCGATCTCTACTATGCTCCACTGTACTCTACCTCTACTGTGCTCCACTGTACTCTATTCTACTGCACTCCACTGTACTCTACCTCTACTGTCCTCCACTGTACTCTGCCTCTACTGTGCTCCACTGTACTCTACCACTACTATACTCCACTGTACTCTACCTCTACTGTACTCTACTGTACTCTACTTCTACTGTACTCTACTGTACTCTACCTCTACTATACTCCACTGTACTCTACCTCTACTGTACTCTACCGTACTCTACCTCTACTGTGCTCCACTGTACTCTACCTCTACTGTCCTCCACTGTACTCTACCTCTACTGTGCTCCACTGTACTCTATCTCTACTGTACTCCACTGTACTCTACCTCTACTGTACTTTACTGTTCTCTACCTCTACTGTACTCCACTGTACTCTATCTCTACTGTGATCCACTGTACTCTATCTCTACTGTGATCCACTGTACTCTACCTCTACTGTGCTCCACTGTACTCTACCTCTACTGTACTCCACTCTACTCTACCTCTACTGTGCTCCACTTTACTCTCTCTACTGTACTCCACTGTACTCTACCTCTACTGTACTCTACTGTACTCCACCTCTAATGTGCTCCACTGTATTCCACTCTACTCTACCTCTACTGTACTCCAATGTACTCTACCTCTACTGTACTCCACTGTACTCTACCTCTACTGTACTCCACTGTACTCTACCTCTACTATACTCCACTGTACTCGATCTCTACTATGCTCCACTGTACTCTACCTCTACTGTGCTCCACTGTACTCTATTCTACTGCGCTCCACTGTACTCTACCTCTACTGTGCTCCACTGTACTATATCTCTACTGTACTCCACAGTACTCTATCTCTACTTAATCTACTGTTTTCTACCTCTACTGTACTCCACTGTACTCTATCTCTTCTGTACTCCACTGTACTCTATATCTACTGTGCTCCACTCTACTCTACCTCTACTTTGCTCCACTGTACTCTACCTCTACTGTACTCCACTGTACTCTATCTCTACTGTGATCCACTGTACTCTACCTCTACTGTACTCCACTGTACTCTATCTCTACTGTGCTCCACTGTACTCTACCTCTACTGTACTCCACTGTACTCTATCTCTACTGTTATCCACTGTACACTACCTCTACTGTGCTCCACTGTACTCTATCTCTACTGTGCTCCACTCTACTCTACCTCTACTGTGCTCCACTGTACTCTACCTCTACTGTACTCCACTGTACTCTATCTCTACTGTGCTCCACTGTACTCTACCTCTACTGTACTCTACTGTTCTCTACCTCTACTGTACTCTACTGTACTCCACCTCTACTGTAATCCACTGTACTCCACTGTACTCTACCTCTACTGTGCTCCACTGTACTCTACCTCTACTGTGCTCCACTATACTCTACCGTGCTCCACTGTACTCTACCTCTACTGTGCTCCACTATACTCTACCTCTACTGTGCTCCACTGTACTCTCTCTCTACTGTACTCCACTGTACTCTACCTCTATTGTACTCTACTGTACTCCACCTCTAATGTGCTCCACTCTACTCTACCTCAACTGTACTCTACCTCTACTGTACGCCACTGTACTCTACCTCTACTGTGCTCTACTGTACTCTATCTCTACTCTGCTCCACTCTACTCTACCTCTACTGTACTCCACTGTACTCTAACTCTACTATACTCCACTGTAATCTATCTCTACTGTGCTCCACTGTACTCTATTTCTACTTTGCTCCACTGTACTCTATCTCTACTGTACTCCACTGTACTCTATCTCTACTGTACTCCACTGTCCTCTATCTCTACTGTACTCAACTGTACTCTACCTCTATTGTGCTCCACTGTACTCTATCTCTACTGTACTCCATTGTACTCTATCTCTACTGTACTCCACTGTACTCTGCCTCTACTGTGCTCCACTGTACTCTACCTCTACTATACTCCACTGTACTCTACCTCTACTGTACTCTACTGTACTCTACTTCTACTGTACTCTAATGTACTCTACCTCTACTATACTCCACTGTACTCTACCTCTACTGTACTCTACCGTACTCTACCTCTACTGTGCTCCACTGTACTCTACCTCTACTGTCCTCCAATGTACTCTACCTCTACTGTGCTCCACTGTACTCTATCTCTACTGTACTCCACTGTACTCTACCTTTACTGTACTTTACTGTTCTCTACCTCTACTGTACTCCACTGTACTCTATCTCTACTGTGATCCACTGTACTCTATCTCTACTGTGATCCACTGTACTCTACCTCTACAGTGCTCCACTGTACTCTACCTCTACTGTACTCCACTCTAATCTACCTCTACTGTGCTCCACTGTACTCTCTCTACTGTACTCCACTGTACTCTACCTCTACTGTACTCTACTGTACTCCACCTCTAATGTGCTCCACTGTATTCCACTCTACTCTACCTCTACTGTACTCCACTGTACTCTACCTCTACTGTACTCCACTGTACTCTACCTCTACTGTACTCCACTGTACTCTACCTCTACTATACTCCACTGTACTCGATCTCTACTATGCTCCACTGTACTCTACCTCTACTGTGCTCCACTGTACTCTATTCTACTGCACTCCACTGTACTCTACCTCTACTGTGCTCCACTGTTCTATATCTCTACTGTACTCCACAGTACTCTATCTCTACTTAATCTACTGTTTTCTACATCTACTGTACTCCACTGTACTCTATCTCTACTGTACTCCACTGTACTCTATATCTACTCTACTCCACTCTACTCTATATCTACTGTAATCCATTGTACTCTACCTCTACTGTGCTCCACTCTACTCCACTGTACTCTATCTCTACTGTGATCCACTGTACTCTACCTCTACTGTACTCCACTGTACTCTATCTCTACTGTGATCCACTGTACTCTACCTCTACTGTGCTCCACTGTACTCTATCTCTACTGTGCTCCACTGTACTCTACCTCTACTGTACTCCACTGTACTCTATCTCTACTGTTATCCACTGTACACTACCTCTACTGTGCTCCACTGTACTCTATCTCTACTGTGCTCCACTCTACTCTACCTCTACTGTGCTCCACTGTACTCTACCTCTACTGTACTCCACTGTACTCCATCTCTACTGTGCTCCACTGTACTCTACCTCTACTGTACTCTACTGTTCTCTACCTCTACTGTACTCTACTGTACTCCACCTCTACTGTAATCCACTGTACTCCACTGTACTCTACCTCTACTGTGCTCCACTGTACTCTACCTCTACTGTGCTCCACTATACTCTACCGTGCTCCACTGTACTCTACCTCTACTGTGCTCCACTATACTCTACCTCTACTGTGCTCCACTGTACTCTCTCTCTACTGTACTCCACTGTACTCTACCTCTATTGTACTCTACTGTACTCCACCTCTAATGTGCTCCAGTCTACTCTACCTCAACTGTACTCTACCTCTACTGTACGCCACTGTACTCTACCTCTACTGTGCTCTACTGTACTCTATCTCTACTCTGCTCCACTCTACACTACCTCTACTGTACTCCACTGTACTCTAACTCTACTATACTCCACTGTAATCTATCTCTACTGTGCTCCACTGTACTCTATTTCTACTTTGCTCCACTGTACTCTATCTCTACTGTACTCCACTGTACTCTATCTCTACTGTACTCCACTGTCCTCTATCTCTACTGTACTCAACTGTACTCTACCTCTATTGTGCTCCACTGTACTCTATCTCTACTGTACTCCACTGTACTCTATCTCTACTGTACTCCACTGTACTCTGCCTCTACTGTGCTCCACTGTACTCTACCTCTACTATACTCCACTGTAATCTACCTCTACTGTACTCTACTGTACTCTACTTCTACTGTACTCTACTGTACTCTACCTCTACTATACTCCACTGTACTCTACCTCTACTGTACTCTACCGTACTCTACCTCTACTGTGCTCCACTGTACTCTACCTCTACTGTCCTCCACTGTACTCTACCTCTACTGTGCTCCACTGTACTTTATCTCTACTGTACTCCACTGTACTCTACCTCTACTGTACTTTACTGTTCTCTACCTCTACTGTACTCCACTGTACTCTATCTCTACTGTGATCCACTGTACTCTATCTCTACTGTGATCCACTGTACTCTACCTCTACTATGCTCCACTGTACTCTACCTCTACTGTACTCCACTCTACTCTACCTCTACTGTGCTCCACTGTACTCTCTCTACTGGTCTCCACTGTACTCTACCTCTACTGTACTCTACTGTACTCCACCTCTAATGTGCTCCACTGTATTCCACTCTACTCTACCTCTACTGTACTCCACTGTACTCTACCTCTACTGTACTCCACTGTACTCTACCTCTACTGTACTCCACTGTACTCTACCTCTACTATACTCCACTGTACTCGATCTCTACTATGCTCCACTGTACTCTACCTCTACTGTGCTCCACTGTACTCTATTCTACTGCACTCCACTGTACTCTACCTCTACTGTGCTCCACTGTACTATATCTCTACTGTACTCCACAGTACTCTATCTCTACTTAATCTACTGTTTTCTACCTCTACTGTACTCCACTGTACTCTATCTCTACTGTACTCCACTGTACTCTATATCTACTGTACTCCACTCTACTCTATATCTACTGTAATCCATTGTACTCTACCTCTACTGTGCTCCACTGTACTCCACTGTACTCTATCTCTACTGTGATCCACTGTACTCTACCTCTACTGTACTCCACTGTACTCTATCTCTACTGTGATCCACTGTACTCTACCTCTACTGTGCTCCACTGTACTCTATCTCTACTGTGCTCCACTGTACTCTACCTCTACTGTACTCCACTGTACTCTATCTCTACTGTTATCCACTGTACACTACCTCTACTGTGCTCCACTGTACTCTATCTCTACTGTGCTCCACTCTACTCTACCTCTACTGTGCTCCACTGTACTCTACCTCTACTGTACTCCACTGTACTCTATCTCTACTGTGCTCCACTGTACTCTACCTCTACTGTACTCTACTGTTCTCTACCTCTACTGTACTCTACTGTACTCCACCTCTACTGTAATCCACTGTACTCCACTGTACTCTACCTCTACTGTGCTCCACTGTACTCTACCTCTACTGTGCTCCACTATACTCTACCGTGCTCCACTGTACTCTACCTCTACTGTGCTCCACTATACTCTACCTCTACTGTGCTCCACTGTACTCTCTCTCTACTGTGCTCCACTATACTCTACCTCTACTGTGCTCCACTGTACTCTCTCTCTACTGTACGCCACTGTACTCTACCTCTACTGTGCTCTACTGTACTCTATCTCTACTCTGCTCCACTCTACACTACCTCTACTGTACTCCACTGTACTCTAACTCTACTATACTCCACTGTAATCTATCTCTACTGTGCTCCACTGTACTCTATTTCTACTTTGCTCCACTGTACTCTATCTTTACTGTACTCCACTGTACTCTATCTCTACTGTACTCCACTGTCCTCTATCTCTACTGTACTCAACTGTACTCTACCTCTATTGTGCTCCACTGTACTCTATCTCTACTGTACTCCACTGTACTCTATCTCTACTGTACTCCACTGTGCTCTGCCTCTACTGTGCTCCACTGTACTCTACCTCTACTATACTCCACTGTAATCTACCTCTACTGTACTCTACTGTACTCTACTTCTACTGTACTCTACTGTACTCTACCTCTACTATACTCCACTGTGTACTCTACCTCTACTGTACTCTACCGTACTCTACCTCTACTGTGCTCCACTGTACTCTACCTCTACTGTCCTCCACTGTACTCTACCTCTACTGTGCTCCACTGTACTTTATCTCTACTGTACTCTACCTCTACTGTACTTTACTGTTCTCTACCTCTACTGTACTCCACTGTACTCTATCTCTACTGTGATCCACTGTACTCTATCTCTACTGTACTCCACTGTACTCTACCTCTACTGTACTCCACTGTACTCTACCTCTACTGTACTCCACTGTACTCTACCTCTACTATACTCCACTGTACTCGATCTCTACTATGCTCCACTGTACTCTACCTCTACTGTGCTCCACTGTACTCTATTCTACTGCACTCCACTGTACTCTACCTCTACTGTGCTCCACTGTACTATATCTCTACTGTACTCCACAGTACTCTATCTCTACTTAATCTACTGTTTTCTACCTCTACTGTACTCCACTGTACTCTATCTCTACTGTACTCCACTGTACTCTATATCTACTGTACTCCACTCTACTCTATATCTACTGTAATCCATTGTACTCTACCTCTACTGTGCTCCACTGTACTCCACTGTACTCTATCTCTACTGTGATCCACTGTACTCTACCTCTACTGTACTCCACTGTACTCTATCTCTACTGTGATCCACTGTACTCTATCTCTACTGTGCTCCACTGTACTCTATCTCTACTGTGCTCCACTGTACTCTACCTCTACTGTACTCCACTGTACTCTATCTCTACTGTTATCCACTGTACACTACCTCTACTGTGCTCCACTGTACTCTATCTCTACTGTGCTCCACTCTACTCTACCTCTACTGTGCTCCACTGTACTCTACCTCTACTGTACTCTACTGTACTCTATCTCTACTGTGCTCCACTGTACTCTACCTCTACTGTACTCTACTGTTCTCTACCTCTACTGTACTCTACTGTACTCCACCTCTACTGTAATCCACTGTACTCCATTGTACTCTACCTCTACTGTGCTCCACTGTACTCTACCTCTACTGTGCTCCACTATACTCTACCGTGCTCCACTGTACTCTACCTCTACTGTGCTCCACTATACTCTACCTCTACTGTGCTCCACTGTACTCTCTCTCTACTGTACTCCACTGTACTCTACCTCTATTGTACTCTACTGTACTCCACCTCTAATGTGCTCCACTCTACTCTACCTCAACTGTACTCTACCTCTACTGTACGCCACTGTACTCTACCTCTACTGTGCTCTACTGTACTCTATCTCTACTCTGCTCCACTCTACTCTACCTCTACTGTACTCCACTGTACTCTAACTCTACTATACTCCACTGTAATCTATCTCTACTGTGCTCCACTGTACTCTATTTCTACTTTGCTCCACTGTACTCTATCTCTACTGTACTCCACTGTACTCTATCTCTACTGTACTCCACTGTCCTCTATCTCTACTGTACTCAACTGTACTCTACCTCTATTGTGCTCCACTGTACTCTATCTCTACTGTACTCCACTGTACTCTATCTCTACTGTCCTCCACTGTACTCTGCCTCTACTGTGCTCCACTGTACTCTACCTCTACTATACTCCACTGTACTCTACCTCTACTGTACTCTACTGTACTCTACTTCTACTGTACTCTACTGTACTCTACCTCTACTATACTCCACTGTACTCTACCTCTACTGTACTCTACCGTACTCTACCTCTACTGTGCTCCACTGTACTCTACCTCTACTGTCCTCCACTGTACTCTACCTCTACTGTGCTCCACTGTACTCTATCTCTACTGTACTCCACTGTACTCTACCTCTACTGTACTTTACTGTTCTCTACCTCTACTGTACTCCACTGTACTCTATCTCTACTGTGATCCACTGTACTCTATCTCTACTCTGATGCACTGTACTCTACCTCTACTGTGCTCCACTGTACTCTACCTCTACTGTACTCCACTCTACTCTACCTCTACTGTGCTCCACTTTACTCTCTCTACTGTACTCCACTGTACTCTACCTCTACTGTACTCTACTGTACTCCACCTCTAATGTGCTCCACTGTATTCCACTCTACTCTACCTCTACTGTACTCCACTGTACTCTACCTCTACTGTACTCCACTGTACTCTACCTCTACTGTACTCCACTGTACTCTACCTCTACTATACTCCACTGTACTCGATCTCTACTATGCTCCACTGTACTCTACCTCTACTGTGCTCCACTGTACTCTATTCTACTGCACTCCACTGTACTCTACCTCTACTGTGCTCCACTGTACTATATCTCTACTGTACTCCACAGTACTCTATCTCTACTTAATCTACTGTTTTCTACCTCTACTGTACTCCACTGTACTCTATCTCTTCTGTACTGCACTGTACTCTATATCTACTGTGCTCCACTCTACTCTACCTCTACTGTGCTCCACTGTACTCTACCTCTACTGTACTCCACTGTACTCTATCTCTACTGTGATCCACTGTACTCTACCTCTACTGTACTCCACTGTACTCTATCTCTACTGTGCTCCACTGTACTCTACCTCTACTGTACTCCACTGTACTCTATCTCTACTGTTATCCACTGTACACTACCTCTACTGTGCTCCACTGTACTCTATCTCTACTGTGCTCCACTCTACTCTACCTCTACTGTGCTCCACTGTACTCTACCTCTACTGTACTCCACTGTACTCTATCTCTACTGTGCTCCACTGTACTCTACCTCTACTGTACTCTACTGTTCTCTACCTCTACTGTACTCTACTGTACTCCACCTCTACTGTAATCCACTGTACTCCACTGTACTCTACCTCTACTGTGCTCCACTGTACTCTACCTCTACTGTGCTCCACTATACTCTACCGTGCTCCACTGTACTCTACCTCTACTGTGCTCCACTATACTCTACCTCTACTGTGCTCCACTGTACTCTCTCTCTACTGTACTCCACTGTACTCTACCTCTATTGTACTCTACTGTACTCCACCTCTAATGTGCTCCACTCTACTCTACCTCAACTGTACTCTACCTCTACTGTACGCCACTGTACTCTACCTCTACTGTGCTCTACTGTACTCTATCTCTACTCTGCTCCACTCTACTCTACCTCTACTGTACTCCACTGTACTCTAACTCTACTATACTCCACTGTAATCTATCTCTACTGTGCTCCACTGTACTCTATTTCTACTTTGCTCCACTGTACTCTATCTCTACTGTACTCCACTGTACTCTATCTCTACTGTACTCCACTGTCCTCTATCTCTACTGTACTCAACTGTACTCTACCTCTATTGTGCTCCACTGTACTCTATCTCTACTGTACTCCACTGTACTCTATCTCTACTGTACTCCACTGTACTCTGCCTCTACTGTGCTCCACTGTACTCTACCTCTACTATACTCCACTGTACTCTACCTCTACTGTACTCTACTGTACTCTACTTCTACTGTACTCTAATGTACTCTACCTCTACTATACTCCACTGTACTCTACCTCTACTGTACTCTACCGTACTCTACCTCTACTGTGCTCCACTGTACTCTACCTCTACTGTCCTCCAATGTACTCTACCTCCACTGTGCTCCACTGTACTCTATCTCTACTGTACTCCACTGTACTCTACCTTTACTGTACTTTACTGTTCTCTACCTCTACTGTACTCAACTGTACTCTATCTCTACTGTGATCCACTGTACTCTATCTGTACTGTGATCCACTGTACTCTACCTCTACTGTGCTCCACTGTACTCTACCTCTACTGTACTCCACTCTAATCTACCTCTACTGTGCTCCACTGTACTCTCTCTACTGTACTCCACTGTACTCTACCTCTACTGTACTCTACTGTACTCCACCTCTAATGTGCTCCACTGTATTCCACTCTACTCTACCTCTACTGTACTCCACTGTACTCTACCTCTACTGTACTCCACTGTACTCTACCTCTACTGTACTCCACTGTACTCTACCTCTACTATACTCCACTGTACTCGATCTCTACTATGCTCCACTGTACTCTACCTCTACTGTGCTCCACTGTACTCTATTCTACTGCACTCCACTGTACTCTACCTCTACTGTCCTCCACTGTACTCTGCCTCTACTGTGCTCCACTGTACTCTACCACTACTATACTCCACTGTACTCTACCTCTACTGTACTCTACTGTACTCTACTTCTACTGTACTCTACTGTACTCTACCTCTACTATACTCCACTGTACTCTACCTCTACTGTACTCTACCGTACTCTACCTCTACTGTGCTCCACTGTACTCTACCTCTACTGTCCTCCACTGTACTCTACCTCTACTGTGCTCCACTGTACTCTATCTCTACTGTACTCCACTGTACTCTACCTCTACTGTACTTTACTGTTCTCTACCTCTACTGTACTCCACTGTACTCTATCTCTACTGTGATCCACTGTACTCTATCTCTACTGTGATCCACTGTACTCTACCTCTACTGTGCTCCACTGTACTCTACCTCTACTGTACTCCACTCTACTCTACCTCTACTGTGCTCCACTTTACTCTCTCTACTGTACTCCACTGTACTCTACCTCTACTGTACTCTACTGTACTCCACCTCTAATGTGCTCCACTGTATTCCACTCTACTCTACCTCTACTGTACTCCAATGTACTCTACCTCTACTGTACTCCACTGTACTCTACCTCTACTGTACTCCACTGTACTCTACCTCTACTATACTCCACTGTACTCGATCTCTACTATGCTCCACTGTACTCTACCTCTACTGTGCTCCACTGTACTCTATTCTACTGCGCTCCACTGTACTCTACCTCTACTGTGCTCCACTGTACTATATCTCTACTGTACTCCACAGTACTCTATCTCTACTTAATCTACTGTTTTCTACCTCTACTGTACTCCACTGTACTCTATCTCTTCTGTACTCCACTGTACTCTATATCTACTGTGCTCCACTCTACTCTACCTCTACTTTGCTCCACTGTACTCTACCTCTACTGTACTCCACTGTACTCTATCTCTACTGTGATCCACTGTACTCTACCTCTACTGTACTCCACTGTACTCTATCTCTACTGTGCTCCACTGTACTCTACCTCTACTGTACTCCACTGTACTCTATCTCTACTGTTATCCACTGTACACTACCTCTACTGTGCTCCACTGTACTCTATCTCTACTGTGCTCCACTCTACTCTACCTCTACTGTGCTCCACTGTACTCTACCTCTACTGTACTCCACTGTACTCTATCTCTACTGTGCTCCACTGTACTCTACCTCTACTGTACTCTACTGTTCTCTACCTCTACTGTACTCTACTGTACTCCACCTCTACTGTAATCCACTGTACTCCACTGTACTCTACCTCTACTGTGCTCCACTGTACTCTACCTCTACTGTGCTCCACTATACTCTACCGTGCTCCACTGTACTCTACCTCTACTGTGCTCCACTATACTCTACCTCTACTGTGCTCCACTGTACTCTCTCTCTACTGTACTCCACTGTACTCTACCTCTATTGTACTCTACTGTACTCCACCTCTAATGTGCTCCACTCTACTCTACCTCAACTGTACTCTACCTCTACTGTACGCCACTGTACTCTACCTCTACTGTGCTCTACTGTACTCTATCTCTACTCTGCTCCACTCTACTCTACCTCTACTGTACTCCACTGTACTCTAACTCTACTATACTCCACTGTAATCTATCTCTACTGTGCTCCACTGTACTCTATTTCTACTTTGCTCCACTGTACTCTATCTCTACTGTACTCCACTGTACTCTATCTCTACTGTACTCCACTGTCCTCTATCTCTACTGTACTCAACTGTACTCTACCTCTATTGTGCTCCACTGTACTCTATCTCTACTGTACTCCATTGTACTCTATCTCTACTGTACTCCACTGTACTCTGCCTCTACTGTGCTCCACTGTACTCTACCTCTACTATACTCCACTGTACTCTACCTCTACTGTACTCTACTTCTACTGTACTCTAATGTACTCTACCTCTACTATACTCCACTGTACTCTACCTCTACTGTACTCTACCGTACTCTACCTCTACTGTGCTCCACTGTACTCTACCTCTACTGTCCTCCAATGTACTCTACCTCTACTGTGCTCCACTGTACTCTATCTCTACTGTACTCCACTGTACTCTACCTTTACTGTACTTTACTGTTCTCTACCTCTACTGTACTCCACTGTACTCTATCTCTACTGTGATCCACTGTACTCTATCTCTACTGTGATCCACTGTACTCTACCTCTACAGTGCTCCACTGTACTCTACCTCTACTGTACTCCACTCTAATCTACCTCTACTGTGCTCCACTGTACTCTCTCTACTGTACTCCACTGTACTCTACCTCTACTGTACTCTACTGTACTCCACCTCTAATGTGCTCCACTGTATTCCACTCTACTCTACCTCTACTGTACTCCACTGTACTCTACCTCTACTGTACTCCACTGTACTCTACCTCTACTGTACTCCACTGTACTCTACCTCTACTATACTCCACTGTACTCGATCTCTACTATGCTCCACTGTACTCTACCTCTACTGTGCTCCACTGTACTCTATTCTACTGCACTCCACTGTACTCTACCTCTACTGTGCTCCACTGTTCTATATCTCTACTGTACTCCACAGTACTCTATCTCTACTTAATCTACTGTTTTCTACATCTACTGTACTCCACTGTACTCTATCTCTACTGTACTCCACTGTACTCTATATCTACTCTACTCCACTCTACTCTATATCTACTGTAATCCATTGTACTCTACCTCTACTGTGCTCCACTCTACTCCACTGTACTCTATCTCTACTGTGATCCACTGTACTCTACCTCTACTGTACTCCACTGTACTCTATCTCTACTGTGATCCACTGTACTCTACCTCTACTGTGCTCCACTGTACTCTATCTCTACTGTGCTCCACTGTACTCTACCTCTACTGTACTCCACTGTACTCTATCTCTACTGTTATCCACTGTACACTACCTCTACTGTGCTCCACTGTACTCTATCTCTACTGTGCTCCACTCTACTCTACCTCTACTGTGCTCCACTGTACTCTACCTCTACTGTACTCCACTGTACTCCATCTCTACTGTGCTCCACTGTACTCTACCTCTACTGTACTCTACTGTTCTCTACCTCTACTGTACTCTACTGTACTCCACCTCTACTGTAATCCACTGTACTCCACTGTACTCTACCTCTACTGTGCTCCACTGTACTCTACCTCTACTGTGCTCCACTATACTCTACCGTGCTCCACTGTACTCTACCTCTACTGTGCTCCACTATACTCTACCTCTACTGTGCTCCACTGTACTCTCTCTCTACTGTACTCCACTGTACTCTACCTCTATTGTACTCTACTGTACTCCACCTCTAATGTGCTCCAGTCTACTCTACCTCAACTGTACTCTACCTCTACTGTACGCCACTGTACTCTACCTCTACTGTGCTCTACTGTACTCTATCTCTACTCTGCTCCACTCTACACTACCTCTACTGTACTCCACTGTACTCTAACTCTACTATACTCCACTGTAATCTATCTCTACTGTGCTCCACTGTACTCTATTTCTACTTTGCTCCACTGTACTCTATCTCTACTGTACTCCACTGTACTCTATCTCTACTGTACTCCACTGTCCTCTATCTCTACTGTACTCAACTGTACTCTACCTCTATTGTGCTCCACTGTACTCTATCTCTACTGTACTCCACTGTACTCTATCTCTACTGTACTCCACTGTACTCTGCCTCTACTGTGCTCCACTGTACTCTACCTCTACTATACTCCACTGTAATCTACCTCTACTGTACTCTACTGTACTCTACTTCTACTGTACTCTACTGTACTCTACCTCTACTATACTCCACTGTACTCTACCTCTACTGTACTCTACCGTACTCTACCTCTACTGTGCTCCACTGTACTCTACCTCTACTGTCCTCCACTGTACTCTACCTCTACTGTGCTCCACTGTACTTTATCTCTACTGTACTCCACTGTACTCTACCTCTACTGTACTTTACTGTTCTCTACCTCTACTGTACTCCACTGTACTCTATCTCTACTGTGATCCACTGTACTCTATCTCTACTGTGATCCACTGTACTCTACCTCTACTATGCTCCACTGTACTCTACCTCTACTGTACTCCACTCTACTCTACCTCTACTGTGCTCCACTGTACTCTCTCTACTGGTCTCCACTGTACTCTACCTCTACTGTACTCTACTGTACTCCACCTCTAATGTGCTCCACTGTATTCCACTCTACTCTACCTCTACTGTACTCCACTGTACTCTACCTCTACTGTACTCCACTGTACTCTACCTCTACTGTACTCCACTGTACTCTACCTCTACTATACTCCACTGTACTCGATCTCTACTATGCTCCACTGTACTCTACCTCTACTGTGCTCCACTGTACTCTATTCTACTGCACTCCACTGTACTCTACCTCTACTGTGCTCCACTGTACTATATCTCTACTGTACTCCACAGTACTCTATCTCTACTTAATCTACTGTTTTCTACCTCTACTGTACTCCACTGTACTCTATCTCTACTGTACTCCACTGTACTCTATATCTACTGTACTCCACTCTACTCTATATCTACTGTAATCCATTGTACTCTACCTCTACTGTGCTCCACTGTACTCCACTGTACTCTATCTCTACTGTGATCCACTGTACTCTACCTCTACTGTACTCCACTGTACTCTATCTCTACTGTGATCCACTGTACTCTACCTCTACTGTGCTCCACTGTACTCTATCTCTACTGTGCTCCACTGTACTCTACCTCTACTGTACTCCACTGTACTCTATCTCTACTGTTATCCACTGTACACTACCTCTACTGTGCTCCACTGTACTCTATCTCTACTGTGCTCCACTCTACTCTACCTCTACTGTGCTCCACTGTACTCTACCTCTACTGTACTCCACTGTACTCTATCTCTACTGTGCTCCACTGTACTCTACCTCTACTGTACTCTACTGTTCTCTACCTCTACTGTACTCTACTGTACTCCACCTCTACTGTAATCCACTGTACTCCACTGTACTCTACCTCTACTGTGCTCCACTGTACTCTACCTCTACTGTGCTCCACTATACTCTACCGTGCTCCACTGTACTCTACCTCTACTGTGCTCCACTATACTCTACCTCTACTGTGCTCCACTGTACTCTCTCTCTACTGTGCTCCACTATACTCTACCTCTACTGTGCTCCACTGTACTCTCTCTCTACTGTACGCCACTGTACTCTACCTCTACTGTGCTCTACTGTACTCTATCTCTACTCTGCTCCACTCTACACTACCTCTACTGTACTCCACTGTACTCTAACTCTACTATACTCCACTGTAATCTATCTCTACTGTGCTCCACTGTACTCTATTTCTACTTTGCTCCACTGTACTCTATCTTTACTGTACTCCACTGTACTCTATCTCTACTGTACTCCACTGTCCTCTATCTCTACTGTACTCAACTGTACTCTACCTCTATTGTGCTCCACTGTACTCTATCTCTACTGTACTCCACTGTACTCTATCTCTACTGTACTCCACTGTGCTCTGCCTCTACTGTGCTCCACTGTACTCTACCTCTACTATACTCCACTGTAATCTACCTCTACTGTACTCTACTGTACTCTACTTCTACTGTACTCTACTGTACTCTACCTCTACTATACTCCACTGTGTACTCTACCTCTACTGTACTCTACCGTACTCTACCTCTACTGTGCTCCACTGTACTCTACCTCTACTGTCCTCCACTGTACTCTACCTCTACTGTGCTCCACTGTACTTTATCTCTACTGTACTCTACCTCTACTGTACTTTACTGTTCTCTACCTCTACTGTACTCCACTGTACTCTATCTCTACTGTGATCCACTGTACTCTATCTCTACTGTGATCCACTGTACTCTACCTCTACTGTGCTCCACTGTACTCTACCTCTACTGTACTCCACTCTACTCTACCTCTACTGTGCTCCACTGTACTCTCTCTACTGGTCTCCACTGTACTCTACCTCTACTGTACTCTACTGTACTCCACCTCTAATGTGCTCCACTGTATTCCACTCTACTCTACCTCTACTGTACTCCACTGTACTCTACCTCTACTGTACTCCACTGTACTCTACCTCTACTGTACTCCACTGTACTCTACCTCTACTATACTCCACTGTACTCGATCTCTACTATGCTCCACTGTACTCTACCTCTACTGTGCTCCACTGTACTCTATTCTACTGCACTCCACTGTACTCTACCTCTACTGTGCTCCACTGTACTATATCTCTACTGTACTCCACAGTACTCTATCTCTACTTAATCTACTGTTTTCTACCTCTACTGTACTCCACTGTACTCTATCTCTACTGTACTCCACTGTACTCTATATCTACTGTACTCCACTCTACTCTATATCTACTGTAATCCATTGTACTCTACCTCTACTGTGCTCCACTGTACTCCACTGTACTCTATCTCTACTGTGATCCACTGTACTCTACCTCTACTGTACTCCACTGTACTCTATCTCTACTGTGATCCACTGTACTCTACCTCTACTGTGCTCCACTGTACTCTATCTCTACTGTGCTCCACTGTACTCTACCTCTACTGTACTCCATTGTACTCTATCTCTACTGTTATCCACTGTACACTACCTCTACTGTGCTCCACTGTACTCTATCTCTACTGTGCTCCACTCTACTCTACCTCTACTGTGCTCCACTGTACTCTACCTCTACTGTACTCCACTGTACTCTATCTCTACTGTGCTCCACTGTACTCTACCTCTACTGTACTCTACTGTTCTCTACCTCTACTGTACTCTACTGTACTCCACCTCTACTGTAATCCACTGTACTCCACTGTACTCTACCTCTACTGTGCTCCACTGTACTCTACCTCTACTGTGCTCCACTATACTCTACCGTGCTCCACTGTACTCTACCTCTACTGTGCTCCACTATACTCTACCTCTACTGTGCTCCACTGTACTCTCTCTCTACTGTACTCCACTGTACTCTACCTCTATTGTACTATACTGTACTCCACCTCTAATGTGCTCCACTCTACACTACCTCAACTGTACTCTACCTCTACTGTACGCCACTGTACTCTACCTCTACTGTGCTCTACTGTACTCTATCTCTACTCTGCTCCACTCTACTCTACCTCTACTGTACTCCACTGTACTCTAACTCTACTATACTCCACTGTAATCTATCTCTACTGTGCTCCACTGTACTCTATTTCTACTTTGCTCCACTGTACTCTATCTCTACTGTACTCCACTGTACTCTATCTCTACTGTACTCCACTGTCCTCTATCTCTACTGTACTCAACTGTACTCTACCTCTATTGTGCTCCACTGTACTCTATCTCTACTGTACTCCACTGTACTCTATCTCTACTGTACTCCACTGTACTCTGCCTCTACTGTGCTCCACTGTACTCTACCTCTACTATACTCCACTGTACTCTACCTCTACTGTACTCTACTGTACTCTACTTCTACTGTACTCTACTGTACTCTACCTCTATTGTACTATACTGTACTCCACCTCTAATGTGCTCCACTCTACACTACCTCAACTGTACTCTACCTCTACTGTACGCCACTGTACTCTACCTCTACTGTGCTCTACTGTACTCTATCTCTACTCTGCTCCACTCTACTCTACCTCTACTGTACTCCACTGTACTCTAACTCTACTATACTCCACTGTAATCTATCTCTACTGTGCTCCACTGTACTCTATTTCTACTTTGCTCCACTGTACTCTATCTCTACTGTACTCCACTGTACTCTATCTCTACTGTACTCCACTGTCCTCTATCTCTACTGTACTCAACTGTACTCTACCTCTATTGTGCTCCACTGTACTCTATCTCTACTGTACTCCACTGTACTCTATCTCTACTGTACTCCACTGTACTCTGCCTCTACTGTGCTCCACTGTACTCTACCTCTACTATACTCCACTGTACTCTACCTCTACTGTACTCTACTGTACTCTACTTCTACTGTACTCTACTGTACTCTACCTCTACTATACTCTACCGTACTCTACCTCTACTGTGCTCCACTGTACTCTACCTCTACTGTCCTCCACTGTACTCTACCTCTACTGTGCTCCACTGTACTCTCTCTCTACTGTAATCCACTGTACTCTACCTCTACTGTACTTTACTGTTCTCTACCTCTACTGTACTCCACTGTACTCTATCTCTACTGTGATCCACTGTACTCTATCTCTACTGTGATCCACTGTACTCTACCTCTACTGTGCTCCACTGTACTCTACCTCTACTATACTCCACTGTACTCTACCTCTACTGTACTCTACTGTACTCTACCTCTACTGTACTCTACTGTACTCTACCTCTACTATACTCCACTTTACTCTACCTCTACTGTACTCCACTATACTCTAACTCTACTATACTCCACTGTACTCTATCTCTACTGTGCTCCACTGTACTCTATTTCTACTGTGCTCCACTGTACTCTATCTCTGTACTCCACTGTACTCTATCTCTACTGTACTTCACTGTCCTCTATCTCTACTGTACTCTACTGTACTCTACCTCTATTGTGCTCCACTGTACTCTATCTCTACTGTACTCTACTGTACTCTATCTCTACTGTACTCCACAGTACTCTATCTCTACTTAATCTACTGTTTTCTACATCTACTGTACTCCACTGTACTCTATCTCTACTGTACTCCACTGTACTCTATATCTACTGTACTCCACTCTACTCTATATCTACTGTAATCCATTGTACTCTACCTCTACTGTGCTCCACTCTACTCCACTGTACTCTATCTCTACTGTGATCCACTGTACTCTACCTCTACTGTACTCCACTGTACTCTATCTCTACTGTGATCCACTGTACTCTACCTCTACTGTGCTCCACTGTACTCTATCTCTACTGTGCTCCACTGTACTCTACCTCTACTGTACTCCACTGTACTCTATCTCTACTGTTATCCACTGTACACTACCTCTACTGTGCTCCACTGTACTCTATCTCTACTGTGCTCCACTCTACTCTACCTCTACTGTGCTCCACTGTACTCTACCTCTACTGTACTCCACTGTACTCTATCTCTACTGTGCTCCACTGTACTCTACCTCTACTGTACTCTACTGTTCTCTACCTCTACTGTACTCTACTGTACTCCACCTCTACTGTAATCCACTGTACTCCACTGTACTCTACCTCTACTGTGCTCCACTGTACTCTACCTCTACTGTGCTCCACTATACTCTACCGTGCTCCACTGTACTCTACCTCTACTGTGCTCCACTATACTCTACCTCTACTGTGCTCCACTGTACTCTCTCTCTACTGTACTCCACTGTACTCTACCTCTATTGTACTCTACTGTACTCCACCTCTAATGTGCTCCAGTCTACTCTACCTCAACTGTACTCTACCTCTACTGTACGCCACTGTACTCTACCTCTACTGTGCTCTACTGTACTCTATCTCTACTCTGCTCCACTCTACACTACCTCTACTGTACTCCACTGTACTCTAACTCTACTATACTCCACTGTAATCTATCTCTACTGTGCTCCACTGTACTCTATTTCTACTTTGCTCCACTGTACTCTATCTCTACTGTACTCCACTGTACTCTATCTCTACTGTACTCCACTGTCCTCTATCTCTACTGTACTCAACTGTACTCTGCCTCTATTGTGCTCCACTGTACTCTATCTCTACTGTACTCCACTGTACTCTATCTCTACTGTACTCCACTGTACTCTGCCTCTATTGTGCTCCACTGTACTCTACCTCTACTATACTCCACTGTAATCTACCTCTACTGTACTCTACTGTACTCTACTTCTACTGTACTCTACTGTACTCTACCTCTACTATACTCCACTGTACTCTACCTCTACTGTACTCTACCGTACTCTACCTCTACTGTGCTCCACTGTACTCTACCTCTACTGTCCTCCACTGTACTCTACCTCTACTGTGCTCCACTGTACTTTATCTCTACTGTACTCCACTGTACTCTACCTCTACTGTACTTTACTGTTCTCTACCTCTACTGTACTCCACTGTACTCTATCTCTACTGTGATCCACTGTACTCTATCTCTACTGTGATCCACTGTACTCTACCTCTACTGTGCTCCACTGTACTCTACCTCTACTGTACTCCACTCTACTCTACCTCTACTGTGCTCCACTGTACTCTCTCTACTGGTCTCCACTGTACTCTACCTCTACTGTACTCTACTGTACTCCACCTCTAATGTGCTCCACTGTATTCCACTCTACTCTACCTCTACTGTACTCCACTGTACTCTACCTCTACTGTACTCCACTGTACTCTACCTCTACTGTACTCCACTGTACTCTACCTCTACTATACTCCACTGTACTCGATCTCTACTATGCTCCACTGTACTCTACCTCTACTGTGTTCCACTGTACTCTATTCTACCGCACTCCACTGTACTTTACCTCTACTGTGCTCCACTGTACTATATCTCTACTGTACTCCACAGTACTCTATCTCTACTTAATCTACTGTTTTCTACCTCTACTGTACTCCACTGTACTCTATCTCTACTGTACTCCACTGTACTCTATATCTACTGTACTCCACTCTACTCTATATCTACTGTAATCCATTGTACTCTACCTCTACTGTGCTCCACTGTACTCCACTGTACTCTATCTCTACTGTGATCCACTGTACTCTACCTCTACTGTACTCCACTGTACTCTACCTCTACTGTACTCCACTGTACTCTACCTCTACTATACTCCACTGTACTCGATCTCTACTATGCTCCACTGTACTCTACCTCTACTGTGCTCCACTGTACTCTATTCTACTGCACTCCACTGTACTCTACCTCTACTGTGCTCCACTGTACTATATCTCTACTGTACTCCACAGTACTCTATCTCTACTTAATCTACTGTTTTCTACCTCTACTGTACTCCACTGTACTCTATCTCTACTGTACTCCACTGTACTCTATATCTACTGTACTCCACTCTACTCTATATCTACTGTAATCCATTGTACTCTACCTCTACTGTGCTCCACTGTACTCCACTGTACTCTATCTCTACTGTGATCCACTGTACTCTACCTCTACTGTACTCCACTGTACTCTATCTCTACTGTGATCCACTGTACTCTACCTCTACTGTGCTCCACTGTACTCTATCTCTACTGTGCTCCACTGTACTCTACCTCTACTGTACTCCACTGTACTCTATCTCTACTGTTATCCACTGTACACTACCTCTACTGTGCTCCACTGTACTCTATCTCTACTGTGCTCCACTCTACTCTACCTCTACTGTGCTCCACTGTACTCTACCTCTACTGTACTCCACTGTACTCTATCTCTACTGTGCTCCACTGTACTCTACCTGTACTGTACTCTACTGTTCTCTACCTCTACTGTACTCTACTGTACTCCACCTCTACTGTAATCCACTGTACTCCATTGTACTCTACCTCTACTGTGCTCCACTGTACTCTACCTCTACTGTGCTCCACTATACTCTACCGTGCTCCACTGTACTCTACCTCTACTGTGCTCCACTATACTCTACCTCTACTGTGCTCCACTGTACTCTCTCTCTACTGTACTCCACTGTACTCTACCTCTATTGTACTCTACTGTACTCCACCTCTAATGTGCTCCACTCTACTCTACCTCAACTGTACTCTACCTCTACTGTACGCCACTGTACTCTACCTCTACTGTGCTCTACTGTACTCTATCTCTACTCTGCTCCACTCTACTCTACCTCTACTGTACTCCACTGTACTCTAACTCTACTATACTCCACTGTAATCTATCTCTACTGTGCTCCACTGTACTCTATTTCTACTTTGCTCCACTGTACTCTATCTCTACTGTACTCCACTGTACTCTATCTCTACTGTACTCCACTGTCCTCTATCTCTACTGTACTCAACTGTACTCTACCTCTATTGTGCTCCACTGTACTCTATCTCTACTGTACTCCACTGTACTCTATCTCTACTGTCCTCCACTGTACTCTGCCTCTACTGTGCTCCACTGTACTCTACCTCTACTATACTCCACTGTACTCTACCTCTACTGTACTCTACTGTACTCTACTTCTACTGTACTCTACTGTACTCTACCTCTACTATACTCCACTGTACTCTACCTCTACTGTACTCTACCGTACTCTACCTCTACTGTGCTCCACTGTACTCTACCTCTACTGTCCTCCACTGTACTCTACCTCTACTGTTCTCCACTGTACTCTATCTCTACTGTACTCCACTGTACTCTACCTCTACTGTACTTTACTGTTCTCTACCTCTACTGTACTCCACTGTACTCTATCTCTACTGTGATCCACTGTACTCTATCTCTACTGTGATCCACTGTACTCTACCTCTACTGTGCTCCACTGTACTCTACCTCTACTGTACTCCACTCTACTCTACCTCTACTGTGCTCCACTTTACTCTCTCTACTGTACTCCACTGTACTCTACCTCTACTGTACTCTACTGTACTCCACCTCTAATGTGCTCCACTGTATTCCACTCTACTCTACCTCTACTGTACTCCAATGTACTCTACCTCTACTGTACTCCACTGTACTCTACCTCTACTGTACTCCACTGTACTCTACCTCTACTATACTCCACTGTACTCGATCTCTACTATGCTCCACTGTACTCTACCTCTACTGTGCTCCACTGTACTCTATTCTACTGCGCTCCACTGTACTCTACCTCTACTGTGCTCCACTGTACTATATCTCTACTGTACTCCACAGTACTCTATCTCTACTTAATCTACTGTTTTCTACCTCTACTGTACTCCACTGTACTCTATCTCTTCTGTACTCCACTGTACTCTATATCTACTGTGCTCCACTCTACTCTACCTCTACTGTGCTCCACTGTACTCTACCTCTACTGTACTCCACTGTACTCTATCTCTACTGTGATCCACTGTACTCTACCTCTACTGTACTCCACTGTACTCTATCTCTACTGTGCTCCACTGTACTCTACCTCTACTGTACTCCACTGTACTCTATCTCTACTGTTATCCACTGTACACTACCTCTACTGTGCTCCACTGTACTCTATCTCTACTGTGCTCCACTCTACTCTACCTCTACTGTGCTCCACTGTACTCTACCTCTACTGTACTCCACTGTACTCTATCTCTACTGTGCTCCACTGTACTCTACCTCTACTGTACTCTACTGTTCTCTACCTCTACTGTACTCTACTGTACTCCACCTCTACTGTAATCCACTGTACTCCACTGTACTCTACCTCTACTGTGCTCCACTGTACTCTACCTCTACTGTGCTCCACTATACTCTACCGTGCTCCACTGTACTCTACCTCTACTGTGCTCCACTATACTCTACCTCTACTGTGCTCCACTGTACTCTCTCTCTACTGTACTCCACTGTACTCTACCTCTATTGTACTCTACTGTACTCCACCTCTAATGTGCTCCACTCTACTCTACCTCAACTGTACTCTACCTCTACTGTACGCCACTGTACTCTACCTCTACTGTGCTCTACTGTACTCTATCTCTACTCTGCTCCACTCTACTCTACCTCTACTGTACTCCACTGTACTCTAACTCTACTATACTCCACTGTAATCTATCTCTACTGTGCTCCACTGTACTCTATTTCTACTTTGCTCCACTGTACTCTATCTCTACTGTACTCCACTGTACTCTATCTCTACTGTACTCCACTGTCCTCTATCTCTACTGTACTCAACTGTACTCTACCTCTATTGTGCTCCACTGTACTCTATCTCTACTGTACTCCACTGTACTCTATCTCTACTGTACTCCACTGTACTCTGCCTCTACTGTGCTCCACTGTACTCTACCTCTACTATACTCCACTGTACTCTACCTCTACTGTACTCTACTGTACTCTACTTCTACTGTACTCTAATGTACTCTACCTCTACTATACTCCACTGTACTCTACCTCTACTGTACTCTACCGTACTCTACCTCTACTGTGCTCCACTGTACTCTACCTCTACTGTCCTCCAATGTACTCTACCTCTACTGTGCTCCACTGTACTCTATCTCTACTGTACTCCACTGTACTCTACCTTTACTGTACTTTACTGTTCTCTACCTCTACTGTACTCCACTGTACTCTATCTCTACTGTGATCCACTGTACTCTATCTCTACTGTGATCCACTGTACTCTACCTCTACTGTGCTCCACTGTACTCTACCTCTACTGTACTCCACTCTAATCTACCTCTACTGTGCTCCACTGTACTCTCTCTACTGTACTCCACTGTACTCTACCTCTACTGTACTCTACTGTACTCCACCTCTAATGTGCTCCACTGTATTCCACTCTACTCTACCTCTACTGTACTCCACTGTACTCTACCTCTACTGTACTCCACTGTACTCTACCTCTACTGTACTCCACTGTACTCTACCTCTACTATACTCCACTGTACTCGATCTCTACTATGCTCCACTGTACTCTACCTCTACTGTGCTCCACTGTACTCTATTCTACTGCACTCCACTGTACTCTACCTCTACTGTGCTCCACTGTTCTATATCTCTACTGTACTCCACAGTACTCTATCTCTACTTAATCTACTGTTTTCTACATCTACTGTACTCCACTGTACTCTATCTCTACTGTACTCCACTGTACTCTATATCTACTGTACTCCACTCTACTCTATATCTACTGTAATCCATTGTACTCTACCTCTACTGTGCTCCACTCTACTCCACTGTACTCTATCTCTACTGTGATCCACTGTACTCTACCTCTACTGTACTCCACTGTACTCTATCTCTACTGTGATCCACTGTACTCTACCTCTACTGTGCTCCACTGTACTCTATCTCTACTGTGCTCCACTGTACTCTACCTCTACTGTACTCCACTGTACTCTATCTCTACTGTTATCCACTGTACACTACCTCTACTGTGCTCCACTGTACTCTATCTCTACTGTGCTCCACTCTACTCTACCTCTACTGTGCTCCACTGTACTCTACCTCTACTGTACTCCACTGTACTCTATCTCTACTGTGCTCCACTGTACTCTACCTCTACTGTACTCTACTGTTCTCTACCTCTACTGTACTCTACTGTACTCCACCTCTACTGTAATCCACTGTACTCCACTGTACTCTACCTCTACTGTGCTCCACTGTACTCTACCTCTACTGTGCTCCACTATACTCTACCGTGCTCCACTGTACTCTACCTCTACTGTGCTCCACTATACTCTACCTCTACTGTGCTCCACTGTACTCTCTCTCTACTGTACTCCACTGTACTCTACCTCTATTGTACTCTACTGTACTCCACCTCTAATGTGCTCCAGTCTACTCTACCTCAACTGTACTCTACCTCTACTGTACGCCACTGTACTCTACCTCTACTGTGCTCTACTGTACTCTATCTCTACTCTGCTCCACTCTACACTACCTCTACTGTACTCCACTGTACTCTAACTCTACTATACTCCACTGTAATCTATCTCTACTGTGCTCCACTGTACTCTATTTCTACTTTGCTCCACTGTACTCTATCTCTACTGTACTCCACTGTACTCTATCTCTACTGTACTCCACTGTCCTCTATCTCTACTGTACTCAACTGTACTCTACCTCTATTGTGCTCCACTGTACTCTATCTCTACTGTACTCCACTGTACTCTATCTCTACTGTACTCCACTGTACTCTGCCTCTACTGTGCTCCACTGTACTCTACCTCTACTATACTCCACTGTAATCTACCTCTACTGTACTCTACTGTACTCTACTTCTACTGTACTCTACTGTACTCTACCTCTACTTTACTCCACTGTACTCTACCTCTACTGTACTCTACCGTACTCTACCTCTACTGTGCTCCACTGTACTCTACCTCTACTGTCCTCCACTGTACTCTACCTCTACTGTACTCCACTGTACTCTACCTCTACTGTACTTTACTGTTCTCTACCTCTACTGTACTCCACTGTACTCTATCTCTACTGTGATCCACTGTACTCTATCTCTACTGTGATCCACTGTACTCTACCTCTACTGTGCTCCACTGTACTCTACCTCTACTGTACTCCACTCTACTCTACCTCTACTGTGCTCCACTGTACTCTCTCTACTGGTCTCCACTGTACTCTACCTCTACTGTACTCTACTGTACTCCACCTCTAATGTGCTCCACTGTATTCCACTCTACTCTACCTCTACTGTACTCCACTGTACTCTACCTCTACTGTACTCCACTGTACTCTACCTCTACTGTACTCCACTGTACTCTACCTCTACTATACTCCACTGTACTCGATCTCTACTATGCTCCACTGTACTCTACCTCTACTGTGCTCCACTGTACTCTATTCTACTGCACTCCACTGTACTCTACCTCTACTGTGCTCCACTGTACTATATCTCTACTGTACTCCACAGTACTCTATCTCTACTTAATCTACTGTTTTCTACCTCTACTGTACTCCACTGTACTCTATCTCTACTGTACTCCACTGTACTCTATATCTACTGTACTCCACTCTACTCTATATCTACTGTAATCCATTGTACTCTACCTCTACTGTGCTCCACTGTACTCCACTGTACTCTATCTCTACTGTGATCCACTGTACTCTACCTCTACTGTACTCCACTGTACTCTATCTCTACTGTGATCCACTGTACTCTACCTCTACTGTGCTCCACTGTACTCTATCTCTACTGTGCTCCACTGTACTCTACCTCTACTGTACTCCACTGTACTCTATCTCTACTGTTATCCACTGTACACTACCTCTACTGTGCTCCACTGTACTCTATCTCTACTGTGCTCCACTCTACTCTACCTCTACTGTGCTCCACTGTACTCTACCTCTACTGTACTCCACTGTACTCTATCTCTACTGTGCTCCACTGTACTCTACCTCTACTGTACTCTACTGTTCTCTACCTCTACTGTACTCTACTGTACTCCACCTCTACTGTAATCCACTGTACTCCACTGTACTCTACCTCTACTGTGCTCCACTGTACTCTACCTCTACTGTGCTCCACTATACTCTACCGTGCTCCACTGTACTCTACCTCTACTGTGCTCCACTATACTCTACCTCTACTGTGCTCCACTGTACTCTCTCTCTACTGTACTCCACTGTACTCTACCTCTATTGTACTTTACTGTACTCCACCTCTAATGTGCTCCACTCTACTCTACCTCAACTGTACTCTACCTCTACTGTACGCCACTGTACTCTACCTCTACTGTGCTCTACTGTACTCTATCTCTACTCTGCTCCACTCTACTCTACCTCTACTGTACTCCACTGTACTCTAACTCTACTATACTCCACTGTAATCTATCTCTACTGTGCTCCACTGTACTCTATTTCTACTTTGCTCCACTGTACTCTATCTCTACTGTACTCCACTGTACTCTATCTCTACTGTACTCCACTGTCCTCTATCTCTACTGTACTCAACTGTACTCTACCTCTATTGTGCTCCACTGTACTCTATCTCTACTGTACTCCACTGTACTCTATCTCTACTGTACTCCACTGTACTCTGCCTCTACTGTGCTCCACTGTACTCTACCTCTACTATACTCCACTGTAATCTACCTCTACTGTACTCTACTGTACTCTACTTCTACTGTACTCTACTGTACTCTACCTCTACTTTACTCCACTGTACTCTACCTCTACTGTACTCTACCGTACTCTACCTCTACTGTGCTCCACTGTACTCTACCTCTACTGTCCTCCACTGTACTCTACCTCTACTGTACTCCACTGTACTCTACCTCTACTGTACTTTACTGTTCTCTACCTCTACTGTACTCCACTGTACTCTATCTCTACTGTGATCCACTGTACTCTATCTCTACTGTGATCCACTGTACTCTACCTCTACTGTGCTCCACTGTACTCTACCTCTACTGTACTCCACTCTACTCTACCTCTACTGTGCTCCACTGTACTCTCTCTACTGGTCTCCACTGTACTCTACCTCTACTGTACTCTACTGTACTCCACCTCTAATGTGCTCCACTGTATTCCACTCTACTCTACCTCTACTGTACTCCACTGTACTCTACCTCTACTGTACTCCACTGTACTCTACCTCTACTGTACTCCACTGTACTCTACCTCTACTATACTCCACTGTACTCGATCTCTACTATGCTCCACTGTACTCTACCTCTACTGTGCTCCACTGTACTCTATTCTACTGCACTCCACTGTACTCTACCTCTACTGTGCTCCACTGTACTATATCTCTACTGTACTCCACAGTACTCTATCTCTACTTAATCTACTGTTTTCTACCTCTACTGTACTCCACTGTACTCTATCTCTACTGTACTCCACTGTACTCTATATCTACTGTACTCCACTCTACTCTATATCTACTGTAATCCATTGTACTCTACCTCTACTGTGCTCCACTGTACTCCACTGTACTCTATCTCTACTGTGATCCACTGTACTCTACCTCTACTGTACTCCACTGTACTCTATCTCTACTGTGATCCACTGTACTCTACCTCTACTGTGCTCCACTGTACTCTATCTCTACTGTGCTCCACTGTACTCTACCTCTACTGTACTCCACTGTACTCTATCTCTACTGTTATCCACTGTACACTACCTCTACTGTGCTCCACTGTACTCTATCTCTACTGTGCTCCACTCTACTCTACCTCTACTGTGCTCCACTGTACTCTACCTCTACTGTACTCCACTGTACTCTATCTCTACTGTGCTCCACTGTACTCTACCTCTACTGTACTCTACTGTTCTCTACCTCTACTGTACTCTACTGTACTCCACCTCTACTGTAATCCACTGTACTCCACTGTACTCTACCTCTACTGTGCTCCACTGTACTCTACCTCTACTGTGCTCCACTATACTCTACCGTGCTCCACTGTACTCTACCTCTACTGTGCTCCACTATACTCTACCTCTACTGTGCTCCACTGTACTCTCTCTCTACTGTACTCCACTGTACTCTACCTCTATTGTACTTTACTGTACTCCACCTCTAATGTGCTCCACTCTACTCTACCTCAACTGTACTCTACCTCTACTGTACGCCACTGTACTCTACCTCTACTGTGCTCTACTGTACTCTATCTCTACTCTGCTCCACTCTACTCTACCTCTACTGTACTCCACTGTACTCTAACTCTACTATACTCCACTGTAATCTATCTCTACTGTGCTCCACTGTACTCTATTTCTACTTTGCTCCACTGTACTCTATCTCTACTGTACTCCACTGTACTCTATCTCTACTGTACTCCACTGTCCTCTATCTCTACTGTACTCAACTGTACTCTACCTCTATTGTGCTCCACTGTACTCTATCTCTACTGTACTCCACTGTACTCTATCTCTACTGTACTCCACTGTACTCTGCCTCTACTGTGCTCCACTGTACTCTACCTCTACTATACTCCACTGTACTCTACCTCTACTGTACTCTACTGTACTCTACTTCTACTGTACTCTACTGTACTCTACCTCTACTATACTCCACTGTACTCTACCTCTACTGTACTCTACCGTACTCTACCTCTACTGTGCTCCACTGTACTCTACCTCTACTGTCCTCCACTGTACTCTACCTCTACTGTGCTCCACTGTACTCTCTCTCTACTGTAATCCACTGTACTCTACCTCTACTGTACTCCACTGTACTCTATCTCTACTGTGATCCACTGTACTCTATCTCTACTGTGATCCACTGTACTCTACCTCTACTGTGCTCCACTGTACTCTACCTCTACTATACTCCACTGTACTCTACCTCTACTGTACTCTACTGTACTCTACCTCTACTGTACTCTACTGTACTCTACCTCTACTGTACTCTACTGTACTCTACTTCTACTGTACTCTACTGTACTCTACCTCTACTATACTCCACTGTACTCTACCTCTACTGTACTCTACCGTACTCTACCTCTACTGTGCTCCACTGTACTCTACCTCTACTGTCCTCCACTGTACTCTACCTCTACTGTGCTCCACTGTACTCTCTCTCTACTGTAATCCACTGTACTCTACCTCTACTGTACTCCACTGTACTCTATCTCTACTGTGATCCACTGTACTCTATCTCTACTGTGATCCACTGTACTCTACCTCTACTGTGCTCCACTGTACTCTACCTCTACTATACTCCACTGTACTCTACCTCTACTGTACTCTACTGTACTCTACCTCTACTGTACTCTACTGTACTCTACCTCTACTATACTCCACTTTACTCTACCTCTACTGTACTCCACTATACTCTAACTCTACTATACTCCACTGTACTCTATCTCTACTGTGCTCCACTGTACTCTATTTCTACTGTGCTCCACTGTACTCTATCTCTGTACTCCACTGTACTCTATCTCTACTGTACTTCACTGTCCTCTATCTCTACTGTACTCTACTGTACTCTACCTCTATTGTGCTCCACTGTACTCTATCTCTACTGTACTCTACTGTACTCTATCTCTACTGTACTCCACAGTACTCTATCTCTACTTAATCTACTGTTTTCTACATCTACTGTACTCCACTGTACTCTATCTCTACTGTACTCCACTGTACTCTATATCTACTGTACTCCACTCTACTCTATATCTACTGTAATCCATTGTACTCTACCTCTACTGTGCTCCACTCTACTCCACTGTACTCTATCTCTACTGTGATCCACTGTACTCTACCTCTACTGTACTCCACTGTACTCTATCTCTACTGTGATCCACTGTACTCTACCTCTACTGTGCTCCACTGTACTCTATCTCTACTGTGCTCCACTGTACTCTACCTCTACTGTACTCCACTGTACTCTATCTCTACTGTTATCCACTGTACACTACCTCTACTGTGCTCCACTGTACTCTATCTCTACTGTGCTCCACTCTACTCTACCTCTACTGTGCTCCACTGTACTCGATCTCTACTATGCTCCACTGTACTCTACCTCTACTGTGCTCCACTGTACTCTATTCTACTGCGCTCCACTGTACTCTACCTCTACTGTGCTCCACTGTACTATATCTCTACTGTACTCCACAGTACTCTATCTCTACTTAATCTACTGTTTTCTACCTCTACTGTACTCCACTGTACTCTATCTCTTCTGTACTCCACTGTACTCTATATCTACTGTGCTCCACTCTACTCTACCTCTACTGTGCTCCACTGTACTCTACCTCTACTGTACTCCACTGTACTCTATCTCTACTGTGATCCACTGTACTCTACCTCTACTGTACTCCACTGTACTCTATCTCTACTGTGCTCCACTGTACTCTACCTCTACTGTACTCCACTGTACTCTATCTCTACTGTTATCCACTGTACACTACCTCTACTGTGCTCCACTGTACTCTATCTCTACTGTGCTCCACTCTACTCTACCTCTACTGTGCTCCACTGTACTCTACCTCTACTGTACTCCACTGTACTCTATCTCTACTGTGCTCCACTGTACTCTACCTCTACTGTACTCTACTGTTCTCTACCTCTACTGTACTCTACTGTACTCCACCTCTACTGTAATCCACTGTACTCCACTGTACTCTACCTCTACTGTGCTCCACTGTACTCTACCTCTACTGTGCTCCACTATACTCTACCGTGCTCCACTGTACTCTACCTCTACTGTGCTCCACTATACTCTACCTCTACTGTGCTCCACTGTACTCTCTCTCTACTGTACTCCACTGTACTCTACCTCTATTGTACTCTACTGTACTCCACCTCTAATGTGCTCCACTCTACTCTACCTCAACTGTACTCTACCTCTACTGTACGCCACTGTACTCTACCTCTACTGTGCTCTACTGTACTCTATCTCTACTCTGCTCCACTCTACTCTACCTCTACTGTACTCCACTGTACTCTAACTCTACTATACTCCACTGTAATCTATCTCTACTGTGCTCCACTGTACTCTATTTCTACTTTGCTCCACTGTACTCTATCTCTACTGTACTCCACTGTACTCTATCTCTACTGTACTCCACTGTCCTCTATCTCTACTGTACTCAACTGTACTCTACCTCTATTGTGCTCCACTGTACTCTATCTCTACTGTACTCCACTGTACTCTATCTCTACTGTACTCCACTGTACTCTGCCTCTACTGTGCTCCACTGTACTCTACCTCTACTATACTCCACTGTACTCTACCTCTACTGTACTCTACTGTACTCTACTTCTACTGTACTCTAATGTACTCTACCTCTACTATACTCCACTGTACTCTACCTCTACTGTACTCTACCGTACTCTACCTCTACTGTGCTCCACTGTACTCTACCTCTACTGTCCTCCAATGTACTCTACCTCTACTGTGCTCCAATGTACTCTATCTCTACTGTACTCCACTGTACTCTACCTTTACTGTACTTTACTGTTCTCTACCTCTACTGTACTCCACTGTACTCTATCTCTACTGTGATCCACTGTACTCTATCTCTACTGTGATCCACTGTACTCTACCTCTACTGTGCTCCACTGTACTCTACCTCTACTGTACTCCACTCTAATCTACCTCTACTGTGCTCCACTGTACTCTCTCTACTGTACTCCACTGTACTCTACCTCTACTGTACTCTACTGTACTCCACCTCTAATGTGCTCCACTGTATTCCACTCTACTCTACCTCTACTGTACTCCACTGTACTCTACCTCTACTGTACTCCACTGTACTCTACCTCTACTGTACTCCACTGTACTCTACCTCTACTATACTCCACTGTACTCGATCTCTACTATGCTCCACTGTACTCTACCTCTACTGTGCTCCACTGTACTCTATTCTACTGCACTCCACTGTACTCTACCTCTACTGTGCTCCACTGTTCTATATCTCTACTGTACTCCACAGTACTCTATCTCTACTTAATCTACTGTTTTCTACATCTACTGTACTCCACTGTACTCTATCTCTACTGTACTCCACTGTACTCTATATCTACTGTACTCCACTCTACTCTATATCTACTGTAATCCATTGTACTCTACCTCTACTGTGCTCCACTCTACTCCACTGTACTCTATCTCTACTGTGATCCACTGTACTCTACCTCTACTGTACTCCACTGTACTCTATCTCTACTGTGATCCACTGTACTCTACCTCTACTGTGCTCCACTGTACTCTATCTCTACTGTGCTCCACTGTACTCTACCTCTACTGTACTCCACTGTACTCTATCTCTACTGTTATCCACTGTACACTACCTCTACTGTGCTCCACTGTACTCTATCTCTACTGTGCTCCACTCTACTCTACCTCTACTGTGCTCCACTGTACTCTACCTCTACTGTACTCCACTGTACTCTATCTCTACTGTGCTCCACTGTACTCTACCTCTACTGTACTCTACTGTTCTCTACCTCTACTGTACTCTACTGTACTCCACCTCTACTGTAATCCACTGTACTCCACTGTACTCTACCTCTACTGTGCTCCACTGTACTCTACCTCTACTGTGCTCCACTATACTCTACCGTGCTCCACTGTACTCTACCTCTACTGTGCTCCACTATACTCTACCTCTACTGTGCTCCACTGTACTCTCTCTCTACTGTACTCCACTGTACTCTACCTCTATTGTACTCTACTGTACTCCACCTCTAATGTGCTCCAGTCTACTCTACCTCAACTGTACTCTACCTCTACTGTACGCCACTGTACTCTACCTCTACTGTGCTCTACTGTACTCTATCTCTACTCTGCTCCACTCTACACTACCTCTACTGTACTCCACTGTACTCTAACTCTACTATACTCCACTGTAATCTATCTCTACTGTGCTCCACTGTACTCTATTTCTACTTTGCTCCACTGTACTCTATCTCTACTGTACTCCACTGTACTCTATCTCTACTGTACTCCACTGTCCTCTATCTCTACTGTACTCAACTGTACTCTACCTCTATTGTGCTCCACTGTACTCTATCTCTACTGTACTCCACTGTACTCTATCTCTACTGTACTCCACTGTACTCTGCCTCTACTGTGCTCCACTGTACTCTACCTCTACTATACTCCACTGTAATCTACCTCTACTGTACTCTACTGTACTCTACTTCTACTGTACTCTACTGTACTCTACCTCTACTTTACTCCACTGTACTCTACCTCTACTGTACTCTACCGTACTCTACCTCTACTGTGCTCCACTGTACTCTACCTCTACTGTCCTCCACTGTACTCTACCTCTACTGTACTCCACTGTACTCTACCTCTACTGTACTTTACTGTTCTCTACCTCTACTGTACTCCACTGTACTCTATCTCTACTGTGATCCACTGTACTCTATCTCTACTGTGATCCACTGTACTCTACCTCTACTGTGCTCCACTGTACTCTACCTCTACTGTACTCCACTCTACTCTACCTCTACTGTGCTCCACTGTACTCTCTCTACTGGTCTCCACTGTACTCTACCTCTACTGTACTCTACTGTACTCCACCTCTAATGTGCTCCACTGTATTCCACTCTACTCTACCTCTACTGTACTCCACTGTACTCTACCTCTACTGTACTCCACTGTACTCTACCTCTACTGTACTCCACTGTACTCTACCTCTACTATACTCCACTGTACTCGATCTCTACTATGCTCCACTGTACTCTACCTCTACTGTGCTCCACTGTACTCTATTCTACTGCACTCCACTGTACTCTACCTCTACTGTGCTCCACTGTACTATATCTCTACTGTACTCCACAGTACTCTATCTCTACTTAATCTACTGTTTTCTACCTCTACTGTACTCCACTGTACTCTATCTCTACTGTACTCCACTGTACTCTATATCTACTGTACTCCACTCTACTCTATATCTACTGTAATCCATTGTACTCTACCTCTACTGTGCTCCACTGTACTCCACTGTACTCTATCTCTACTGTGATCCACTGTACTCTACCTCTACTGTACTCCACTGTACTCTATCTCTACTGTGATCCACTGTACTCTACCTCTACTGTGCTCCACTGTACTCTATCTCTACTGTGCTCCACTGTACTCTACCTCTACTGTACTCCACTGTACTCTATCTCTACTGTTATCCACTGTACACTACCTCTACTGTGCTCCACTGTACTCTATCTCTACTGTGCTCCACTCTACTCTACCTCTACTGTGCTCCACTGTACTCTACCTCTACTGTACTCCACTGTACTCTATCTCTACTGTGCTCCACTGTACTCTACCTCTACTGTACTCTACTGTTCTCTACCTCTACTGTACTCTACTGTACTCCACCTCTACTGTAATCCACTGTACTCCACTGTACTCTACCTCTACTGTGCTCCACTGTACTCTACCTCTACTGTGCTCCACTATACTCTACCGTGCTCCACTGTACTCTACCTCTACTGTGCTCCACTATACTCTACCTCTACTGTGCTCCACTGTACTCTCTCTCTACTGTACTCCACTGTACTCTACCTCTATTGTACTTTACTGTACTCCACCTCTAATGTGCTCCACTCTACTCTACCTCAACTGTACTCTACCTCTACTGTACGCCACTGTACTCTACCTCTACTGTGCTCTACTGTACTCTATCTCTACTCTGCTCCACTCTACTCTACCTCTACTGTACTCCACTGTACTCTAACTCTACTATACTCCACTGTAATCTATCTCTACTGTGCTCCACTGTACTCTATTTCTACTTTGCTCCACTGTACTCTATCTCTACTGTACTCCACTGTACTCTATCTCTACTGTACTCCACTGTCCTCTATCTCTACTGTACTCAACTGTACTCTACCTCTATTGTGCTCCACTGTACTCTATCTCTACTGTACTCCACTGTACTCTATCTCTACTGTACTCCACTGTACTCTGCCTCTACTGTGCTCCACTGTACTCTACCTCTACTATACTCCACTGTACTCTACCTCTACTGTACTCTACTGTACTCTACTTCTACTGTACTCTACTGTACTCTACCTCTACTATACTCCACTGTACTCTACCTCTACTGTACTCTACCGTACTCTACCTCTACTGTGCTCCACTGTACTCTACCTCTACTGTCCTCCACTGTACTCTACCTCTACTGTGCTCCACTGTACTCTCTCTCTACTGTAATCCACTGTACTCTACCTCTACTGTACTCCACTGTACTCTATCTCTACTGTACTCCACTGTCCTCTATCTCTACTGTACTCAACTGTACTCTACCTCTATTGTGCTCCACTGTACTCTATCTCTACTGTACTCCACTGTACTCTATCTCTACTGTACTCCACTGTACTCTGCCTCTACTGTGCTCCACTGTACTCTACCTCTACTATACTCCACTGTACTCTACCTCTACTGTACTCTACTGTACTCTACTTCTACTGTACTCTACTGTACTCTACCTCTACTATACTCCACTGTACTCTACCTCTACTGTACTCTACCGTACTCTACCTCTACTGTGCTCCACTGTACTCTACCTCTACTGTCCTCCACTGTACTCTACCTCTACTGTGCTCCACTGTACTCTCTCTCTACTGTAATCCACTGTACTCTACCTCTACTGTACTCCACTGTACTCTATCTCTACTGTGATCCACTGTACTCTATCTCTACTGTGATCCACTGTACTCTACCTCTACTGTGCTCCACTGTACTCTACCTCTACTATACTCCACTGTACTCTACCTCTACTGTACTCTACTGTACTCTACCTCTACTGTACTCTACTGTACTCTACCTCTACTATACTCCACTTTACTCTACCTCTACTGTACTCCACTATACTCTAACTCTACTATACTCCACTGTACTCTATCTCTACTGTGCTCCACTGTACTCTATTTCTACTGTGCTCCACTGTACTCTATCTCTGTACTCCACTGTACTCTATCTCTACTGTACTTCACTGTCCTCTATCTCTACTGTACTCTACTGTACTCTACCTCTATTGTGCTCCACTGTACTCTATCTCTACTGTACTCTACTGTACTCTATCTCTACTGTACTCCACAGTACTCTATCTCTACTTAATCTACTGTTTTCTACATCTACTGTACTCCACTGTACTCTATCTCTACTGTACTCCACTGTACTCTATATCTACTGTACTCCACTCTACTCTATATCTACTGTAATCCATTGTACTCTACCTCTACTGTGCTCCACTCTACTCCACTGTACTCTATCTCTACTGTGATCCACTGTACTCTACCTCTACTGTACTCCACTGTACTCTATCTCTACTGTGATCCACTGTACTCTACCTCTACTGTGCTCCACTGTACTCTATCTCTACTGTGCTCCACTGTACTCTACCTCTACTGTACTCCACTGTACTCTATCTCTACTGTTATCCACTGTACACTACCTCTACTGTGCTCCACTGTACTCTATCTCTACTGTGCTCCACTCTACTCTACCTCTACTGTGCTCCACTGTACTCGATCTCTACTATGCTCCACTGTACTCTACCTCTACTGTGCTCCACTGTACTCTATTCTACTGCGCTCCACTGTACTCTACCTCTACTGTGCTCCACTGTACTATATCTCTACTGTACTCCACAGTACTCTATCTCTACTTAATCTACTGTTTTCTACCTCTACTGTACTCCACTGTACTCTATCTCTTCTGTACTCCACTGTACTCTATATCTACTGTGCTCCACTCTACTCTACCTCTACTGTGCTCCACTGTACTCTACCTCTACTGTACTCCACTGTACTCTATCTCTACTGTGATCCACTGTACTCTACCTCTACTGTACTCCACTGTACTCTATCTCTACTGTGCTCCACTGTACTCTACCTCTACTGTACTCCACTGTACTCTATCTCTACTGTTATCCACTGTACACTACCTCTACTGTGCTCCACTGTACTCTATCTCTACTGTGCTCCACTCTACTCTACCTCTACTGTGCTCCACTGTACTCTACCTCTACTGTACTCCACTGTACTCTATCTCTACTGTGCTCCACTGTACTCTACCTCTACTGTACTCTACTGTTCTCTACCTCTACTGTACTCTACTGTACTCCACCTCTACTGTAATCCACTGTACTCCACTGTACTCTACCTCTACTGTGCTCCACTGTACTCTACCTCTACTGTGCTCCACTATACTCTACCGTGCTCCACTGTACTCTACCTCTACTGTGCTCCACTATATTCTACCTCTACTGTGCTCCACTGTACTCTCTCTCTACTGTACTCCACTGTACTCTACCTCTATTGTACTCTACTGTACTCCACCTCTAATGTGCTCCACTCTACTCTACCTCAACTGTACTCTACCTCTACTGTACGCCACTGTACTCTACCTCTACTGTGCTCTACTGTACTCTATCTCTACTCTGCTCCACTCTACTCTACCTCTACTGTACTCCACTGTACTCTAACTCTACTATACTCCACTGTAATCTATCTCTACTGTGCTCCACTGTACTCTATTTCTACTTTGCTCCACTGTACTCTATCTCTACTGTACTCCACTGTACTCTATCTCTACTGTACTCCACTGTCCTCTATCTCTACTGTACTCAACTGTACTCTACCTCTATTGTGCTCCACTGTACTCTATCTCTACTGTACTCCACTGTACTCTATCTCTACTGTACTCCACTGTACTCTGCCTCTACTGTGCTCCACTGTACTCTACCTCTACTATACTCCACTGTACTCTACCTCTACTGTACTCTACTGTACTCTACTTCTACTGTACTCTAATGTACTCTACCTCTACTATACTCCACTGTACTCTACCTCTACTGTACTCTACCGTACTCTACCTCTACTGTGCTCCACTGTACTCTACCTCTACTGTCCTCCAATGTACTCTACCTCTACTGTGCTCCACTGTACTCTATCTCTACTGTACTCCACTGTACTCTACCTTTACTGTACTTTACTGTTCTCTACCTCTACTGTACTCCACTGTACTCTATCTCTACTGTGATCCACTGTACTCTATCTCTACTGTGATCCACTGTACTCTACCTCTACTGTGCTCCACTGTACTCTACCTCTACTGTACTCCACTCTAATCTACCTCTACTGTGCTCCACTGTACTCTCTCTACTGTACTCCACTGTACTCTACCTCTACTGTACTCTACTGTACTCCACCTCTAATGTGCTCCACTGTATTCCACTCTACTCTACCTCTACTGTACTCCACTGTACTCTACCTCTACTGTACTCCACTGTACTCTACCTCTACTGTACTCCACTGTACTCTACCTCTACTATACTCCACTGTACTCGATCTCTACTATGCTCCACTGTACTCTACCTCTACTGTGCTCCACTGTACTCTATTCTACTGCACTCCACTGTACTCTACCTCTACTGTGCTCCACTGTTCTATATCTCTACTGTACTCCACAGTACTCTATCTCTACTTAATCTACTGTTTTCTACATCTACTGTACTCCACTGTACTCTATCTCTACTGTACTCCACTGTACTCTATATCTACTGTACTCCACTCTACTCTATATCTACTGTAATCCATTGTACTCTACCTCTACTGTGCTCCACTCTACTCCACTGTACTCTATCTCTACTGTGATCCACTGTACTCTACCTCTACTGTACTCCACTGTACTCTATCTCTACTGTGATCCACTGTACTCTACCTCTACTGTGCTCCACTGTACTCTATCTCTACTGTGCTCCACTGTACTCTACCTCTACTGTACTCCACTGTACTCTATCTCTACTGTTATCCACTGTACACTACCTCTACTGTGCTCCACTGTACTCTATCTCTACTGTGCTCCACTCTACTCTACCTCTACTGTGCTCCACTGTACTCTACCTCTACTGTACTCCACTGTACTCTATCTCTACTGTGCTCCACTGTACTCTACCTCTACTGTACTCTACTGTTCTCTACCTCTACTGTACTCTACTGTACTCCACCTCTACTGTAATCCACTGTACTCCACTGTACTCTACCTCTACTGTGCTCCACTGTACTCTACCTCTACTGTGCTCCACTATACTCTACCGTGCTCCACTGTACTCTACCTCTACTGTGCTCCACTATACTCTACCTCTACTGTGCTCCACTGTACTCTCTCTCTACTGTACTCCACTGTACTCTACCTCTATTGTACTCTACTGTACTCCACCTCTAATGTGCTCCAGTCTACTCTACCTCAACTGTACTCTACCTCTACTGTACGCCACTGTACTCTACCTCTACTGTGCTCTACTGTACTCTATCTCTACTCTGCTCCACTCTACACTACCTCTACTGTACTCCACTGTACTCTAACTCTACTATACTCCACTGTAATCTATCTCTACTGTGCTCCACTGTACTCTATTTCTACTTTGCTCCACTGTACTCTATCTCTACTGTACTCCACTGTACTCTATCTCTACTGTACTCCACTGTCCTCTATCTCTACTGTACTCAACTGTACTCTACCTCTATTGTGCTCCACTGTACTCTATCTCTACTGTACTCCACTGTACTCTATCTCTACTGTACTCCACTGTACTCTGCCTCTACTGTGCTCCACTGTACTCTACCTCTACTATACTCCACTGTAATCTACCTCTACTGTACTCTACTGTACTCTACTTCTACTGTACTCTACTGTACTCTACCTCTACTTTACTCCACTGTACTCTACCTCTACTGTACTCTACCGTACTCTACCTCTACTGTGCTCCACTGTACTCTACCTCTACTGTCCTCCACTGTACTCTACCTCTACTGTACTCCACTGTACTCTACCTCTACTGTACTTTACTGTTCTCTACCTCTACTGTACTCCACTGTACTCTATCTCTACTGTGATCCACTGTACTCTATCTCTACTGTGATCCACTGTACTCTACCTCTACTGTGCTCCACTGTACTCTACCTCTACTGTACTCCACTCTACTCTACCTCTACTGTGCTCCACTGTACTCTCTCTACTGGTCTCCACTGTACTCTACCTCTACTGTACTCTACTGTACTCCACCTCTAATGTGCTCCACTGTATTCCACTCTACTCTACCTCTACTGTACTCCACTGTACTCTACCTCTACTGTACTCCACTGTACTCTACCTCTACTGTACTCCACTGTACTCTACCTCTACTATACTCCACTGTACTCGATCTCTACTATGCTCCACTGTACTCTACCTCTACTGTGCTCCACTGTACTCTATTCTACTGCACTCCACTGTACTCTACCTCTACTGTGCTCCACTGTACTATATCTCTACTGTACTCCACAGTACTCTATCTCTACTTAATCTACTGTTTTCTACCTCTACTGTACTCCACTGTACTCTATCTCTACTGTACTCCACTGTACTCTATATCTACTGTACTCCACTCTACTCTATATCTACTGTAATCCATTGTACTCTACCTCTACTGTGCTCCACTGTACTCCACTGTACTCTATCTCTACTGTGATCCACTGTACTCTACCTCTACTGTACTCCACTGTACTCTATCTCTACTGTGATCCACTGTACTCTACCTCTACTGTGCTCCACTGTACTCTATCTCTACTGTGCTCCACTGTACTCTACCTCTACTGTACTCCACTGTACTCTATCTCTACTGTTATCCACTGTACACTACCTCTACTGTGCTCCACTGTACTCTATCTCTACTGTGCTCCACTCTACTCTACCTCTACTGTGCTCCACTGTACTCTACCTCTACTGTACTCCACTGTACTCTATCTCTACTGTGCTCCACTGTACTCTACCTCTACTGTACTCTACTGTTCTCTACCTCTACTGTACTCTACTGTACTCCACCTCTACTGTAATCCACTGTACTCCACTGTACTCTACCTCTACTGTGCTCCACTGTACTCTACCTCTACTGTGCTCCACTATACTCTACCGTGCTCCACTGTACTCTACCTCTACTGTGCTCCACTATACTCTACCTCTACTGTGCTCCACTGTACTCTCTCTCTACTGTACTCCACTGTACTCTACCTCTATTGTACTTTACTGTACTCCACCTCTAATGTGCTCCACTCTACTCTACCTCAACTGTACTCTACCTCTACTGTACGCCACTGTACTCTACCTCTACTGTGCTCTACTGTACTCTATCTCTACTCTGCTCCACTCTACTCTACCTCTACTGTACTCCACTGTACTCTAACTCTACTATACTCCACTGTAATCTATCTCTACTGTGCTCCACTGTACTCTATTTCTACTTTGCTCCACTGTACTCTATCTCTACTGTACTCCACTGTACTCTATCTCTACTGTACTCCACTGTCCTCTATCTCTACTGTACTCAACTGTACTCTACCTCTATTGTGCTCCACTGTACTCTATCTCTACTGTACTCCACTGTACTCTATCTCTACTGTACTCCACTGTACTCTGCCTCTACTGTGCTCCACTGTACTCTACCTCTACTATACTCCACTGTACTCTACCTCTACTGTACTCTACTGTACTCTACTTCTACTGTACTCTACTGTACTCTACCTCTACTATACTCCACTGTACTCTACCTCTACTGTACTCTACCGTACTCTACCTCTACTGTGCTCCACTGTACTCTACCTCTACTGTCCTCCACTGTACTCTACCTCTACTGTGCTCCACTGTACTCTCTCTCTACTGTAATCCACTGTACTCTACCTCTACTGTACTCCACTGTACTCTATCTCTACTGTGATCCACTGTACTCTATCTCTACTGTGATCCACTGTACTCTACCTCTACTGTGCTCCACTGTACTCTACCTCTACTATACTCCACTGTACTCTACCTCTACTGTACTCTACTGTACTCTACCTCTACTGTACTCTACTGTACTCTACCTCTACTGTACTCTACTGTACTCTACTTCTACTGTACTCTACTGTACTCTACCTCTACTATACTCCACTGTACTCTACCTCTACTGTACTCTACCGTACTCTACCTCTACTGTGCTCCACTGTACTCTACCTCTACTGTCCTCCACTGTACTCTACCTCTACTGTGCTCCACTGTACTCTCTCTCTACTGTAATCCACTGTACTCTACCTCTACTGTACTCCACTGTACTCTATCTCTACTGTGATCCACTGTACTCTATCTCTACTGTGATCCACTGTACTCTACCTCTACTGTGCTCCACTGTACTCTACCTCTACTATACTCCACTGTACTCTACCTCTACTGTACTCTACTGTACTCTACCTCTACTGTACTCTACTGTACTCTACCTCTACTATACTCCACTTTACTCTACCTCTACTGTACTCCACTATACTCTAACTCTACTATACTCCACTGTACTCTATCTCTACTGTGCTCCACTGTACTCTATTTCTACTGTGCTCCACTGTACTCTATCTCTGTACTCCACTGTACTCTATCTCTACTGTACTTCACTGTCCTCTATCTCTACTGTACTCTACTGTACTCTACCTCTATTGTGCTCCACTGTACTCTATCTCTACTGTACTCTACTGTACTCTATCTCTACTGTACTCCACAGTACTCTATCTCTACTTAATCTACTGTTTTCTACATCTACTGTACTCCACTGTACTCTATCTCTACTGTACTCCACTGTACTCTATATCTACTGTACTCCACTCTACTCTATATCTACTGTAATCCATTGTACTCTACCTCTACTGTGCTCCACTCTACTCCACTGTACTCTATCTCTACTGTGATCCACTGTACTCTACCTCTACTGTACTCCACTGTACTCTATCTCTACTGTGATCCACTGTACTCTACCTCTACTGTGCTCCACTGTACTCTATCTCTACTGTGCTCCACTGTACTCTACCTCTACTGTACTCCACTGTACTCTATCTCTACTGTTATCCACTGTACACTACCTCTACTGTGCTCCACTGTACTCTATCTCTACTGTGCTCCACTCTACTCTACCTCTACTGTGCTCCACTGTACTCGATCTCTACTATGCTCCACTGTACTCTACCTCTACTGTGCTCCACTGTACTCTATTCTACTGCGCTCCACTGTACTCTACCTCTACTGTGCTCCACTGTACTATATCTCTACTGTACTCCACAGTACTCTATCTCTACTTAATCTACTGTTTTCTACCTCTACTGTACTCCACTGTACTCTATCTCTTCTGTACTCCACTGTACTCTATATCTACTGTGCTCCACTCTACTCTACCTCTACTGTGCTCCACTGTACTCTACCTCTACTGTACTCCACTGTACTCTATCTCTACTGTGATCCACTGTACTCTACCTCTACTGTACTCCACTGTACTCTATCTCTACTGTGCTCCACTGTACTCTACCTCTACTGTACTCCACTGTACTCTATCTCTACTGTTATCCACTGTACACTACCTCTACTGTGCTCCACTGTACTCTATCTCTACTGTGCTCCACTCTACTCTACCTCTACTGTGCTCCACTGTACTCTACCTCTACTGTACTCCACTGTACTCTATCTCTACTGTGCTCCACTGTACTCTACCTCTACTGTACTCTACTGTTCTCTACCTCTACTGTACTCTACTGTACTCCACCTCTACTGTAATCCACTGTACTCCACTGTACTCTACCTCTACTGTGCTCCACTGTACTCTACCTCTACTGTGCTCCACTATACTCTACCGTGCTCCACTGTACTCTACCTCTACTGTGCTCCACTATACTCTACCTCTACTGTGCTCCACTGTACTCTCTCTCTACTGTACTCCACTGTACTCTACCTCTATTGTACTCTACTGTACTCCACCTCTAATGTGCTCCACTCTACTCTACCTCAACTGTACTCTACCTCTACTGTACGCCACTGTACTCTACCTCTACTGTGCTCTACTGTACTCTATCTCTACTCTGCTCCACTCTACTCTACCTCTACTGTACTCCACTGTACTCTAACTCTACTATACTCCACTGTAATCTATCTCTACTGTGCTCCACTGTACTCTATTTCTACTTTGCTCCACTGTACTCTATCTCTACTGTACTCCACTGTACTCTATCTCTACTGTACTCCACTGTCCTCTATCTCTACTGTACTCAACTGTACTCTACCTCTATTGTGCTCCACTGTACTCTATCTCTACTGTACTCCACTGTACTCTATCTCTACTGTACTCCACTGTACTCTGCCTCTACTGTGCTCCACTGTACTCTACCTCTACTATACTCCACTGTACTCTACCTCTACTGTACTCTACTGTACTCTACTTCTACTGTACTCTAATGTACTCTACCTCTACTATACTCCACTGTACTCTACCTCTACTGTACTCTACCGTACTCTACCTCTACTGTGCTCCACTGTACTCTACCTCTACTGTCCTCCAATGTACTCTACCTCTACTGTGCTCCAATGTACTCTATCTCTACTGTACTCCACTGTACTCTACCTTTACTGTACTTTACTGTTCTCTACCTCTACTGTACTCCACTGTACTCTATCTCTACTGTGATCCACTGTACTCTATCTCTACTGTGATCCACTGTACTCTACCTCTACTGTGCTCCACTGTACTCTACCTCTACTGTACTCCACTCTAATCTACCTCTACTGTGCTCCACTGTACTCTCTCTACTGTACTCCACTGTACTCTACCTCTACTGTACTCTACTGTACTCCACCTCTAATGTGCTCCACTGTATTCCACTCTACTCTACCTCTACTGTACTCCACTGTACTCTACCTCTACTGTACTCCACTGTACTCTACCTCTACTGTACTCCACTGTACTCTACCTCTACTATACTCCACTGTACTCGATCTCTACTATGCTCCACTGTACTCTACCTCTACTGTGCTCCACTGTACTCTATTCTACTGCACTCCACTGTACTCTACCTCTACTGTGCTCCACTGTTCTATATCTCTACTGTACTCCACAGTACTCTATCTCTACTTAATCTACTGTTTTCTACATCTACTGTACTCCACTGTACTCTATCTCTACTGTACTCCACTGTACTCTATATCTACTGTACTCCACTCTACTCTATATCTACTGTAATCCATTGTACTCTACCTCTACTGTGCTCCACTCTACTCCACTGTACTCTATCTCTACTGTGATCCACTGTACTCTACCTCTACTGTACTCCACTGTACTCTATCTCTACTGTGATCCACTGTACTCTACCTCTACTGTGCTCCACTGTACTCTATCTCTACTGTGCTCCACTGTACTCTACCTCTACTGTACTCCACTGTACTCTATCTCTACTGTTATCCACTGTACACTACCTCTACTGTGCTCCACTGTACTCTATCTCTACTGTGCTCCACTCTACTCTACCTCTACTGTGCTCCACTGTACTCTACCTCTACTGTACTCCACTGTACTCTATCTCTACTGTGCTCCACTGTACTCTACCTCTACTGTACTCTACTGTTCTCTACCTCTACTGTACTCTACTGTACTCCACCTCTACTGTAATCCACTGTACTCCACTGTACTCTACCTCTACTGTGCTCCACTGTACTCTACCTCTACTGTGCTCCACTATACTCTACCGTGCTCCACTGTACTCTACCTCTACTGTGCTCCACTATACTCTACCTCTACTGTGCTCCACTGTACTCTCTCTCTACTGTACTCCACTGTACTCTACCTCTATTGTACTCTACTGTACTCCACCTCTAATGTGCTCCAGTCTACTCTACCTCAACTGTACTCTACCTCTACTGTACGCCACTGTACTCTACCTCTACTGTGCTCTACTGTACTCTATCTCTACTCTGCTCCACTCTACACTACCTCTACTGTACTCCACTGTACTCTAACTCTACTATACTCCACTGTAATCTATCTCTACTGTGCTCCACTGTACTCTATTTCTACTTTGCTCCACTGTACTCTATCTCTACTGTACTCCACTGTACTCTATCTCTACTGTACTCCACTGTCCTCTATCTCTACTGTACTCAACTGTACTCTACCTCTATTGTGCTCCACTGTACTCTATCTCTACTGTACTCCACTGTACTCTATCTCTACTGTACTCCACTGTACTCTGCCTCTACTGTGCTCCACTGTACTCTACCTCTACTATACTCCACTGTAATCTACCTCTACTGTACTCTACTGTACTCTACTTCTACTGTACTCTACTGTACTCTACCTCTACTTTACTCCACTGTACTCTACCTCTACTGTACTCTACCGTACTCTACCTCTACTGTGCTCCACTGTACTCTACCTCTACTGTCCTCCACTGTACTCTACCTCTACTGTACTCCACTGTACTCTACCTCTACTGTACTTTACTGTTCTCTACCTCTACTGTACTCCACTGTACTCTATCTCTACTGTGATCCACTGTACTCTATCTCTACTGTGATCCACTGTACTCTACCTCTACTGTGCTCCACTGTACTCTACCTCTACTGTACTCCACTCTACTCTACCTCTACTGTGCTCCACTGTACTCTCTCTACTGGTCTCCACTGTACTCTACCTCTACTGTACTCTACTGTACTCCACCTCTAATGTGCTCCACTGTATTCCACTCTACTCTACCTCTACTGTACTCCACTGTACTCTACCTCTACTGTACTCCACTGTACTCTACCTCTACTGTACTCCACTGTACTCTACCTCTACTATACTCCACTGTACTCGATCTCTACTATGCTCCACTGTACTCTACCTCTACTGTGCTCCACTGTACTCTATTCTACTGCACTCCACTGTACTCTACCTCTACTGTGCTCCACTGTACTATATCTCTACTGTACTCCACAGTACTCTATCTCTACTTAATCTACTGTTTTCTACCTCTACTGTACTCCACTGTACTCTATCTCTACTGTACTCCACTGTACTCTATATCTACTGTACTCCACTCTACTCTATATCTACTGTAATCCATTGTACTCTACCTCTACTGTGCTCCACTGTACTCCACTGTACTCTATCTCTACTGTGATCCACTGTACTCTACCTCTACTGTACTCCACTGTACTCTATCTCTACTGTGATCCACTGTACTCTACCTCTACTGTGCTCCACTGTACTCTATCTCTACTGTGCTCCACTGTACTCTACCTCTACTGTACTCCACTGTACTCTATCTCTACTGTTATCCACTGTACACTACCTCTACTGTGCTCCACTGTACTCTATCTCTACTGTGCTCCACTCTACTCTACCTCTACTGTGCTCCACTGTACTCTACCTCTACTGTACTCCACTGTACTCTATCTCTACTGTGCTCCACTGTACTCTACCTCTACTGTACTCTACTGTTCTCTACCTCTACTGTACTCTACTGTACTCCACCTCTACTGTAATCCACTGTACTCCACTGTACTCTACCTCTACTGTGCTCCACTGTACTCTACCTCTACTGTGCTCCACTATACTCTACCGTGCTCCACTGTACTCTACCTCTACTGTGCTCCACTATACTCTACCTCTACTGTGCTCCACTGTACTCTCTCTCTACTGTACTCCACTGTACTCTACCTCTATTGTACTTTACTGTACTCCACCTCTAATGTGCTCCACTCTACTCTACCTCAACTGTACTCTACCTCTACTGTACGCCACTGTACTCTACCTCTACTGTGCTCTACTGTACTCTATCTCTACTCTGCTCCACTCTACTCTACCTCTACTGTACTCCACTGTACTCTAACTCTACTATACTCCACTGTAATCTATCTCTACTGTGCTCCACTGTACTCTATTTCTACTTTGCTCCACTGTACTCTATCTCTACTGTACTCCACTGTACTCTATCTCTACTGTACTCCACTGTCCTCTATCTCTACTGTACTCAACTGTACTCTACCTCTATTGTGCTCCACTGTACTCTATCTCTACTGTACTCCACTGTACTCTATCTCTACTGTACTCCACTGTACTCTGCCTCTACTGTGCTCCACTGTACTCTACCTCTACTATACTCCACTGTACTCTACCTCTACTGTACTCTACTGTACTCTACTTCTACTGTACTCTACTGTACTCTACCTCTACTATACTCCACTGTACTCTACCTCTACTGTACTCTACCGTACTCTACCTCTACTGTGCTCCACTGTACTCTACCTCTACTGTCCTCCACTGTACTCTACCTCTACTGTGCTCCACTGTACTCTCTCTCTACTGTAATCCACTGTACTCTACCTCTACTGTACTCCACTGTACTCTATCTCTACTGTGATCCACTGTACTCTATCTCTACTGTGATCCACTGTACTCTACCTCTACTGTGCTCCACTGTACTCTACCTCTACTATACTCCACTGTACTCTACCTCTACTGTACTCTACTGTACTCTACCTCTACTGTACTCTACTGTACTCTACCTCTACTATACTCCACTTTACTCTACCTCTACTGTACTCCACTATACTCTAACTCTACTATACTCCACTGTACTCTATCTCTACTGTGCTCCACTGTACTCTATTTCTACTGTGCTCCACTGTACTCTATCTCTGTACTCCACTGTACTCTATCTCTACTGTACTTCACTGTCCTCTATCTCTACTGTACTCTACTGTACTCTACCTCTATTGTGCTCCACTGTACTCTATCTCTACTGTACTCTACTGTACTCTATCTCTACTGTACTCCACAGTACTCTATCTCTACTTAATCTACTGTTTTCTACATCTACTGTACTCCACTGTACTCTATCTCTACTGTACTCCACTGTACTCTATATCTACTGTACTCCACTCTACTCTATATCTACTGTAATCCATTGTACTCTACCTCTACTGTGCTCCACTCTACTCCACTGTACTCTATCTCTACTGTGATCCACTGTACTCTACCTCTACTGTACTCCACTGTACTCTATCTCTACTGTGATCCACTGTACTCTACCTCTACTGTGCTCCACTGTACTCTATCTCTACTGTGCTCCACTGTACTCTACCTCTACTGTACTCCACTGTACTCTATCTCTACTGTTATCCACTGTACACTACCTCTACTGTGCTCCACTGTACTCTATCTCTACTGTGCTCCACTCTACTCTACCTCTACTGTGCTCCACTGTACTCGATCTCTACTATGCTCCACTGTACTCTACCTCTACTGTGCTCCACTGTACTCTATTCTACTGCGCTCCACTGTACTCTACCTCTACTGTGCTCCACTGTACTATATCTCTACTGTACTCCACAGTACTCTATCTCTACTTAATCTACTGTTTTCTACCTCTACTGTACTCCACTGTACTCTATCTCTTCTGTACTCCACTGTACTCTATATCTACTGTGCTCCACTCTACTCTACCTCTACTGTGCTCCACTGTACTCTACCTCTACTGTACTCCACTGTACTCTATCTCTACTGTGATCCACTGTACTCTACCTCTACTGTACTCCACTGTACTCTATCTCTACTGTGCTCCACTGTACTCTACCTCTACTGTACTCCACTGTACTCTATCTCTACTGTTATCCACTGTACACTACCTCTACTGTGCTCCACTGTACTCTATCTCTACTGTGCTCCACTCTACTCTACCTCTACTGTGCTCCACTGTACTCTACCTCTACTGTACTCCACTGTACTCTATCTCTACTGTGCTCCACTGTACTCTACCTCTACTGTACTCTACTGTTCTCTACCTCTACTGTACTCTACTGTACTCCACCTCTACTGTAATCCACTGTACTCCACTGTACTCTACCTCTACTGTGCTCCACTGTACTCTACCTCTACTGTGCTCCACTATACTCTACCGTGCTCCACTGTACTCTACCTCTACTGTGCTCCACTATACTCTACCTCTACTGTGCTCCACTGTACTCTCTCTCTACTGTACTCCACTGTACTCTACCTCTATTGTACTCTACTGTACTCCACCTCTAATGTGCTCCACTCTACTCTACCTCAACTGTACTCTACCTCTACTGTACGCCACTGTACTCTACCTCTACTGTGCTCTACTGTACTCTATCTCTACTCTGCTCCACTCTACTCTACCTCTACTGTACTCCACTGTACTCTAACTCTACTATACTCCACTGTAATCTATCTCTACTGTGCTCCACTGTACTCTATTTCTACTTTGCTCCACTGTACTCTATCTCTACTGTACTCCACTGTACTCTATCTCTACTGTACTCCACTGTCCTCTATCTCTACTGTACTCAACTGTACTCTACCTCTATTGTGCTCCACTGTACTCTATCTCTACTGTACTCCACTGTACTCTATCTCTACTGTACTCCACTGTACTCTGCCTCTACTGTGCTCCACTGTACTCTACCTCTACTATACTCCACTGTACTCTACCTCTACTGTACTCTACTGTACTCTACTTCTACTGTACTCTAATGTACTCTACCTCTACTATACTCCACTGTACTCTACCTCTACTGTACTCTACCGTACTCTACCTCTACTGTGCTCCACTGTACTCTACCTCTACTGTCCTCCAATGTACTCTACCTCTACTGTGCTCCACTGTACTCTATCTCTACTGTACTCCACTGTACTCTACCTTTACTGTACTTTACTGTTCTCTACCTCTACTGTACTCCACTGTACTCTATCTCTACTGTGATCCACTGTACTCTATCTCTACTGTGATCCACTGTACTCTACCTCTACTGTGCTCCACTGTACTCTACCTCTACTGTACTCCACTCTAATCTACCTCTACTGTGCTCCACTGTACTCTCTCTACTGTACTCCACTGTACTCTACCTCTACTGTACTCTACTGTACTCCACCTCTAATGTGCTCCACTGTATTCCACTCTACTCTACCTCTACTGTACTCCACTGTACTCTACCTCTACTGTACTCCACTGTACTCTACCTCTACTGTACTCCACTGTACTCTACCTCTACTATACTCCACTGTACTCGATCTCTACTATGCTCCACTGTACTCTACCTCTACTGTGCTCCACTGTACTCTATTCTACTGCACTCCACTGTACTCTACCTCTACTGTGCTCCACTGTTCTATATCTCTACTGTACTCCACAGTACTCTATCTCTACTTAATCTACTGTTTTCTACATCTACTGTACTCCACTGTACTCTATCTCTACTGTACTCCACTGTACTCTATATCTACTGTACTCCACTCTACTCTATATCTACTGTAATCCATTGTACTCTACCTCTACTGTGCTCCACTCTACTCCACTGTACTCTATCTCTACTGTGATCCACTGTACTCTACCTCTACTGTACTCCACTGTACTCTATCTCTACTGTGATCCACTGTACTCTACCTCTACTGTGCTCCACTGTACTCTATCTCTACTGTGCTCCACTGTACTCTACCTCTACTGTACTCCACTGTACTCTATCTCTACTGTTATCCACTGTACACTACCTCTACTGTGCTCCACTGTACTCTATCTCTACTGTGCTCCACTCTACTCTACCTCTACTGTGCTCCACTGTACTCTACCTCTACTGTACTCCACTGTACTCTATCTCTACTGTGCTCCACTGTACTCTACCTCTACTGTACTCTACTGTTCTCTACCTCTACTGTACTCTACTGTACTCCACCTCTACTGTAATCCACTGTACTCCACTGTACTCTACCTCTACTGTGCTCCACTGTACTCTACCTCTACTGTGCTCCACTATACTCTACCGTGCTCCACTGTACTCTACCTCTACTGTGCTCCACTATACTCTACCTCTACTGTGCTCCACTGTACTCTCTCTCTACTGTACTCCACTGTACTCTACCTCTATTGTACTCTACTGTACTCCACCTCTAATGTGCTCCAGTCTACTCTACCTCAACTGTACTCTACCTCTACTGTACGCCACTGTACTCTACCTCTACTGTGCTCTACTGTACTCTATCTCTACTCTGCTCCACTCTACACTACCTCTACTGTACTCCACTGTACTCTAACTCTACTATACTCCACTGTAATCTATCTCTACTGTGCTCCACTGTACTCTATTTCTACTTTGCTCCACTGTACTCTATCTCTACTGTACTCCACTGTACTCTATCTCTACTGTACTCCACTGTCCTCTATCTCTACTGTACTCAACTGTACTCTACCTCTATTGTGCTCCACTGTACTCTATCTCTACTGTACTCCACTGTACTCTATCTCTACTGTACTCCACTGTACTCTGCCTCTACTGTGCTCCACTGTACTCTACCTCTACTATACTCCACTGTAATCTACCTCTACTGTACTCTACTGTACTCTACTTCTACTGTACTCTACTGTACTCTACCTCTACTTTACTCCACTGTACTCTACCTCTACTGTACTCTACCGTACTCTACCTCTACTGTGCTCCACTGTACTCTACCTCTACTGTCCTCCACTGTACTCTACCTCTACTGTACTCCACTGTACTCTACCTCTACTGTACTTTACTGTTCTCTACCTCTACTGTACTCCACTGTACTCTATCTCTACTGTGATCCACTGTACTCTATCTCTACTGTGATCCACTGTACTCTACCTCTACTGTGCTCCACTGTACTCTACCTCTACTGTACTCCACTCTACTCTACCTCTACTGTGCTCCACTGTACTCTCTCTACTGGTCTCCACTGTACTCTACCTCTACTGTACTCTACTGTACTCCACCTCTAATGTGCTCCACTGTATTCCACTCTACTCTACCTCTACTGTACTCCACTGTACTCTACCTCTACTGTACTCCACTGTACTCTACCTCTACTATACTCCACTGTACTCTACCTCTACTATACTCCACTGTACTCGATCTTTACTATGCTCCACTGTACTCTACCTCTACTGTGCTCCACTGTACTCTATTCTACTGCACTCCACTGTACTCTACCTCTACTGTGCTCCACTGTACTATATCTCTACTGTACTCCACAGTACTCTATCTCTACTTAATCTACTGTTTTCTACCTCTACTGTACTCCACTGTACTCTATCTCTACTGTACTCCACTGTACTCTATATCTACTGTACTCCACTCTACTCTATATCTACTGTAATCCATTGTACTCTACCTCTACTGTGCTCCACTGTACTCCACTGTACTCTATCTCTACTGTGATCCACTGTACTCTACCTCTACTGTACTCCACTGTACTCTATCTCTACTGTGATCCACTGTACTCTACCTCTACTGTGCTCCACTGTACTCTATCTCTACTGTGCTCCACTGTACTCTACCTCTACTGTACTCCACTGTACTCTATCTCTACTGTTATCCACTGTACACTACCTCTACTGTGCTCCACTGTACTCTATCTCTACTGTGCTCCACTCTACTCTACCTCTACTGTGCTCCACTGTACTCTACCTCTACTGTACTCCACTGTACTCTATCTCCACTGTACTCTACCTCTACTGTACTCTACTGTTCTCTACCTCTACTGTACTCTACTGTACTCCACCTCTACTGTAATCCACTGTACTCCACTGTACTCTACCTCTACTGTGCTCCACTGTACTCTACCTCTACTGTGCTCCACTATACTCTAGCGTGCTCCACTGTACTCTACCTCTACTGTGCTCCACTATACTCTACCTCTACTGTGCTCCACTGTACTCTCTCTCTACTGTACTCCACTGTACTCTACCTCTATTGTACTTTACTGTACTCCACCTCTAATGTGCTCCACTCTACTCTACCTCAACTGTACTCTACCTCTACTGTACGCCACTGTACTCTACCTCTACTGTGCTCTACTGTACTCTATCTCTACTCTGCTCCACTCTACTCTACCTCTACTGTACTCCACTGTACTCTAACTCTACTATACTCCACTGTAATCTATCTCTACTGTGCTCCACTGTACTCTATTTCTACTTTGCTCCACTGTACTCTATCTCTACTGTACTCCACTGTACTCTATCTCTACTGTACTCCACTGTCCTCTATCTCTACTGTACTCAACTGTACTCTACCTCTATTGTGCTCCACTGTACTCTATCTCTACTGTACTCCACTGTACTCTATCTCTACTGTACTCCACTGTACTCTGCCTCTACTGTGCTCCACTGTACTCTACCTCTACTATACTCCACTGTACTCTACCTCTACTGTACTCTACTGTACTCTACTTCTACTGTACTCTACTGTACTCTACCTCTACTATACTCCACTGTACTCTACCTCTACTGTACTCTACCGTACTCTACCTCTACTGTGCTCCACTGTACTCTACCTCTACTGTCCTCCACTGTACTCTACCTCTACTGTGCTCCACTGTACTCTCTCTCTACTGTAATCCACTGTACTCTACCTCTACTGTACTCCACTGTACTCTATCTCTACTGTGATCCACTGTACTCTATCTCTACTGTGATCCACTGTACTCTACCTCTACTGTGCTCCACTGTACTCTACCTCTACTATACTCCACTGTACTCTACCTCTACTGTACTCTACTGTACTCTACCTCTACTGTACTCTACTGTACTCTACCTCTACTATACTCCACTTTACTCTACCTCTACTGTACTCCACTATACTCTAACTCTACTATACTCCACTGTACTCTATCTCTACTGTGCTCCACTGTACTCTATTTCTACTGTGCTCCACTGTACTCTATCTCTGTACTCCACTGTACTCTATCTCTACTGTACTTCACTGTCCTCTATCTCTACTGTACTCTACTGTACTCTACCTCTATTGTGCTCCACTGTACTCTATCTCTACTGTACTCTACTGTACTCTATCTCTACTGTACTCCACAGTACTCTATCTCTACTTAATCTACTGTTTTCTACATCTACTGTACTCCACTGTACTCTATCTCTACTGTACTCCACTGTACTCTATATCTACTGTACTCCACTCTACTCTATATCTACTGTAATCCATTGTACTCTACCTCTACTGTGCTCCACTCTACTCCACTGTACTCTATCTCTACTGTGATCCACTGTACTCTACCTCTACTGTACTCCACTGTACTCTATCTCTACTGTGATCCACTGTACTCTACCTCTACTGTGCTCCACTGTACTCTATCTCTACTGTGCTCCACTGTACTCTACCTCTACTGTACTCCACTGTACTCTATCTCTACTGTTATCCACTGTACACTACCTCTACTGTGCTCCACTGTACTCTATCTCTACTGTGCTCCACTCTACTCTACCTCTACTGTGCTCCACTGTACTCGATCTCTACTATGCTCCACTGTACTCTACCTCTACTGTGCTCCACTGTACTCTATTCTACTGCGCTCCACTGTACTCTACCTCTACTGTGCTCCACTGTACTATATCTCTACTGTACTCCACAGTACTCTATCTCTACTTAATCTACTGTTTTCTACCTCTACTGTACTCCACTGTACTCTATCTCTTCTGTACTCCACTGTACTCTATATCTACTGTGCTCCACTCTACTCTACCTCTACTGTGCTCCACTGTACTCTACCTCTACTGTACTCCACTGTACTCTATCTCTACTGTGATCCACTGTACTCTACCTCTACTGTACTCCACTGTACTCTATCTCTACTGTGCTCCACTGTACTCTACCTCTACTGTACTCCACTGTACTCTATCTCTACTGTTATCCACTGTACACTACCTCTACTGTGCTCCACTGTACTCTATCTCTACTGTGCTCCACTCTACTCTACCTCTACTGTGCTCCACTGTACTCTACCTCTACTGTACTCCACTGTACTCTATCTCTACTGTGCTCCACTGTACTCTACCTCTACTGTACTCTACTGTTCTCTACCTCTACTGTACTCTACTGTACTCCACCTCTACTGTAATCCACTGTACTCCACTGTACTCTACCTCTACTGTGCTCCACTGTACTCTACCTCTACTGTGCTCCACTATACTCTACCGTGCTCCACTGTACTCTACCTCTACTGTGCTCCACTATACTCTACCTCTACTGTGCTCCACTGTACTCTCTCTCTACTGTACTCCACTGTACTCTACCTCTATTGTACTCTACTGTACTCCACCTCTAATGTGCTCCACTCTACTCTACCTCAACTGTACTCTACCTCTACTGTACGCCACTGTACTCTACCTCTACTGTGCTCTACTGTACTCTATCTCTACTCTGCTCCACTCTACTCTACCTCTACTGTACTCCACTGTACTCTAACTCTACTATACTCCACTGTAATCTATCTCTACTGTGCTCCACTGTACTCTATTTCTACTTTGCTCCACTGTACTCTATCTCTACTGTACTCCACTGTACTCTATCTCTACTGTACTCCACTGTCCTCTATCTCTACTGTACTCAACTGTACTCTACCTCTATTGTGCTCCACTGTACTCTATCTCTACTGTACTCCACTGTACTCTATCTCTACTGTACTCCACTGTACTCTGCCTCTACTGTGCTCCACTGTACTCTACCTCTACTATACTCCACTGTACTCTACCTCTACTGTACTCTACTGTACTCTACTTCTACTGTACTCTAATGTACTCTACCTCTACTATACTCCACTGTACTCTACCTCTACTGTACTCTACCGTACTCTACCTCTACTGTGCTCCACTGTACTCTACCTCTACTGTCCTCCAATGTACTCTACCTCTACTGTGCTCCACTGTACTCTATCTCTACTGTACTCCACTGTACTCTACCTTTACTGTACTTTACTGTTCTCTACCTCTACTGTACTCCACTGTACTCTATCTCTACTGTGATCCACTGTACTCTATCTCTACTGTGATCCACTGTACTCTACCTCTACTGTGCTCCACTGTACTCTACCTCTACTGTACTCCACTCTAATCTACCTCTACTGTGCTCCACTGTACTCTCTCTACTGTACTCCACTGTACTCTACCTCTACTGTACTCTACTGTACTCCACCTCTAATGTGCTCCACTGTATTCCACTCTACTCTACCTCTACTGTACTCCACTGTACTCTACCTCTACTGTACTCCACTGTACTCTACCTCTACTGTACTCCACTGTACTCTACCTCTACTATACTCCACTGTACTCGATCTCTACTATGCTCCACTGTACTCTACCTCTACTGTGCTCCACTGTACTCTATTCTACTGCACTCCACTGTACTCTACCTCTACTGTGCTCCACTGTTCTATATCTCTACTGTACTCCACAGTACTCTATCTCTACTTAATCTACTGTTTTCTACATCTACTGTACTCCACTGTACTCTATCTCTACTGTACTCCACTGTACTCTATATCTACTGTACTCCACTCTACTCTATATCTACTGTAATCCATTGTACTCTACCTCTACTGTGCTCCACTCTACTCCACTGTACTCTATCTCTACTGTGATCCACTGTACTCTACCTCTACTGTACTCCACTGTACTCTATCTCTACTGTGATCCACTGTACTCTACCTCTACTGTGCTCCACTGTACTCTATCTCTACTGTGCTCCACTGTACTCTACCTCTACTGTACTCCACTGTACTCTATCTCTACTGTTATCCACTGTACACTACCTCTACTGTGCTCCACTGTACTCTATCTCTACTGTGCTCCACTCTACTCTACCTCTACTGTGCTCCACTGTACTCTACCTCTACTGTACTCCACTGTACTCTATCTCTACTGTGCTCCACTGTACTCTACCTCTACTGTACTCTACTGTTCTCTACCTCTACTGTACTCTACTGTACTCCACCTCTACTGTAATCCACTGTACTCCACTGTACTCTACCTCTACTGTGCTCCACTGTACTCTACCTCTACTGTGCTCCACTATACTCTACCGTGCTCCACTGTACTCTACCTCTACTGTGCTCCACTATACTCTACCTCTACTGTGCTCCACTGTACTCTCTCTCTACTGTACTCCACTGTACTCTACCTCTATTGTACTCTACTGTACTCCACCTCTAATGTGCTCCAGTCTACTCTACCTCAACTGTACTCTACCTCTACTGTACGCCACTGTACTCTACCTCTACTGTGCTCTACTGTACTCTATCTCTACTCTGCTCCACTCTACACTACCTCTACTGTACTCCACTGTACTCTAACTCTACTATACTCCACTGTAATCTATCTCTACTGTGCTCCACTGTACTCTATTTCTACTTTGCTCCACTGTACTCTATCTCTACTGTACTCCACTGTACTCTATCTCTACTGTACTCCACTGTCCTCTATCTCTACTGTACTCAACTGTACTCTACCTCTATTGTGCTCCACTGTACTCTATCTCTACTGTACTCCACTGTACTCTATCTCTACTGTACTCCACTGTACTCTGCCTCTACTGTGCTCCACTGTACTCTACCTCTACTATACTCCACTGTAATCTACCTCTACTGTACTCTACTGTACTCTACTTCTACTGTACTCTACTGTACTCTACCTCTACTTTACTCCACTGTACTCTACCTCTACTGTACTCTACCGTACTCTACCTCTACTGTGCTCCACTGTACTCTACCTCTACTGTCCTCCACTGTACTCTACCTCTACTGTACTCCACTGTACTCTACCTCTACTGTACTTTACTGTTCTCTACCTCTACTGTACTCCACTGTACTCTATCTCTACTGTGATCCACTGTACTCTATCTCTACTGTGATCCACTGTACTCTACCTCTACTGTGCTCCACTGTACTCTACCTCTACTGTACTCCACTCTACTCTACCTCTACTGTGCTCCACTGTACTCTCTCTACTGGTCTCCACTGTACTCTACCTCTACTGTACTCTACTGTACTCCACCTCTAATGTGCTCCACTGTATTCCACTCTACTCTACCTCTACTGTACTCCACTGTACTCTACCTCTACTGTACTCCACTGTACTCTACCTCTACTGTACTCCACTGTACTCTACCTCTACTATACTCCACTGTACTCGATCTCTACTATGCTCCACTGTACTCTACCTCTACTGTGCTCCACTGTACTCTATTCTACTGCACTCCACTGTACTCTACCTCTACTGTGCTCCACTGTACTATATCTCTACTGTACTCCACAGTACTCTATCTCTACTTAATCTACTGTTTTCTACCTCTACTGTACTCCACTGTACTCTATCTCTACTGTACTCCACTGTACTCTATATCTACTGTACTCCACTCTACTCTATATCTACTGTAATCCATTGTACTCTACCTCTACTGTGCTCCACTGTACTCCACTGTACTCTATCTCTACTGTGATCCACTGTACTCTACCTCTACTGTACTCCACTGTACTCTATCTCTACTGTGATCCACTGTACTCTACCTCTACTGTGCTCCACTGTACTCTATCTCTACTGTGCTCCACTGTACTCTACCTCTACTGTACTCCACTGTACTCTATCTCTACTGTTATCCACTGTACACTACCTCTACTGTGCTCCACTGTACTCTATCTCTACTGTGCTCCACTCTACTCTACCTCTACTGTGCTCCACTGTACTCTACCTCTACTGTACTCCACTGTACTCTATCTCTACTGTGCTCCACTGTACTCTACCTCTACTGTACTCTACTGTTCTCTACCTCTACTGTACTCTACTGTACTCCACCTCTACTGTAATCCACTGTACTCCACTGTACTCTACCTCTACTGTGCTCCACTGTACTCTACCTCTACTGTGCTCCACTATACTCTACCGTGCTCCACTGTACTCTACCTCTACTGTGCTCCACTATACTCTACCTCTACTGTGCTCCACTGTACTCTCTCTCTACTGTACTCCACTGTACTCTACCTCTATTGTACTTTACTGTACTCCACCTCTAATGTGCTCCACTCTACTCTACCTCAACTGTACTCTACCTCTACTGTACGCCACTGTACTCTACCTCTACTGTGCTCTACTGTACTCTATCTCTACTCTGCTCCACTCTACTCTACCTCTACTGTACTCCACTGTACTCTAACTCTACTATACTCCACTGTAATCTATCTCTACTGTGCTCCACTGTACTCTATTTCTACTTTGCTCCACTGTACTCTATCTCTACTGTACTCCACTGTACTCTATCTCTACTGTACTCCACTGTCCTCTATCTCTACTGTACTCAACTGTACTCTACCTCTATTGTGCTCCACTGTACTCTATCTCTACTGTACTCCACTGTACTCTATCTCTACTGTACTCCACTGTACTCTGCCTCTACTGTTCTCCACTGTACTCTACCTCTACTATACTCCACTGTACTCTACCTCTACTGTACTCTACTGTACTCTACTTCTACTGTACTCTACTGTACTCTACCTCTACTATACTCCACTGTACTCTACCTCTACTGTACTCTACCGTACTCTACCTCTACTGTGCTCCACTGTACTCTACCTCTACTGTCCTCCACTGTACTCTACCTCTACTGTGCTCCACTGTACTCTCTCTCTACTGTAATCCACTGTACTCTACCTCTACTGTACTCCACTGTACTCTATCTCTACTGTGATCCACTGTACTCTATCTCTACTGTGATCCACTGTACTCTACCTCTACTGTGCTCCACTGTACTCTACCTCTACTATACTCCACTGTACTCTACCTCTACTGTACTCTACTGTACTCTACCTCTACTGTACTCTACTGTACTCTACCTCTACTATACTCCACTTTACTCTACCTCTACTGTACTCCACTATACTCTAACTCTACTATACTCCACTGTACTCTATCTCTACTGTGCTCCACTGTACTCTATTTCTACTGTGCTCCACTGTACTCTATCTCTGTACTCCACTGTACTCTATCTCTACTGTACTTCACTGTCCTCTATCTCTACTGTACTCTACTGTACTCTACCTCTATTGTGCTCCACTGTACTCTATCTCTACTGTACTCTACTGTACTCTATCTCTACTGTACTCCACAGTACTCTATCTCTACTTAATCTACTGTTTTCTACATCTACTGTACTCCACTGTACTCTATCTCTACTGTACTCCACTGTACTCTATATCTACTGTACTCCACTCTACTCTATATCTACTGTAATCCATTGTACTCTACCTCTACTGTGCTCCACTCTACTCCACTGTACTCTATCTCTACTGTGATCCACTGTACTCTACCTCTACTGTACTCCACTGTACTCTATCTCTACTGTGATCCACTGTACTCTACCTCTACTGTGCTCCACTGTACTCTATCTCTACTGTGCTCCACTGTACTCTACCTCTACTGTACTCCACTGTACTCTATCTCTACTGTTATCCACTGTACACTACCTCTACTGTGCTCCACTGTACTCTATCTCTACTGTGCTCCACTCTACTCTACCTCTACTGTGCTCCACTGTACTCTACCTCTACTGTACTCCACTGTACTCTATCTCTACTGTGCTCCACTGTACTCTACCTCTACTGTACTCTACTGTTCTCTACCTCTACTGTACTCTACTGTACTCCACCTCTACTGTAATCCACTGTACTCCACTGTACTCTACCTCTACTGTGCTCCACTGTACTCTACCTCTACTGTGCTCCACTATACTCTACCGTGCTCCACTGTACTCTACCTCTACTGTGCTCCACTATACTCTACCTCTACTGTGCTCCACTGTACTCTCTCTCTACTGTACTCCACTGTACTCTACCTCTATTGTACTCTACTGTACTCCACCTCTAATGTGCTCCAGTCTACTCTACCTCAACTGTACTCTACCTCTACTGTACGCCACTGTACTCTACCTCTACTGTGCTCTACTGTACTCTATCTCTACTCTGCTCCACTCTACACTACCTCTACTGTACTCCACTGTACTCTAACTCTACTATACTCCACTGTAATCTATCTCTACTGTGCTCCACTGTACTCTATTTCTACTTTGCTCCACTGTACTCTATCTCTACTGTACTCCACTGTACTCTATCTCTACTGTACTCCACTGTCCTCTATCTCTACTGTACTCAACTGTACTCTGCCTCTATTGTGCTCCACTGTACTCTATCCCTACTGTACTCCACTGTACTCTATCTCTACTGTACTCCACTGTACTCTGCCTCTACTGTGCTCCACTGTACTCTACCTCTACTATACTCCACTGTAATCTACCTCTACTGTACTCTACTGTACTCTACTTCTACTGTACTCTACTGTACTCTACCTCTACTATACTCCACTGTACTCTACCTCTACTGTACTCTACCGTACTCTACCTCTACTGTGCTCCACTGTACTCTACCTCTACTGTCCTCCACTGTACTCTACCTCTACTGTGCTCCACTGTACTTTATCTCTACTGTACTCCACTGTACTCTACCTCTACTGTACTTTACTGTTCTCTACCTCTACTGTACTCCACTGTACTCTATCTCTACTGTGATCCACTGTACTCTATCTCTACTGTGATCCACTGTACTCTACCTCTACTGTGCTCCACTGTACTCTACCTCTACTGTACTCCACTCTACTCTAGCTCTACTGTGCTCCACTGTACTCTCTCTACTGGTCTCCACTGTACTCTACCTCTACTGTACTCTACTGTACTCCACCTCTAATGTGCTCCACTGTATTCCACTCTACTCTACCTCTACTGTACTCCACTGTACTCTACCTCTACTGTACTCCACTGTACTCTACCTCTACTGTACTCCACTGTACTCTACCTCTACTATACTCCACTGTACTCGATCTCTACTATGCTCCACTGTACTCTACCTCTACTGTGCTCCACTGTACTCTATTCTACTGCACTCCACTGTACTCTACCTCTACTGTGCTCCACTGTACTATATCTCTACTGTACTCCACAGTACTCTATCTCTACTTAATCTACTGTTTTCTACCTCTACTGTACTCCACTGTACTCTATCTCTACTGTACTCCACTGTACTCTATATCTACTGTACTCCACTCTACTCTATATCTACTGTAATCCATTGTACTCTACCTCTACTGTGCTCCAGTGTACTCCACTGTACTCTATCTCTACTGTGATCCACTGTACTCTACCTCTACTGTACTCCACTGTACTCTATCTCTACTGTGATCCACTGTACTCTACCTCTACTGTGCTCCACTGTACTCTATCTCTACTGTGCTCCACTGTACTCTACCTCTACTGTACTCCACTGTACTCTATCTCTACTGTTATCCACTGTACACTACCTCTACTGTGCTCCACTGTACTCTATCTCTACTGTGCTCCACTCTACTCTACCTCTACTGTGCTCCACTGTACTCTACCTCTACTGTACTCCACTGTACTCTATCTCTACTGTGCTCCACTGTACTCTACCTCTACTGTACTCTACTGTACTCCACCTCTACTGTAATCCACTGTACTCCACTGTACTCTACCTCTACTGTGCTCCACTGTACTCTACCTCTACTGTGCTCCACTATACTCTACCGTGCTCCACTGTACTCTACCTCTACTGTGCTCCACTATACTCTACCTCTACTGTGCTCCACTGTACTCTCTCTCTACTGTACTCCACTGTACTCTACCTCTATTGTACTATACTGTACTCCACCTCTAATGTGCTCCACTCTACTCTACCTCAACTGTACTCTACCTCTACTGTACGCCACTGTACTCTACCTCTACTGTGCTCTACTGTACTCTATCTCTACTCTGCTCCACTCTACTCTACCTCTACTGTACTCCACTGTACTCTAACTCTACTATACTCCACTGTAATCTATCTCTACTGTGCTCCACTGTACTCTATTTCTACTTTGCTCCACTGTACTCTATCTCTACTGTACTCCACTGTACTCTATCTCTACTGTACTCCACTGTCCTCTATCTCTACTGTACTCAACTGTACTCTACCTCTATTGTGCTCCACTGTACTCTATCTCTACTGTACTCCACTGTACTCTGCCTCTACTGTGCTCCACTGTACTCTACCTCTACTATACTCCACTGTACTCTACCTCTACTGTACTCTACTGTACTCTACTTCTACTGTACTCTACTGTACTCTACCTCTACTATACTCCACTGTACTCTACCTCTACTGTACTCTACCGTACTCTACCTCTACTGTGCTCCACTGTACTCTACCTCTACTGTCCTCCACTGTACTCTACCTCTACTGTGCTCCACTGTACTCTCTCTCTACTGTAATCCACTGTACTCTACCTCTACTGTACTTTACTGTTCTCTACCTCTACTGTACTCCACTGTACTCTACCTCTACTGTACTCTACTGTACTCTACCTCTACTGTACTCTACTGTACTCTACCTCTACTATACTCCACTTTACTCTACCTCTACTGTACTCCACTATACTCTAACTCTACTATACTCCACTGTACTCTATCTCTACTGTGCTCCACTGTACTCTATTTCTACTGTGCTCCACTGTACTCTATCTCTGTACTCCACTGTACTCTATCTCTACTGTACTTCACTGTCCTCTATCTCTACTGTACTCTACTGTACTCTACCTCAATTGTGCTCCACTGTACTCTATCTCTACTGTACTCTACTGTACTCTATCTCTACTGTACTCCACTGTACTCTATCTCTACTGTACTCCACTGTACTCTACCTCTACTGTACTCCTCTGTACTCTACCTATACTGTGCTCCACTGAACTCTATCTCTACTGTGCTCCACTGTACTCTACCTCTACTGTACTCTATTGTACTCCACCTCTAATGTGCTCCACTGTACTCTAGCTCTACTGTACTCCCCTGTACTTTACCTCTACTCTACTCCACTGTACTCTACCTCTACTGTGCTCCACTGTACTCTATTTCTACTGTACTCCTCTGTACTCTACCTCTACTGTACTCCACTGTACTCTACCTCTACTATTATCTACCTCTACTGTTGTCTACTGTACTCTACTCTACTGTACTCCACTGTACTCTATCTCTACTGTACTCCACTGTACTCTACCTCTACTGTGCTCCACTGTACTCTGCCTCTACGGTACTCTACTGTTCTCTACCTCTATTGTACTCTACTGTACTCCACATCTACTGTACTCCACTGTTCTCCACTGTACTCTACCTCTACTGTGCTCAACTGTACTCTACCTCTACTGTATTCCACTGTACTCTACCTCTACTGTGCTCCACTGTACTCTACCTCTACTGTACTCCACTCTACTCTACCTCTACTGTGCTCCACTGTACTCCACTGTACTCTACCTCTACTGTGCTCCACTGTACTCCACTGTACTCTACCTCTACTGTGCTTCACTGTACTCTACCTCTACTGTACTCCACTGTACTCTACCTCTACTGTGCTCCACTGTACTCTACCTCTACTGTACTCCACTCTACTCTATCTCTACTGTGCTCCACTGTACTCTCTCTACTGTACTCCACTGTACTCTACCTCTACTGTACTCTACTGTACTCCACCTCTAATGTGCTCCACTATATTCCACTCTACTCTACCTCTACTGTACTCCACTGTACTCTACATCTACTGTACTCCACTGTACTCTACCTCTACTGTGCTCCACTGTACTCTACCTCTACTGTACTCCACTGTACTCTACCTCTAATGTGCTCTACTGTACTCTATCTCTACTGTGCTCCACTGTACTCTACCTCTACTGTACTCCACTATACTCTAACTCTACTATACTCCACTGTACTCTACCTCTACTGTACTCTACCTCTACTGTACTCCACTGTACTCTACCTCTACTGTACTCCACTGTACTCTACCTCTACTATACTCCACTGTACTCGATCTCTACTATGCTCCACTGTACTCTACCTCTACTGTGCTCCACTGTACTCTATTCTACTGCACTCCACTGTACTCTACCTCTACTGTGCTCCACTGTACTATATCTCTACTGTACTCCACAGTACTCTATCTCTACTTAATCTACTGTTTTCTACCTCTACTGTACTCCACTGTACTCTATCTCTACTGTACTCCACTGTACTCTATATCTACTGTACTCCACTCTACTCTATATCTACTGTAATCCATTGTACTCTACCTCTACTGTGCTCCACTGTACTCCACTGTACTCTACCTCTACTGTGCTCCACTGTACTATATCTCTACTGTACTCCACAGTACTCTATCTCTACTTAATCTACTGTTTTCTACCTCTACTGTACTCCACTGTACTCTATCTCTACTGTACTCCACTGTACTCTATATCTACTGTACTCCACTCTACTCTATATCTACTGTAATCCATTGTACTCTACCTCTACTGTGCTCCACTGTACTCCACTGTACTCTACCTCTACTGTACTCTACTGTTCTCTACCTCTACTGTACTCCACTGTACTCTATCTCTACTGTGATCCACTGTACTCTACCTCTACTGTGCTCCACTGTACTCTATCTCTACTGTGCTCCACTGTACTCTACCTCTACTGTACTCCACTGTACTCTACCTCTACTGTACTCCACTGTACTCTACCTCTACTGTACTCCACTGTACTCTACCTCTACTGTTATCTACCTCTACTGTTGTCTACTGTACTCTACTCTACTGTACTCCACTATACTCTATCCCTACTGTACTCCACTGTACTCTATCTCTACTGTGCTCCACTGTACTCTACCTCTACGGTACTCTACTGTTCTCTACCTCTATTGTACTCTACTGTATTCCACCTCTACTGTACTCCACTGTTCTCCACTGTACTCTACCTCTACTGTGCTCCACTGTACTCTACCTCTTCTGTATTCCACTGTACTCTACCTCTACTGTGCTCCACTGTACTCTACCTCTACTGTAATCCACTCTACTCTACCTCTACTGTGCTCCACTGTACTCCACTGTACTCTACCTCTACTGTGCTCCACTGTACTCCACTGTACTCTACCTCTACTGTGCTTCACTGTACTCTACCTCTACTGTACTCCACTGTACTCTACCTCTACTGTGCTCCACTGTACTCTACCTCTACTGTACTCCACTCTACTCTATCTCTACTGTGCTCCACTGTACTCTCTCTACTGTACTCCACTGTACTCTACCTCTACTGTACTCTACTGTACTCCACCTCTAATATACTCCACTATATTCCACTCTACTCTACCTCTACTGTACTCCACTGTACTCTACCTCTACTGTACTCCACTGTACTCTACCTCTACTGTGCTCCACTGTACTCTACCTCTACTGTGCTCTACTGTACTCTATCTCTACTGTGCTCCACTGTACTCTACCTCTACTGTACTCCACTATACTCTAACTCTACTACACTCCACTGTACTCTATCTCTACTGTGCTCCACTGTACTCTATTTCTACTGTGCTCCACTGTACTCTATCTCTACTGTACTCCACTGTACTCTATCTCTACTGTACTCCACTGTACTCTATCTCTACTGTACTTCACTGTCCTCTATCTCTACTGTACTCTACTGTACTCTACCTCTACTGTACTCCACTGTACTCTACCTCTACTGTGCTCCACTGTACTCTACCTCTACTGTACTCCACTCTACTCTATCTCTACTGTGCTCCACTGTACTCTCTCTACTGTACTCCACTGTACTCTACCTCTACTGTACTCTACTGTACTCCACCTCTAATATACTCCACTATATTCCACTCTACTCTACCTCTACTGTACTCCACTGTACTCTACCTCTACTGTACTCCACTGTACTCTACCTCTACTGTGCTCCACTGTACTCTACCTCTACTGTGCTCTACTGTACTCTATCTCTACTGTGCTCCACTGTACTCTACCTCTACTGTACTCCACTATACTCTAACTCTACTACACTCCACTGTACTCTATCTCTACTGTGCTCCACTGTACTCTATTTCTACTGTGCTCCACTGTACTCTATCTCTACTGTACTCCACTGTACTCTATCTCTACTGTACTCCACTGTACTCTATCTCTACTGTACTTCACTGTCCTCTATCTCTACTGTACTCTACTGTACTCTACCTCTACTGTACTCCTCTGTACTCTACCTATACTGTGCTCCACTGTACTCTATCTCTACTGTGCTCCACTGTACTCTACCTCTACTGTACTCTATTGTACTCCACCTCTAATGTGCTCCACTGTACTCTAGCTCTACTGTACTCCACTGTACTTTACCTCTACTTTACTCCACTGTACTCTACCTCTACTGTGCTCCACTGTACTCTATTTCTACTGTACTCCTCTGTACTCTACCTATACTGTGCTCCACTGTACTCTATCTCTACTGTGCTCCACTGTACTCTACCTCTACTGTACTCTACTGTACTCCACCTCTAATGTGATCCACTGTATTCCACTCTACTCTACCTCTACTGTACTCCACTGTACTTTACCTCTACTTTACTCCACTGTACTCTACCTCTACTGTGCTCCACTGTACTCTATTTCTACTGTACTCCTCTGTACTCTACCTATACTGTGCTCCACTGTACTCTATCTCTACTGTGCTCCACTGTACTCTACCTCTACTGTACTCTACTGTACTCCACCTCTAATGTGATCCACTGTATTCCACTCTACTCTACCTCTACTGTACTCCACTGTACTCTACCTCTACTGTACTCCACTGTACTCTACCTCTACTGTGCTCCACTGTACTCTACCTCTACTGTACTCCACTGTACTCTACCTCTACTGTGCTCTACTGTACTCTATCTCTACTGTGCTCCACTGTACTCTACCTCTACTGTACTCCACTATACTCTAACTCTACTATACTCCACTGTACTCTATCTCTACTGTGCTCCACTGTACTCTATTTCTACTGTGCTCCACTGTACTCTATCTCTACTGTACTCCACTGTACTCTATCTCTACTGTACTTCACTGTCCTCTATCTCTACTGTACTCTACTGTACTCTACCTCTATTGTGCTCCACTGTACTCTATCTCTACTGTACTCTACTGTACTCTATCTCTACTGTACTCCACTGTACTCTATCTCTACTGTACTCCACTGTACTCTACCTCTACTGTACTCCTCTGTACTCTACCTATACTGTGCTCCACTGTACTCTATCTCTACTGTACTCTATTGTACTCCACCTCTAATGTGCTCCACTGTACTCTAGCTCTACTGTACTCCCCTGTACTTTACCTCTACTGTACTCCACTGTACTCTACCTCTACTGTGCTCCACTGTACTCTATTTCTACTCTACTCCTCTGTACTCTACCTCTACTGTACTCCACTGTACTCTACCTCTACTGTTATCTACCTCTACTGTTGTCTACTGTACTCTACTCTACTGTACTCCACTCTACTCTACCTCTACTGTGCTCCACTGTACTCTCTCTACTGTACTCCACTGTACTCTACCTCTACTGTACTCTACTGTACTCCACCTCTAATGTGCTCCACTGTATTCCACTCTACTCTACCTCTACTGTACTCCACTGTACTCTACCTCTACTGTACTCCACTGTACTCTACCTCTACTGTACTCCACTGTACTCTACCTTTACTATACTCAACTGTACTCGATCTCTACTATGCTCCACTGTACTCTATCTCTACTGTGCTCCACTGTACTCTACCTCTACTGTACTCCACTGTACTCTACCTCTACTGTGCTCTACTGTACTCTATCTCTACTGTGCTCCACTGTACTCTACCTCTACTGTACTCCACTATACTCTAACTCTACTATACTCCACTGTACTCTATCTCTACTGTGCTCCACTGTACTCTATTTCTACTGTGCTCCACTGTACTCTATCTCTACTGTACTCCACTGTACTCTATCTCTACTGTACTTCACTGTCCTCTATCTCTACTGTACTCTACTGTACTCTACCTCTATTGTGCTCCACTGTACTCTATCTCTACTGTACTCTACTGTACTCTATCTCTACTGTACTCCACTGTACTCTATCTCTACTGTGCTCCACTGTACTCTACCTCTACTGTACTCTATTGTACTCCACCTCTAATGTGCTCCACTGTACTCTAGCTCTACTGTACTCCACTGTACTTTACCTTTACTTTACTCCACTGTACTCTACCTCTACTGTGCTCCACTGTACTCTATTTCTACTGTACTCCTCTGTACTCTACCTATACTGTGCTCCAGTGTACTCTATCTCTACTGTGCTCCACTGTACTCTACCTCTACTGTACTCTACTGTACTCCACCTCTAATGTAATCCACTGTACTCTAGCTCTACTGTGCTCACCTGTACTCTACTCTACTGTACTCCACTGTACCCTGCCTCTACTCTGCTCCACTGTACTCTACCTCTACTATACTCCACTCTACTCTACCTCTACTGTACTCTACTGTACTCTACCTCTACTGTCCTCTACCTCTACTATGCTCCACTGTACTCTACCTCTACTGTACTCTACTGTACTCTACCTCTACTGTACTCCACTGTACTCTACCTCTACTGTACTCCACTGTACTCTATCTCTACTGTGCTCCACTGTACTCTACATCTACTGTGCTCAACTGTACTCTACTCTACTGTACTCCACTGTACTCTATCTCTACTGTACTCAACTGTACTCTACCTCTACTGTACTCCACTGTAATCTACCTCTACTGTACTCCACTGTACTCTATCTCTACTGTACTCCACTGTACTCTATCTCTAATGTGATCCACTGTACTCTACCTCTACTGTGATCCACTGTACTCTATCTCTACTGTGCTCCACTGTACTCTACCTCTACTGTACTCCACTGTACTCTATATCTACTGTACTCCACTGCACTCTACCTCTACTGTACTCTACTGTTCTCTACCTCTACTGTACTCCACTGTACTCTATCTCTACTGTGATCCACTGTACTCTACCTCTACTGTACTCCACTGTACTCTACCTCTACTGTTATCTACCTCTACTGTTGTCTACTGTACTCTACTCTACTGTACTCCACTGTACTCTATCTCTACTGTACTCCACTGTACTCTACCTCTACTGTGCTCCACTGTACTCTACCTCTACGTTACTCTACTGTTCTCTACCTCTATTGTACTCTACTGTACTCCACCTCTACTGTACTCCACTGTTCTCCACTGTACTCTACCTCTACTGTGCTCCACTGTACTCTACCTCTACTGTATTCCACTTTACTCTACCTCTACTGTGCTCCACTGTACTCTACCTCTACTGTAATCCACTCTACTCTACCTCTACTGTGCTCCACTGTACTCCACTGTACTCTACCTCTACTGTACTCCACTGTACTCCACTGTACTCTACCTCTACTGTGCTTCACTGTACTCTACCTCTACTGTACTCCACTGTAATCTACCTCTACTGTGCTCCACTGTACTCTACCTCTACTGTACTCCACTCTACTCTATCTCTACTGTGCTCCACTGTACTCTCTCTACTGTACTCCACTGTACTCTACCTCTACTGTACTCTACTGTACTCCACCTCTAATGTGCTCCACTATATTCCACTCTACTCTACCTCTACTGTACTCCACTGTACTCTACCTCTACTGTACTCCACTGTACTCTACCTCTACTGTGCTCCACTGTACTCTACCTCTACTCTACTCCACTGTACTCTACTTCTACTGTGCTCTACTGTACTCTATCTCTACTGTGCTCCACTGTACTCTACCTCTACTGTACTCCACTGTACTCTACCTCTACTGTACTCCACTGTACTCTATCTCTACTGTGCTCCACTGTACTCTATCTCTACTGTGCTCCACTCTACTCTACCTCTACTGTGCTCCACTGTACTCTACCTCTACTGTACTCCACTGTACTCTATCTCTACTGTGCTCCACTGTACTCTATCTCTACTGTACTCCACTGTACTCTACCTCTACTGTACTCTACTGTTCTCTACCTCTACTGTACTCTACTGTACTCCACCTCTACTGTAATCCACTGTACTCCACTGTACTCTACCTCTACTGTGCTCCACTGTACTCTACCTCTACTGTGCTCCACTATACTCTACCGTGCTCCACTGTACTCTCCCTCTACTGTGCTCCACTATACTCTACCTCTACTGTGCTCCACTGTACTCTCTCTCTACTGTACTCCACTGTACTCTACCTCTATTGTAGTCTACTGTATTCCACCTCTAATGTGCTCCACTCTACTCTACCTCAACTGTACTCTACTTCTACTGTACGCCACTGTACTCTACCTCTACTGTGCTCTACTGTACTCTTTCTCTACTCTGCTCCACTCTACTCTACCTCTACTGTACTCCACTGTACTCTAACTCTACTATACTCCACTGTACTCTATCTCTACTGTGCTCCACTGTACTCTATTTCTACTTTGCTCCACTGTACTCTATCTCTACTGTACTCCACTGTACTCTATCTCTACTGTACTCCACTGTCCTCTATCTCTACTGTACTCCACTGTACTCTACCTCTATTGTGCTCCACTGTACTCTATCTCTACTGTACTCCACTGTACTCTACCTCTACTGTGCTCCACTGTACTCTACCTCTACGTTACTCTACTGTTCTCTACCTCTATTGTACTCTACTGTACTCCACCTCTACTGTACTCCACTGTTCTCCACTGTACTCTACCTCTACTGTGCTCCACTGTACTCTACCTCTACTGTATTCCACTGTACTCTACCTCTACTGTGCTCCACTGTACTCTACCTCTACTGTAATCCACTCTACTCTACCTCTACTGTGCTCCACTGTACTCCACTGTACTCTACCTCTACTGTACTCCACTGTACTCCACTGTACTCTACCTCTACTGTGCTTCACTGTACTCTACCTCTACTGTACTCCACTGTAATCTACCTCTACTGTGCTCCACTGTACTCTACCTCTACTGTACTCCACTCTACTCTATCTCTACTGTGCTCCACTGTACTCTCTCTACTGTACTCCACTGTACTCTACCTCTACTGTACTCTACTGTACTCCACCTCTAATGTGCTCCACTATATTCCACTCTACTCTACCTCTACTGTACTCCACTGTACTCTACCTCTACTGTACTCCACTGTACTCTACCTCTACTGTGCTCCACTGTACTCTACCTCTACTGTACTCCACTGTACTCTACCTCTACTGTGCTCTACTGTACTCTATCTCTACTGTGCTCCACTGTACTCTACCTCTACTGTACTCCACTGTACTCTACCTCTACTGTACTCCACTGTACTCTATCTCTACTGTGATCCACTGTACTCTACCTCTACTGTGCTCCACTGTACTCTATCTCTACTGTGCTCCACTGTACTCTACCTCTACTGTACTCCACTGTACTCTATCTCTACTGTTATCCACTGTACTCTACCTCTACTGTGCTCCACTGTACTCTATCTCTACTGTGCTCCACTCTACTCTACCTCTACTGTGCTCCACTGTACTCTACCTCTACTGTACTCCACTGTACTCTATCTCTACTGTGCTCCACTGTACTCTATCTCTACTGTACTCCACTGTACTCTACCTCTACTGTACTCTACTGTTCTCTACCTCTACTGTACTCTACTGTACTCCACCTCTACTGTAATCCACTGTACTCCACTGTACTCTACCTCTACTGTGCTCCACTGTACTCTACCTCTACTGTGCTCCACTATACTCTACCGTGCTCCACTGTACTCTCCCTCTACTGTGCTCCACTATACTCTACCTCTACTGTGCTCCACTGTACTCTCTCTCTAATGTACTCCACTGTACTCTACCTCTATTGTACTCTACTGTATTCCACCTCTAATGTGCTCCACTCTACTCTACCTCAACTGTACTCTACCTCTACTGTACGCCACTGTACTCTACCTCTACTGTGCTCTACTGTACTCTTTCTCTACTCTGCTCCACTCTACTCTACCTCTACTGTACTCCACTGTACTCTAACTCTACTATACTCCACTGTACTCTATCTCTACTGTGCTCCACTGTACTCTATTTCTACTTTGCTCCACTGTACTCTATCTCTACTGTACTCCACTGTACTCTATCTCTACTGTACTCCACTGTCCTCTATCTCTACTGTACTCCACTGTACTCTACCTCTATTGTGCTCCACTGTACTCTATCTCTACTGTACTCCACTGTACTCTATCTCTACTGTACTCCACTGTACTCTGCCTCTACTGTGCTCCACTGTATTCTACCTCTACTATACTCCACTGTACTCTACCTCTACTGTACTCTACTGTACTCTACTTCTACTGTACTCTACTGTACTCTACCTCTACTATACTCCACTGTACTCTACCTCTACTGTACTCTACCGTACTCTACCTCTACTGGCCTCCACTGTACTCTACCTCTACTGTGCTCCACTGTACTCTATCTCTACTGTACTCCACTGTACTCTACCTCTACTGTACTTTACTGTTCTCTACCTCTACTGTACTCCACTGTACTCTATCTCTACTGTGATCCACTGTACTCTACCTCTACTGTGCTCCACTGTACTCTACCTCTACTGTACTCCACTCTACTCTACCTCTACTGTGCTCCACTGTACTCTCTCTACTGTACTCCACTGTACTCTACCTCTACTGTACTCTACTGTACTCCACCTCTAATGTGCTCCACTGTATTCCACTCTACTCTACCTCTACTGTACTCCACTGTACTCTACCTCTACTGTACTCCACTGTACTCTACCTCTACTGTACTCCACTGTACTCTACCTCTACTATACTCCACTGTACTCGATCTCTACTATGCTCCACTGTACTCTACCTCTACTGTGCTCCACTGTACTCTATTCTACTGCACTCCACTGTACTCTACCTCTACTGTGCTCCACTGTACTATATCTCTACTGTACTCCACAGTATTCTATCTCTACTTAATCTACTGTTTTCTACCTCTACTGTACTCCACTGTACTCTATCTCTACTGTACTCCACTGTACTCTATATCTACTGTACTCCACTCTACTCTATATCTACTGTAATCCATTGTACTCTACCTCTACTGTGCTCCACTGTACTCCACTGTACTCTATCTCTACTGTGCTCCACTGTACTCTACCTCTACTGTACTCCACTGTACTCTATCTCTACTGTTATCCACTGTACTCTACCTCTACTGTGCTCCACTGTACTCTATCTCTACTGTGCTCCACTCTACTCTACCTCTACTGTGCTCCACTGTACTCTACCTCTACTCTACTCCACTGTACTCTATCTCTACTGTGCTCCACTGTACTCTATCTCTACTGTACTCCACTGTACTCTACCTCTACTGTACTCTACTGTTCTCTACCTCTACTGTACTCTACTGTACTCCACCTCTACTGTAATCCACTGTACTCCACTGTACTCTACCTCTACTGTGCTCCACTGTACTCTACCTCTACTGTGCTCCACTATACTCTACCGTGCTCCACTGTACTCTCCCTCTACTGTGCTCCACTATACTCTACCTCTACTGTGCTCCACTGTACTCTCTCTCTACTGTACTCCACTGTACTCTACCTCTATTGTACTCTACTGTATTCCACCTCTAATGTGCTCCACTCTACTCTACCTCAACTGTACTCTACCTCTACTGTACGCCACTGTACTCTACCTCTACTGTGCTCTACTGTACTCTTTCTCTACTCTGCTCCACTCTACTCTACCTCTACTGTACTCCACTGTACTCTAACTCTACTATACTCCACTGTACTCTATCTCTACTGTGCTCCACTGTACTCTATTTCTACTTTGCTCTACTGTACTCTATCTCTACTGTACTCCACTGTACTCTATCTCTACTGTACTCCACTGTCCTCTATCTCTACTGTACTCCACTGTACTCTACCTCTATTGTGCTCCACTGTACTCTATCTCTACTGTTCTCCACTGTACTCTATCTCTACTGTACTCCACTGTACTCTATCTCTACTGTGCTCCACTCTACTCTACCTCTACTGTGCTCCACTGTACTCTACCTCTACTGTACTCCACTGTACTCTATCTCTACTGTGCTCCACTGTACTCTACCTCTACTGTACTCTACTGTTCTCTACCTCTACTGTACTCTACTGTACTCCACCTCTACTGTAATCCACTGTACTCCATTGTACTCTACCTCTACTGTGCTCCACTGTACTCTACCTCTACTGTGCTCCACTATACTCTACCGTGCTCCACTGTACTCTACCTCTACTGTGCTCCACTATACTCTACCTCTACTGTGCTCCACTGTACTCTCTCTCTACTGTACTCCACTGTACTCTACCTCTATTGTACTCTACTGTACTCCACCTCTAATGTGCTCCACTCTACTCTACCTCAACTGTACTCTACCTCTACTGTACGCCACTGTACTCTACCTCTACTGTGCTCTACTGTACTCTATCTCTACTCTGCTCCACTCTACTCTACCTCTACTGTACTCCACTGTACTCTAACTCTACTATACTCCACTGTAATCTATCTCTACTGTGCTCCACTGTACTCTATTTCTACTTTGCTCCACTGTACTCTATCTCTACTGTACTCCACTGTACTCTATCTCTACTGTACTCCACTGTCCTCTATCTCTACTGTACTCAACTGTACTCTACCTCTATTGTGCTCCACTGTACTCTATCTCTACTGTACTCCACTGTACTCTATCTCTACTGTACTCCACTGTACTCTGCCTCTACTGTGCTCCACTGTACTCTACCTCTACTATACTCCACTGTACTCTACCTCTACTGTACTCTACTGTACTCTACTTCTACTGTACTCTACTGTACTCTACCTCTACTATACTCCACTGTACTCTACCTCTACTGTACTCTACCGTACTCTACCTCTACTGTGCTCCACTGTACTCTACCTCTACTGTCCTCCACTGTACTCTACCTCTACTGTGCTCCACTGTACTCTATCTCTACTGTCCTCCACTGTACTCTACCTCTACTGTACTTTACTGTTCTCTACCTCTACTGTACTCCACTGTACTCTATCTCTACTGTGATCCACTGTACTCTATCTCTACTGTGATCCACTGTACTCTACCTCTACTGTGCTCCACTGTACTCTACCTCTACTGTACTCCACTCTACTCTACCTCTACTGTGCTCAACTTTACTCTCTCTACTGTACTCCACTGTACTCTACCTCTACTGTACTCTACTGTACTCCACCTCTAATGTGCTCCACTGTATTCCACTCTACTCTACCTCTACTGTACTCCACTGTACTCTACCTCTACTGTACTCCACTGTACTCTACCTCTACTGTACTCCACTGTACTCTACCTCTACTATACTCCACTGTACTCGATCTCTACTATGCTCCACTGTACTCTACCTCTACTGTGCTCCACTGTACTCTATTCTACTGCACTCCACTGTACTCTACCTCTACTGTGCTCCACTGTACTATATCTCTACTCTACTCCACAGTACTCTATCTCTACTTAATCTACTGTTTTCTACCTCTACTGTACTCCACTGTACTCTATCTCTTCTGTACTCCACTGTACTCTATATCTACTGTACTCCACTCTACTCTATATCTACTGTAATCCATTGTACTCTACCTCTACTGTGCTCCACTGTACTCCACTGTACTCTATCTCTACTGTGATCCACTGTACTCTACCTCTACTGTACTCCACTGTACTCTATCTCTACTGTGATCCACTGTACTCTACCTCTACTGTGCTCCACTGTACTCTATCTCTACTGTGCTCCACTGTACTCTACCTCTACTGTACTCCACTGTACTCTATCTCTACTGTTATCCACTGTACACTACCTCTACTGTGCTCCACTGTACTCTATCTCTACTGTGCTCCACTCTACTCTACCTCTACTGTGCTCCACTATACTCTACCTCTACTGTACTCCACTGTACTCTATCTCTACTGTGCTCCACTGTACTCTACCTCTACTGTACTCTACTGTTATCTACCTCTACTGTACTCTACTGTACTCCACCTCTACTGTAATCCACTGTACTCCACTGTACTCTACCTCTACTGTGCTCCACTGTACTCTACCTCTACTGTGCTCCACTATACTCTACCGTGCTCCACTGTACTCTACCTCTACTGTGCTCCACTATACTCTACCTCTACTGTGCTCCACTGTACTCTCTCTCTACTGTACTCCACTGTACTCTACCTCTATTGTACTCTACTGTACTCCACCTCTAATGTGCTCCACTCTACTCTACCTCAACTGTACTCTACCTCTACTGTGCGCCACTGTACTCTACCTCTACTGTGCTCTACTGTACTCTATCTCTACTCTGCTCCACTCTACTCTACCTCTACTGTACTCCACTGTACTCTAACTCTACTATACTCCACTGTAATCTATCTCTACTGTGCTCCACTGTACTCTATTTCTACTTTGCTCCACTGTACTCTATCTCTACTGTACTCCACTGTACTCTATCTCTACTGTACTCCACTGTCCTCTATCTCTACTGTACTCAACTGTACTCTACCTCTATTGTGCTCCACTGTACTCTATCTCTACTGTACTCCACTGTACTCTATCTCTACTGTACTCCACTGTACTCTGCCTCTACTGTGCTCCACTGTACTCTACCTCTACTATACTCCACTGTACTCTACCTCTACTGTACTCTACTGTACTCTACTTCTACTGTACTCTAATGTACTCTACCTCTACTATACTCCACTGTACTCTACCTCTACTGTACTCTACCGTACTCTACCTCTACTGTGCTCCACTGTACTCTACCTCTACTGTCCTCCACTGTACTCTACCTCTACTGTGCTCCACTGTACTCTATCTCTACTGTACTCCACTGTACTCTACCTCTACTGTACTTTACTGTTCTCTACCTCTACTGTACTCCACTGTACTCTATCTCTACTGTGATCCACTGTACTCTATCTCTACTGTGATCCACTGTACTCTACCTCTACTGTGCTCCACTGTACTCTACCTCTACTGTACTCCACTCTAATCTACCTCTACTGTGCTCCACTGTACTCTCTCTACTGTACTCCACTGTACTCTACCTCTACTGTACTCCACTGTACTCCACCTCTAATGTGCTCCACTGTATTCCATTCCACTCTACTCTACCTCTACTGTACTCCACTGTACTCTACCTCTACTGTACTCCACTGTACTCTACCTCTACTGTACTCCACTGTACTCTACCTCTACTATACTCCACTGTACTCGATCTCTACTATGCTCCACTGTACTCTACCTCTACTGTGCTCCAATGTACTCTATTCTACTGCACTCCACTGTAATCTACCTCTACTGTGCTCCACTGTACTCTATCTCTACTGTACTCCACAGTACTCTATCTCTACTTAATCTACTGTTTTCTACCTCTACTGTACTCCACTGTACTCTATCTCTACTGTACTCCACTGTACTCTATATCTACTGTACTCCACTGTACTCTATATCTACTGTAATCCATTGTACTCTACCTCTACTGTGCTCCACTGTACTCCACTGTACTCTATCTCTACTGTGATCCACTGTACTCTACCTCTACTGTACTCCACTGTACTCTATCTCTACTGTGATCCACTGTACTCTACCTCTACTGTGCTCCACTGTACTCTATCTCTACTGTGCTCCACTGTACTCTACCTCTACTGTACTCCACTGTACTCTATCTCTACTGTTATCCACTGTACTCTACCTCTACTGTGCTCCACTGTACTCTATCTCTACTGTGCTCCATTCTACTCTACCTCTACTGTGCTCCACTGTACTCTACCTCTACTGTACTCCACTGTACTCTATCTCTACTGTGCTCCACTGTACTCTATCTCTACTGTACTCCACTGTACTCTACTGTTCTCTACCTCTACTGTACTCTACTGTACTCCACCTCTACTGTAATCCACTGTACTCTAGCTCTACTGTACTCCCCTGTACTCTATCTCTACTGTACTCCACTGTACCCTGCCTCTACTGTGCTCCACTGTACTCTACCTCTACTATACTCCACTCTACTCTACCTCCACTGTACTCTACTGTACTCTACCTCTACTGTACTCTACCTCTACTATGCTCCACTGTACTCTACCTCTACTGTACTCTACTGTACTCTACCTCTACTGTACTCCACTGTACTCTACCTTTACTGTGCTCCACTGTACTCTACCTCTACTATGCTCAACTGTACTCTACTCTACTGTACTCCACTGTACTCTATCTACACTGTACTCTACTCTACTCTACCTCTACTGTGCTCCACTGTAATCTACCTCTACTGTACTCCACTGTACTCTATCTCTACTGTACTCCACTGTACTCTATCGCTAATGTGATCCACTGTACTCTACCTCTACTGTGATCCACTGTACTCTATCTCTACTGTGCTCCACTGTACTCTACCTCTACTGTACTCCACTGTACTCTATCTCTACTGTACTCCACTGCACTCTACCTCTACTGTACTCTACTGTTCTCTACCTCTACTGTACTCCACTGTACTCTATCTCTACTGTGATCCACTGTACTCTACCTCTACTGTGCTCCACTGTACTCTATCTCTACAGTGCTCCACTGTACTCTACCTCTACTGTACTCCACTGTACTCTACCTCTACTGTACTCCACTGTACTCTACCTCTACTGTACTCCACTGTACTCTACCTCTACTGTTATCTACCTCTACTGTTGTCTACTGTACTCTACTCTACTGTACTCCACTGTACTCTATCCCTACTGTACTCCACTGTACTCTACCTCTACTGTGCTCCACTGTACTCTACCTCTACGGTACTCTACTGTTCTCTACCTCTATTGTACTCTACTGTATTCCACCTCTACTGTACTCCACTGTTTTCCACTGTACTCTACCTCTACTGTGCTCCACTGTACTCTACCTCTACTGTATTCCACTGTACTCTACCTCTACTGTGCTCCACTGTACTCTACCTCTACTGTAATCCACTCTACTCTACCTCTACTGTGCTCCACTGTACTCCACTGTACTCTACCTCTACTGTGCTCCACTGTACTCCACTGTACTCTACCTCTACTGTGCTTCACTGTACTCTACCTCTACTGTACTCCACTGTACTCTACCTCTACTGTGCTCCACTGTACTCTACCTCTACTGTACTCCACTCTACTCTATCTCTACTGTGCTCCACTGTACTCTCTCTACTGTACTCCACTGTACTCTACCTCTACTGTACTCTACTGTACTCCACCTCTAATATACTCCAATATATTCCACTCTACTCTACCTCTACTGTACTCCACTGTACTCTACCTCTACTGTACTCCACTGTACTCTACCTCTACTGTGCTCCACTGTACTCTACCTCTACTGTGCTCTACTGTACTCTATCTCTACTATGCTCCACTGTACTCTACCTCTACTGTACTCCACTATACTCTAACTCTACTACACTCCACTGTACTCTATCTCTACTGTGCTCCACTGTACTCTATTTCTACTGTGCTCCACTGTACTCTATCTCTACTGTACTCCACTGTACTCTATCTCTACTGTACTCCACTGTACTCTATCTCTACTGTACTTCACTGTCCTCTATCTCTACTGTACTCTACTGTACTCTACCTCTACTGTACTCCACTGTACTCTATCTCTACTGTACTCCACTGTACTCTACCTCTACTGTACTCCTCTGTACTCTACCTATACTGTGCTCCACTGTACTCTATCTCTACTGTGCTCCACTGTACTCTACCTCTACTGTACTCTATTGTAATCCACCTCTAATGTGCTCCACTGTACTCTAGCTCTACTGTACTCCACTGTACTTTACCTCTACTTTACTCCACTGTACTCTACCTCTACTGTGCTCCACTGTACTCTATTTCTACTGTACTCCTCTGTACTCTACCTATACTGTGCTCCACTGTACTCTATCTCTACTGTGCTCCACTGTACTCTACCTCTACTGTACTCTACTGTACTCCACCTCTAATGTGATCCACTGTATTCCACTCTACTCTACCTCTACTGTACTCCACTGTACTCTACCTCTACTGTACTCCACTGTACTCTACCTCTACTGTGCTCCACTGTACTCTACCTCTACTGTACTCCACTGTACTCTACCTCTACTGTGCTCTACTGTACTCTATCTCTACTGTGCTCCACTGTACTCTACCTCTACTGTACTCCACTATACTCTAACTCTACTATACTCCACTGTACTCTATCTCTACTGTGCTCCACTGTACTCTATTTCTACTGTGCTCCACTGTACTCTATCTCTACTGTACTCCACTGTACTCTATCTCTACTGTACTTCACTGTCCTCTATCTCTACTGTACTCTACTGTACTCTACCTCTATTGTGCTCCACTGTACTCTATCTCTACTGTACTCTACTGTACTCTATCTCTACTGTACTCCACTGTACTCTATCTCTACTGTACTCCACTGTACTCTACCTCTACTGTACTCCTCTGTACTCTACCTATACTGTGCTCCACTGTACTCTATCTCTACTGTGCTCCACTGTACTCTACCTCTACTGTACTCTATTGTACTCCACCTCTAATGTGCTCCACTGTACTCTAGCTCTACTCTACTCCCCTGTACTTTACCTCTACTGTACTCCACTGTACTCTACCTCTACTGTGCTCCACTGTACTCTATTTCTACTGTACTCCTCTGTACTCTACCTCTACTGTACTCCACTGTACTCTACCTCTACTATTATCTACCTCTACTGTTGTCTACTGTACTCTACTCTACTGTACTCCACTGTACTCTATCTCTACTGTACTCCACTGTACTCTACCTCTACTGTGCTCCACTGTACTCTGCCTCTACGGTACTCTACTGTTCTCTACCTCTATTGTACTCTACTGTACTCCACATCTACTGTACTCCACTGTTCTCCACTGTACTCTACCTCTACTGTGCTCCACTGTACTCTACCTCTACTGTATTCCACTGTACTCTACCTCTACTGTGCTCCACTGTACTCTACCTCTACTGTACTCCACTCTACTCTACCTCTACTGTGCTCCACTGTACTCCACTGTACTCTACCTCTACTGTGCTCCACTGTACTCCACTGTACTCTACCTCTACTGTGCTTCACTGTACTCTACCTCTACTGTACTCCACTGTACTCTACCTCTACTGTGCTCCACTGTACTCTACCTCTACTGTACTCCACTCTACTCTATCTCTACTGTGCTCCACTGTACTCTCTCTACTGTACTCCACTGTACTCTACCTCTACTGTACTCTACTGTACTCCACCTCTAATGTGCTCCACTATATTCCACTCTACTCTACCTCTACTGTACTCCACTGTACTCTACCTCTACTGTACTCCACTGTACTCTACCTCTACTGTGCTCCACTGTACTCTACCTCTACTGTACTCCACTGTACTCTACCTCTACTGTGCTCTACTGTACTCTATCTCTACTGTGCTCCACTGTACTCTACCTCTACTGTACTCCACTATACTCTAACTCTACTATACTCCACTGTACTCTACCTCTAATGTACTCTACCTCTACTGTACTCCACTGTACTCTACCTCTACTGTACTCCACTGTACTCTACCTCTACTATACTCCACTGTACTCGATCTCTACTATGCTCCACTGTACTCGACCTCTACTGTGCTCCACTGTACTCTATTCTACTGTACTCCACTGTACTCTACCTCTACTGTACTCTACTGTACTCCACCTCTAATGTGCTCCACTGTATTCCACTCTACTCTACCTCTACTGTACTCCACTGTACTCTACCTCTACTGTACTCCACTGTACTCTACCTCTACTGTACTCCACTGTACTCTACCTCTACTATACTCCACTGTACTCGATCTCTACTATGCTCCACTGTACTCTACCTCTACTGTGCTCCACTGTACTCTATTCTACTGCACTCCACTGTACTCTACCTCTACTGTGCTCCACTGTACTATATCTCTACTGTACTCCACAGTACTCTATCTCTACTTAATCTACTGTTTTCTACCTCTACTGTACTCCACTGTACTCTATATCTACTGTACTCCACTGTACTCTATATCTACTGTACTCCACTCTACTCTATATCTACTGTAATCCATTGTACTCTACCTCTACTGTGCTCCACTGTACTCCACTGTACTCTATCTCTACTGTGATCCACTGTACTCTACCTCTACTGTACTCCACTGTACTCTATCTCTACTGTGATCCACTGTACTCTACCTCTACTGTGCTCCACTGTACTCTATCTCTACTGTGCTCCACTGTACTCTACCTCTACTGTACTCCACTGTACTCTATCTCTACTGTTATCCACTGTACACTACCTCTACTGTGCTCCACTGTACTCTATCTCTACTGTGCTCCACTCTACTCTACCTCTACTGTGCTCCACTGTACTCTACCTCTACTGTACTCCACTGTACTCTATCTCTACTGTGCTCCACTGTACTCTACCTCTACTGTACTCTACTGTTCTCTACCTCTACTGTACTCTACTGTACTCCACCTCTACTGTAATCCACTGTACTCCATTGTACTCTACCTCTACTGTGCTCCACTGTACTCTACCTCTACTGTGCTCCACTATACTCTACCTCTACTGTGCTCCACTATACTCTACCTCTACTGTGCTCCACTGTACTCTCTCTCTACTGTACTCCACTGTACTCTACCTCTATTGTACTCTACTGTACTCCACCTCTAATGTGCTCCACTCTACTCTACCTCAACTGTACTCTACCTCTACTGTACGCCACTGTACTCTACCTCTACTGTGCTCTACTGTACTCTATCTCTACTCTGCTCCACTCTACTCTACCTCTACTGTACTCCACTGTACTCTAACTCTACTATACTCCACTGTAATCTATCTCTACTGTGCTCCACTGTACTCTATTTCTACTTTGCTCCACTGTACTCTATCTCTACTGTACTCCACTGTACTCTATCTCTACTGTACTCCACTGTCCTCTATCTCTACTGTACTCAACTGTACTCTACCTCTATTGTGCTCCACTGTACTCTATCTCTACTGTACTCCACTGTACTCTATCTCTACTGTACTCCACTGTACTCTGCCTCTACTGTGCTCCACTGTACTCTACCTCTACTATACTCCACTGTACTCTACCTCTACTGTACTCTACTGTACTCTACTTCTACTGTACTCTACTGTACTCTACCTCTACTATACTCCACTCTACTCTACCTCTACTGTACTCTACCGTACTCTACCTCTACTGTGCTCCACTGTACTCTACCTCTACTGTCCTCCACTGTACTCTACCTCTACTGTGCTCCACTGTACTCTATCTCTACTGTACTCCACTGTACTCTACCTCTACTGTACTTTACTGTTCTCTACCTCTACTGTACTCCACTGTACTCTATCTCTACTGTGATCCACTGTACTCTATCTCTACTGTGATCCACTGTACTCTACCTCTACTGTGCTCCACTGTACTCTACCTCTACTGTACTCCACTCTACTCTACCTCTACTGTGCTCCACTTTACTCTCTCTACTGTACTCCACTGTACTCTACCTCTACTGTACTCTACTGTACTCCACCTCTAATGTGCTCCACTGTATTCCACTCTACTCTACCTCTACTGTACTCCACTGTACTCTACCTCTACTGTACTCCACTGTACTCTACCTCTACTGTACTCCACTGTACTCTACCTCTACTATACTCCACTGTACTCGATCTCTACTATGCTCCACTGTACTCTACCTCTACTGTGCTCCACTGTACTCTATTCTACTGCACTCCACTGTACTCTACCTCTACTGTGCTCCACTGTACTATATCTCTACTGTACTCCACAGTACTCTATCTCTACTTAATCTACTGTTTTCTACCTCTACTGTACTCCACTGTACTCTATCTCTTCTGTACTCCACTGTACTCTATATCTACTGTACTCCACTCTACTCTATATCTACTGTAATCCATTGTACTCTACCTCTACTGTGCTCCACTGTACTCCACTGTACTCTATCTCTACTGTGATCCACTGTACTCTACCTCTACTGTACTCCACTGTACTCTATCTCTACTGTGATCCACTGTACTCTACCTCTACTGTGCTCCACTGTACTCTATCTCTACTGTGCTCCACTGTACTCTACCTCTACTGTACTCCACTGTACTCTATCTCTACTGTTATCCACTGTACACTACCTCTACTGTGCTCCACTGTACTCTATCTCTACTGTGCTCCACTCTACTCTACCTCTACTGTGCTCCACTGTACTCTACCTCTACTGTACTCCACTGTACTCTATCTCTACTGTGCTCCACTGTACTCTACCTCTACTGTACTCTACTGTTCTCTACCTCTAGTGTACTCTACTGTACTCCACCTCTACTGTAATCCACTGTACTCTACCTCTACTGTGCTCCACTGTACTCTACCTCTACTGTGCTCCACTATACTCTACCGTGCTCCACTGTACTCTACCTCTACTGTGCTCCACTATACTCTACCTCTACTGTGCTCCACTGTACTCTCTCTCTACTGTACTCCACTGTACTCTACCTCTATTGTACTCTACTGTACTCCACCTCTAATGTGCTCCACTCTACTCTACCTCAACTGTACTCTACCTCTACTGTGCGCCACTGTACTCTACCTCTACTGTGCTCTACTGTACTCTATCTCTACTCTGCTCCACTCTACTCTACCTCTACTGTACTCCACTGTACTCTAACTCTACTATACTCCACTGTAATCTATCTCTACTGTGCTCCACTGTACTCTATTTCTACTTTGCTCCACTGTACTCTATCTCTACTGTACTCCACTGTACTCTATCTCTACTGTACTCCACTGTCCTCTATCTCTACTGTACTCAACTGTACTCTACCTCTATTGTGCTCCACTGTACTCTATCTCTACTGTACTCCACTGTACTCTATCTCTACTGTACTCCACTGTACTCTGCCTCTACTGTGCTCCACTGTACTCTACCTCTACTATACTCCACTGTACTCTACCTCTACTGTACTCTACTGTACTCTACTTCTACTGTACTCTAATGTACTCTACCTCTACTATACTCCACTGTACTCTACCTCTACTGTACTCTACCGTACTCTACCTCTACTGTGCTCCACTGTACTCTACCTCTACTGTCCTCCACTGTACTCTACCTCTACTGTGCACCACTGTACTCTATCTCTACTGTACTCCACTGTACTCTACCTCTACTTTACTTTACTGTTCTCTACCTCTACTGTACTCCACTGTACTCTATCTCTACTGTGATCCACTGTACTCTATCTCTACTGTGATCCACTGTACTCTACCTCTACTGTGCTCCACTGTACTCTACCTCTACTGTACTCCACTCTAATCTACCTCTACTGTGCTCCACTGTACTCTCTCTACTGTACTCCACTGTACTCTACCTCTACTGTACTCTACTGTACTCCACCTCTAATGTGCTCCACTGTATTCCATTCCACTCTACTCTACCTCTACTGTACTCCACTGTACTCTACCTCTACTGTACTCCACTGTACTCTACCTCTACTGTACTCCACTGTACTCTACCTCTACTATACTCCACTGTACTCGATCTCTACTATGCTCCACTGTACTCTACCTCTACTGTGCTCCAATGTACTCTATTCTACTGCACTCCACTGTAATCTACCTCTACTGTGCTCCACTGTACTCTATCTCTACTGTACTCCACAGTACTCTATCTCTACTTAATCTACTGTTTTCTACCTCTACTGTACTCCACTGTACTCTATCTCTACTGTACTCCACTGTACTCTATATCTACTGTACTCCACTGTACTCTATATCTACTGTAATCCATTGTACTCTACCTCTACTGTGCTCCACTGTACTCCACTGTACTCTATCTCTACTGTGATCCACTGTACTCTACCTCTACTGTACTCCACTGTACTCTATCTCTACTGTGATCCACTGTACTCTACCTCTTCTGTGCTCACCTGTACTCTATCTCTACTGTGCTCCACTGTACTCTACCTCTACTGTACTCCACTGTACTCTATCTCTACTGTTATCCACTGTACTCTACCTCTACTGTGCTCCACTGTACTCTATCTCTACTGTGCTCCACTCTACTCTACCTCTACTGTGCTCCACTGTACTCTACCTCTACTGTACTCCACTGTACTCTATCTCTACTGTGCTCCACTGTACTCTATCTCTACTGTACTCCACTGTACTCTACTGTTCTCTACCTCTACTGTACTCTACTGTACTCCACCTCTACTGTAATCCACTGTACTCTAGCTCTACTGTACTCCCCTGTACTCTATCTCTACTGTACTCCACTGTACCCTGCCTCTACTGTGCTCCACTGTACTCTACCTCTACTATACTCCACTCTACTCTACCTCCACTGTAGTCTACTGTACTCTACCTCTACTGTACTCTACCTCTACTATGCTCCACTGTACTCTACCTCTACTGTACTCTACTGTACTCTACCTCTACTGTACTCCACTGTACTCTACCTCTACTGTACTCCACTGTACTCTATCTCTACTGTGCTCCACTGTACTCTACCTCTACTGTGCTCAACTGTACTCTACTCTACTGTACTCCACTGTACTCTATCTCCACTGTACTCTACCTCTACTGTGCTCCACTGTAATCTACCTCTACTGTACTCCACTGTACTCTATCTCTACTGTACTCCACTGTACTCTATCTCTAATGTGATCCACTGTACTCTACCTCTACTGTGATCCACTGTACTCTATCTCTACTGTGCTCCACTGTACTCTACCTCTACTGTACTCTACTGTTCTCTACCTCTACTGTACTCCACTGTACTCTATCTCTACTGTGATCCACTGTACTCTACCTCTACTGTGCTCCACTGTACTCTATCTCTACTGTGCTCCACTGTACTCTACCTCTACTGTACTCCACTGTACTCTACCTCTACTGTACTCCACTGTACTCTACCTCTACTGTACTCCACTGTACTCTACCTCTACTGTTATCTACCTCTACTGTTGTCTACTGTACTCTACTCTACTGTACTCCACTGTACTCTATCCCTACTGTACTCCACTGTACTCTACCTCTACTGTGCTCCACTGTACTCTACCTCTACGGTACTCTACTGTTCTCTACCTCTATTGTACTCTACTGTATTCCACCTCTACTGTACTCCACTGTTCTCCACTGTACTCTACCTCTACTGTGCTCCACTGTACTCTACCTCTACTGTATTCCACTGTACTCTACCTCTACTGTGCTCCACTGTACTCTACCTCTACTGTAATCCACTCTACTCTACCTCTACTGTGCTCCACTGTACTCCACTGTACTCTACCTCTACTGTGCTCCACTGTACTCCACTGTACTCTACCTCTACTCTGCTTCACTGTACTCTACCTCTACTGTACTCCACTGTACTCTACCTCTACTGTGCTCCACTGTACTCTACCTCTACTGTACTCCACTCTACTCTATCTCTACTGTGCTCCACTGTACTCTCTCTACTGTACTCCACTGTACTCTACCTCTACTGTACTCTACTGTACTCCACCTCTAATATACTCCACTATATTCCACTCTACTCTACCTCTACTGTACTCCACTGTACTCTACCTCTACTGTACTCCACTGTACTCTACCTCTACTGTGCTCCACTGTACTCTACCTCTACTGTGCTCTACTGTACTCTATCTCTACTATGCTCCACTGTACTCTACCTCTACTGTACTCCACTATACTCTAACTCTACTACACTCCACTGTACTCTATCTCTACTGTGCTCCACTGTACTCTATTTCTACTGTGCTCCACTGTACTCTATCTCTACTGTACTCCACTGTACTCTATCTCTACTGTACTCCACTGTACTCTATCTCTACTGTACTTCACTGTCCTCTATCTCTACTGTACTCTACCTCTACTGTACTCCACTGTACTCTATCTCTACTGTACTCCACTGTACTCTACCTCTACTGTACTCCTCTGTACTCTACCTATACTGTGCTCCACTGTACTCTATCTCTACTGTGCTCCACTGTACTCTACCTCTACTGTACTCTATTGTACTCCACCTCTAATGTGCTCCACTGTACTCTAGCTCTACTGTACTCCACTGTACTTTACCTCTACTTTACTCCACTGTACTCTACCTCTACTGTGCTCCACTGTACTCTATTTCTACTGTACTCCTCTGTACTCTACCTATACTGTGCTCCACTGTACTCTATCTCTACTGTGCTCCACTGTACTCTACCTCTACTGTACTCTACTGTACTCCACCTCTAATGTGATCCACTGTATTCCACTCTACTCTACCTCTACTGTACTCCACTGTACTCTACCTCTACTGTACTCCACTGTACTCTACCTCTACTGTGCTCCACTGTACTCTACCTCTACTGTACTCCACTGTACTCTACCTCTACTGTGCTCTACTGTACTCTATCTCTACTGTGCTCCACTGTACTCTACCTCTACTGTACTCCACTATACTCTAACTCTACTATACTCCACTGTACTCTATCTCTACTGTGCTCCACTGTACTCTATTTCTACTGTGCTCCACTGTACTCTATCTCTACTGTACTCCACTGTACTCTATCTCTACTGTACTTCACTGTCCTCTATCTCTACTGTACTCTACTGTACTCTACCTCTATTGTGCTCCACTGTACTCTATCTCTACTGTACTCTACTGTACTCTATCTCTACTGTACTCCACTGTACTCTATCTCTACTGTACTCCACTGTACTCTACCTCTACTGTACTCCTCTGTACTCTACCTATACTGTGCTCCACTGTACTCTATCTCTACTGTGCTCCACTGTACTCTACCTCTACTGTACTCTATTGTACTCCACCTCTAATGTGCTCCACTGTACTCTAGCTCTATTGTACTCCCCTGTACTTTACCTCTACTGTACTCCACTGTACTCTACCTCTACTGTGCTCCACTGTACTCTATTTCTACTGTACTCCTCTGTACTCTACCTCTACTGTACTCCACTGTACTCTACCTCTACTATTATCTACCTCTACTGTTGTCTACTGTACTCTACTCTACTGTACTCCACTGTACTCTATCTCTACTGTACTCCACTGTACTCTACCTCTACTGTGCTCCACTGTACTCTGCCTCTACGGTACTCTACTGTTCTCTACCTCTATTGTACTCTACTGTACTCCACATCTACTGTACTCCACTGTTCTCCACTGTACTCTACCTCTACTGTGCTCCACTGTACTCTACCTCTACTGTATTCCACTGTACTCTACCTCTACTGTGCTCCACTGTACTCTACCTCTACTGTACTCCACTCTACTCTACCTCTACTGTGCTCCACTGTACTCCACTGTACTCTACCTCTACTGTGCTCCACTGTACTCCACTGTACTCTACCTCTACTGTGCTTCACTGTACTCTACCTCTACTGTACTCCACTGTACTCTACCTCTACTGTGCTCCACTGTACTCTACCTCTACTGTACTCCACTCTACTCTATCTCTACTGTGCTCCACTGTACTCTCTCTACTGTACTCCACTGTACTCTACCTCTACTGTACTCTACTGTACTCCACCTCTAATGTGCTCCACTATATTCCATTCTACTCTACCTCTACTGTACTCCACTGTACTCTACCTCTACTGTACTCCACTGTACTCTACCTCTACTGTGCTCCACTGTACTCTACCTCTACTGTACTCCACTGTACTCTACCTCTACTGTGCTCTACTGTACTCTATCTCTACTGTGCTCCACTGTACTCTACCTCTACTGTACTCCACTATACTCTAACTCTACTATACTCCACTGTACTCTACCTCTACTGTACTCTACCTCTACTGTACTCCACTGTACTCTACCTCTACTGTACTCCACTGTACTCTACCTCTACTATACTCCACTGTACTCGATCTCTACTATGCTCCACTGTACTCTACCTCTACTGTGCTCCACTGTACTCTATTCTACTGTACTCCACTGTACTCTACCTCCACTGTACTCTACTGTACTCCACCTCTAATGTGCTCCACTGTATTCCACTCTACTCTACCTCTACTGTACTCCACTGTACTCTACCTCTACTGTACTCCACTGTACTCTACCACTACTGTACTCCACTGTACTCTACCTCTACTATTTTCCACTGTACTCGATCTCTACTATGCTCCACTGTACTCTACCTCTACTGTGCTCCACTGTACTCTATTCTACTGCACTCCACTGTACTCTACCTCTACTGTGCTCCACTGTACTATATCTCTACTGTACTCCACAGTACTCTATCTCTACTTAATCTACTGTTTTCTACCTCTACTGTACTCCACTGTACTCTATCTCTACTGTACTCCACTGTACTCTATATCTACTGTACTCCACTCTACTCTATATCTACTGTAATCCATTGTACTCTACCTCTACTGTGCTCCACTGTACTCCACTGTACTCTATCTCTACTGTGATCCACTGTACTCTACCTCTACTGTACTCCACTGTACTCTATCTCTACTGTGATCCACTGTACTCTACCTCTACTGTGCTCCACTGTACTCTATCTCTACTGTGCTCCACTGTACTCTACCTCTACTGTACTCCACTGTACTCTATCTCTACTGTTATCCACTGTACACTACCTCTACTGTGCTCCACTGTACTCTATCTCTACTGTGCTCCACTGTACTCTACCTCTACTGTGCTCCACTGTACTCTACCTCTACTGTACTCCACTGTACTCTATCTCTACTGTGCTCCACTGTACTCTACCTCTACTGTACTCTACTGTTCTCTACCTCTACTGTACTCTACTGTACTCCACCTCTACTGTAATCCACTGTACTCCATTGTACTCTACCTCTACTGTGCTCCACTGTACTCTACCTCTACTGTGCTCCACTATACTCTACCGTGCTCCACTGTACTCTACCTCTACTGTGCTCCACTATACTCTACCTCTACTGTGCTCCACTGTACTCTCTCTCTACTGTACTCCACTGTACTCTACCTCTATTGTACTCTACTGTACTCCACCTCTAATGTGCTCCACTCTACTCTACCTCAACTGTACTCTACCTCTACTGTACGCCACTGTACTCTACCTCTACTGTGCTCCACTGTACTCTATCTCTACAGTACTCCACTGTACTCTATCTCTACTCTACTCCACTGTACTCTATCTCTACTGTACTTCACTGTCCTCTATCTCTACTGTACTCTACTGTACTCTACCTCTACTGTACTCCACTGTACTCTATCTCTACTGTACTCCACTGTACTCTACCTCTACTGTACTCCTCTGTACTCTACCTATACTGTGCTCCACTGTACTCTATCTCTACTGTGCTCCACTGTACTCTACCTCTACTGTACTCTATTGTACTCCACCTCTAATGTGCTCCACTGTACTCTAGCTCTACTGTACTCCACTGTACTTTACCTCTACTTTACTCCACTGTACTCTACCTCTACTGTGCTCCACTGTACTCTATTTCTACTGTACTCCTCTGTACTCTACCTATACTGTGCTCCACTGTACTCTATCTCTACTGTGCACCACTGTACTCTACCTCTACTGTACTCTACTGTACTCCACCTCTAATGTGATCCACTGTATTCCACTCTACTCTACCTCTACTGTACTCCACTGTACTCTACCTCTACTGTACTCCACTGTACTCTACCTCTACTGTGCTCCACTGTACTCTACCTCTACTGTACTCCACTGTACTCTACCTCTACTGTGCTCTACTGTACTCTATCTCTACTGTGCTCCACTGTACTCTACCTCTACTGTACTCCACTATACTCTAACTCTACTATACTCCACTGTACTCTATCTCTACTGTGCTCCACTGTACTCTATTTCTACTGTGCTCCACTGTACTCTATCTCTACTGTACTCCACTGTACTCTATCTCTACTGTACTTCACTGTCCTCTATCTCTACTGTACTCTACTGTACTCTACCTCTATTGTGCTCCACTGTACTCTATCTCTACTGTACTCTACTGTACTCTATCTCTACTGTACTCCACTGTACTCTATCTCTACTGTACTCCACTGTACTCTACCTCTACTGTACTCCTCTGTACTCTACCTATACTGTGCTCCACTGTACTCTATCTCTACTGTGATCCACTGTACTCTACCTCTACTGTACTCTATTGTACTCCACCTCTAATGTGCTCCACTGTACTCTAGCTCTACTGTACTCCCCTGTACTTTACCTCTACTGTACTCCACTGTACTCTACCTCTACTGTGCTCCACTGTACTCTATTTCTACTGTACTCCTCTGTACTCTACCTCTACTGTACTCCACTGTACTCTACCTCTACTGTTATCTACCTCTACTGTTGTCTACTGTACTCTACTCTACTGTACTCCACTGTACTCTATCTCTACTGTACTCCACTGTACTCTAACTCTACTGTGCTCCACTGTACTCTGCCTCTACGGTACTCTACTGTTCTCTACCTCTATTGTACTCTACTGTACTCCACATCTACTGTACTCCACTGTTCTCCACTGTACTCTACCTCTACTGTGCTCCACTGTACTCTACCTCTACTGTATTCCACTGTACTCTACCTCTACTGTGCTCCACTGTACTCTACCTCTACTGTACTCCACTCTACTCTACCTCTACTGTGCTCCACTGTACTCCACTGTACTCTACCTCTACTGTGCTCCACTGTACTCCACTGTACTCTACCTCTACTGTGCTTCACTGTACTCTACCTCTACTGTACTCCACTGTACTCTACCTCTACTGTGCTCCACTGTACTATACCTCTACTGTACTCCACTCTACTCTATCTCTACTGTGCTCCACTGTACTCTCTCTACTGTACTCCACTGTACTCTACCTCTACTGTACTCTACTGTACTCCACCTCTAATGTGCTCCACTATATTCCACTCTACTCTACCTCTACTGTAATCCACTGTACTCTACCTCTACTGTACTCCACTGTACTCTACCTCTACTGTGCTCCACTGTACTCTACCTCTACTGTACTCCACTGTACTCTACCTCTACTGTGCTCTACTGTACTCTATCTCTACTGTGCTCCACTGTACTCTACCTCTACTGTACTCCACTATACTCTAACTCTACTATACTCCACTGTACTCTATCTCTACTGTGCTCCACTTTACTCTATTTCTACTGTGCTCCACTGTACTCTATCTCTACTGTACTCCACAATACTCTATCTCTACTGTACTCCACTGTACTCTATCTCTACTGTACTTCACTGTCCTCTATCTCTACTGTACTCTACTGTACTCTACCTCTAATGTACTCCACTGTACTCTATCTCTACTGTACTCCACTGTACTCTACCTCTACTGTACTCCTCTGTACTCTACCTATACTGTGCTCCACTGTACTCTATCTCTACTGTGCTCCACTGTACTCTACCTCTACTGTACTCTATTGTACTTCACCTCTAATGTGCTCCACTGTACTCTAGCTCTACTGTACTCCACTGTACTTTACCTCTACTTTACTCCACTGTACTCTACCTCTACTGTGCTCCACTGTACTCTATTTCTACTGTACTCCCCTGTACTTTACCTCTACTGTACTCCACTGTACTCTACCTCTACTGTGCTCCACTGTACTCTACCTCTACTGTACTCCACTATACTCTAACTCTACTATACTCCACTGTACTCTATCTCTACTGTGCTCCACTGTACTCTATTTCTACTGTGCTCCACTGTACTCTATCTCTACTGTACTCCACTGTACTCTATCTCTACTGTACTTCACTGTCCTCTATCTCTACTGTACTCTACTGTACTCTACCTCTATTGTGCTCCACTGTACTCTATCTCTACTGTACTCTACTGTACTCTATCTCTACTGTACTCCACTGTACTCTATCTCTACTGTACTCCACTGTACTCTACCTCTACTGTACTCCTCTGTACTCTACCTATACTGTGCTCCACTGTACTCTATCTCTACTGTGCTCCACTGTACTCTACCTCTACTGTACTCTATTGTACTCCACCTCTAATGTGCTCCACTGTACTCTAGCTCTACTGTACTCCCCTGTACTTTACCTCTACTGTACTCCACTGTACTCTACCTCTACTGTGCTCCACTGTACTCTATTTCTACTGTACTCCTCTGTACTCTACCTCTACTGTACTCCACTGTACTCTACCTCTACTATTATCTACCTCTACTGTTGTCTACTGTACTCTACTCTACTGTACTCCACTGTACTCTATCTCTACTGTACTCCACTGTACTCTACCTCTACTGTGCTCCACTGTACTCTGCCTCTACGGTACTCTACTGTTCTCTACCTCTATTGTACTCTACTGTACTCCACATCTACTGTACTCCACTGTTCTCCACTGTACTCTACCTCTACTGTGCTCCACTGTACTCTACCTCTACTGTATTCCACTGTACTCTACCTCTACTGTGCTCCACTGTACTCTACCTCTACTGTACTCCACTCTACTCTACCTCTACTGTGCTCCACTGTACTCCACTGTACTCTACCTCTACTGTGCTCCACTGTACTCCACTGTACTCTACCTCTACTGTGCTTCACTGTACTCTACCTCTACTGTACTCCACTGTACTCTACCTCTACTGTGCTCCACTGTACTCTACCTCTACTGTACTCCACTCTACTCTATCTCTACTGTGCTCCACTGTACTCTCTCTACTGTACTCCACTGTACTCTACCTCTACTGTACTCTACTGTACTCCACCTCTAATGTGCTCCACTATATTCCACTCTACTCTACCTCTACTGTACTCCACTGTACTCTACCTCTACTGTACTCCACTGTACTCTACCTCTACTGTGCTCCACTGTACTCTACCTCTACTGTACTCCACTGTATTCTACCTCTACTGTGCTCTACTGTACTCTATCTCTACTGTGCTCCACTGTACTCTACCTCTACTGTACTCCACTATACTCTAACTCTACTATACTCCACTGTACTCTACCTCTACTGTACTCTACCTCTACTGTACTCCAATGTACTCTACCTCTACTGTACTCCACTGTACTCTACCTCTACTATACTCCACTGTACTCGATCTCTACTATGCTCCACTGTACTCTACCTCTACTGTGCTCCACTGTACTCTATTCTACTGCACTCCACTGTACTCTACCTCTACTGTGCTCCACTGTACTATATCTCTACTGTACTCCACAGTACTCTATCTCTACTTAATCTACTGTTTTCTACCTCTACTGTACTCCACTGTACTCTATCTCTACTGTACTCCACTGTACTCTATATCTACTGTACTCCACTCTACTCTATATCTACTGTAATCCATTGTACTCTACCTCTACTGTGCTCCACTGTACTCCACTGTACTCTACCTCTACTGTACTCTACTGTTCTCTACCTCTACTGTACTCCACTGTACTCTATCTCTACTGTGATCCACTGTACTCTACCTCTACTGTGCTCCACTGTACTCTATCTCTACTGTGCTCCACTGTACTCTACCTCTACTGTACTCCACTGTACTCTACCTCTACTGTACTCCACTGTACTCTACCTCTACTGTACTCCACTGTACTCTACCTCTACTGTTATCTACCTCTACTGTTGTCTACTGTACTCTACTCTACTGTACTCCACTGTACTCTATCCCTACTGTACTCCACTGTACTCTACCTCTACTGTGCTCCACTGTACTCTACCTCTACGGTACTCTACTGTTCTCTACCTCTATTGTACTCTACTGTATTCCACCTCTACTGTACTCCACTGTTCTCCACTGTACTCTACCTCTACTGTGCTCCACTGTACTCTACCTCTACTGTATTCCACTGTACTCTACCTCTACTGTGCTCCACTGTACTCTACCTCTACTGTAATCCACTCTACTCTACCTCTACTGTGCTCCACTGTACTCCACTGTACTCTACCTCTACTGTGCTCCACTGTACTCCACTGTACTCTACCTCTACTGTGCTTCACTGTACTCTACCTCTACTGTACTCCACTGTACTCTACCTCTACTGTGCTCCACTGTACTCTACCTCTACTGTACTCCACTCTACTCTATCTCTACTGTGCTCCACTGTACTCTCTCTACTGTACTCCACTGTACTCTACCTCTACTGTACTCTACTGTACTCCACCTCTAATGTGCTCCACTATATTCCACTCTACTCTACCTCTACTGTACTCCACTGTACTCTACCTCTACTGTACTCCACTGTACTCAACCTCTACTGTGCTCCACTGTACTCTACCTCTACTGTGCTCTACTGTACTCTATCTCTACTGTGCTCCACTGTACTCTACCTCTACTGTACTCCACTATACTCTAACTCTACTACACTCCACTGTACTCTATCTCTACTGTGCTCCACTGTACTCTATTTCTACTGTGCTCCACTGTACTCTATCTCTACTGTACTCCACTGTACTCTATCTCTACTGTACTCCACTGTACTCTATCTCTACTGTACTTCACTGTCCTCTATCTCTACTGTACTCTACTGTACTCTACCTCTACTGTACTCCACTGTACTCTATCTCTACTGTACTCCACTGTACTCTACCTCTACTGTACTCCTCTGTACTCTACCTATACTGTGCTCCACTGTACTCTATCTCTACTGTGCTCCACTGTACTCTACCTCTACTGTACTCTATTGTACTCCACCTCTAATGTGCTCCACTGTACTCTAGCTCTACTGTACTCCACTGTACTTTACCTCTACTTTACTCCACTGTACTCTACCTCTACTGTGCTCCACTGTACTCTATTTCTACTGTACTCCTCTGTACTCTACCTATACTGTGCTCCACTGTACTCTATCTCTACTGTGCTCCACTGTACTCTACCTCTACTGTACTCTACTGTACTCCACCTCTAATGTGATCCACTGTATTCCACTCTACTCTACCTCTACTGTACTCCACTGTACTCTACCTCTACTGTACTCCACTGTACTCTACCTCTACTGTGCTCCACTGTACTCTACCTCTACTGTACTCCACTGTACTCTACCTCTACTGTGCTCTACTGTACTCTATCTCTACTGTGCTCCACTGTACTCTACCTCTACTGTACTCCACTATACTCTAACTCTACTATACTCCACTGTACTCTATCTCTACTGTGCTCCACTGTACTCTATTTCTACTGTGCTCCACTGTACTCTATCTCTACTGTACTCCACTGTACTCTATCTCTACTGTACTTCACTGTCCTCTATCTCTACTGTACTCTACTGTACTCTACCTCTATTGTGCTCCACTGTACTCTATCTCTACTGTACTCTACTGTACTCTATCTCTACTGTACTCCACTGTACTCTACCTCTACTGTACTCCTCTGTACTCTACCTCTACTGTACTCCTCTGTACTCTACCTATACTGTGCTCCACTGTACTCTATCTCTACTGTGATCCACTGTACTCTACCTCTACTGTACTCTATTGTACTCCACCTCTAATGTGCTCCACTGTACTCTAGCTCTACTGTACTCCCCTGTACTTTACCTCTACTGTACTCCACTGTACTCTACCTCTACTGTGCTCCACTGTACTCTATTTCTACTGTACTCCTCTGTACTCTACCTCTACTGTACTCCACTGTACTCTACCTCTACTGTTATCTACCTCTACTGTTGTCTACTGTACTCTACTCCACTGTACTCCACTGTACTCTATCTCTACTCTACTCCACTGTACTCTACCTCTACTGTGCTCCACTGTACTCTGCCTCTACGGTACTCTACTGTTCTCTACCTCTATTGTACTCTACTGTACTCCACATCTACTGTACTCCACTGTTCTCCACTGTACTCTACCTCTACTGTGCTCCACTGTACTCTACCTCTACTGTATTCCACTGTACTCTACCTCTACTGTGCTCCACTGTACTCTACCTCTACTGTGCTCCACTGTACTCTACCTCTACTGTACTCCACTCTACTCTACCTCTACTGTGCTCCACTGTACTCCACTGTACTCTACCTCTACTGTGCTCCACTGTACTCCACTGTACTCTACCTCTACTGTGCTTCACTGTACTCTACCTCTACTGTACTCCACTGTACTCTACCTCTACTGTGCTCCACTGTACTCTACCTCTACTGTACTCCACTCTACTCTATCTCTACTGTGCTCCACTGTACTCTCTCTACTGTACTCCACTGTACTCTACCTCTACTGTACTCTACTGTACTCCACCTCTAATGTGCTCCACTATATTCCACTCTACTCTACCTCTACTGTACTCCACTGTACTCTACCTCTACTGTACTCCACTGTACTCTACCTCTACTGTGCTCCACTGTACTCTACCTCTACTGTGCTCTACTGTACTCTATCTCTACTGTGCTCCACTGTACTCTACCTCTACTGTACTCCACTATACTCTAACTCTACTATACTCCACTGTACTCTATCTCTACTGTGCTCCACTGTACTCTATTTCTACTGTGCTCCACTGTACTCTATCTCTACTGTACTCCACAATACTCTATCTCTACTGTACTCCACTGTACTCTATCTCTACTGTACTTCACTGTCCTCTATCTCTACTGTACTCTACTGTACTCTACCTCTAATGTACTCCACTGTACTCTATCTCTACTGTACTCCACTGTACTCTACCTCTACTGTACTCCTCTGTACTCTACCTATACTGTGCTCCACTGTACTCTATCTCTACTGTGCTCCACTGTACTCTACCTCTACTGTACTCTATTGTACTCCACCTCTAATGTGCTCCACTGTACTCTAGCTCTACTGTACTCCACTGTACTTTACCTCTACTTTACTCCACTGTACTCTACCTCTACTGTGCTCCACTGTACTCTACCTCTACTGTACGCCACTGTACTCTACCTCTACTGTACTCCACTGTACTCTACCTCTACTGTACTCCACTGTACTCTACCTCTACTGTTATCTACCTCTACTGTTGTCTACTGTACTCTACTCTACTGTACTCCACTGTACTCTATCTCTACTGTACTCCACTGTACTCTACCTCTACTGTGCTCCACTGTACTCTACCTCTACGGTACTCTACTGTTCTCTACCTCTATTGTACTCTACTGTACTCCACATCTACTGTACTCCACTGTTCTCCACTGTACTCTACCTCTACTGTGCTCCACTGTACTCTACCTCTACTGTATTCCACTGTACTCTACCTCTACTGTGCTCCACTGTACTCTACCTCTACTGTACTCCACTCTACTCTACCTCTACTGTGCTCCACTGTACTCCACTGTACTCTACCTCTACTGTGCTCCACTGTACTCCACTGTACTCTACCTCTACTGTGCTTCACTGTACTCTACCTCTACTGTACTACACTGTACTCTACCTCTACTGTGCTCCACTGTACTCTACCTCTACTGTACTCCACTCTACTCTACCTCTACTGTGCTCCACTGTACTCTCTCTACTGTACTCCACTGTACTCTACCTCTACTGTACTCTACTGTACTCCACCTCTAATGTGCTCCACTGTATTCCACTCTACTCTACCTCTACTGTACTCCACTGTACTCTACCTCTACTGTGCTCCACTGTACTCTACCTCTACTGTACTCCACTGTACTCTACCTCTACTGTGCTCTACTGTACTCTATCTCTACTGTGCTCCACTGTACTCTACCTCTACTGTACTCCACTATACTCTAACTCTACTATACTCCACTGTACTCTATCTCTACTGTGCTCCACTGTACTCTATTTCTACTGTGCTCCACTGTACTCTATCTCTACTGTACTCCACTGTACTCTATCTCTACTGTACTTCACTGTCCTCTATCTCTACTGTACTCTACTGTACTCTACCTCTATTGTGCTCCACTGTACTCTATCTCTACTGTACTCTACTGTACTCTATCTCTACTGTACTCCACTGTACTCTATCTCTACTGTACTCCACTGTACTCTACCTCTACTGTACTCCTCTGTACTCTACCTATACTGTGCTCCACTGTACTCTATCTCTACTGTGCTCCACTGTACTCTACCTCTACTGTACTCTATTGTACTCCACCTCTAATGTGCTCCACTGTACTCTAGCTCTACTGTACTCCCCTGTACTTTACCTCTACTGTACTCCACTGTACTCTACCTCTACTGTGCTCCACTGTACTCTATTTCTACTGTACTCCTCTGTACTCTACCTCTACTGTACTCCACTGTACTCTACCTCTACTATTATCTACCTCTACTGTTGTCTACTGTACTCTACTCTACTGTACTCCACTGTACTCTATCTCTACTGTACTCCACTGTACTCTACCTCTACTGTGCTCCACTGTACTCTGCCTCTACGGTACTCTACTGTTCTCTACCTCTATTGTACTCTACTGTACTCCACATCTACTGTACTCCACTGTTCTCCACTGTACTCTACCTCTACGTTGCTCCACTGTACTCTACCTCTACTGTATTCCACTGTACTCTACCTCTACTGTGCTCCACTGTACTCTACCTCTACTGTACTCCACTCTACTCTACCTCTACTGTGCTCCACTGTACTCCACTGTACTCTACCTCTACTGTGCTCCACTGTACTCCACTGTACTCTACCTCTACTGTGCTTCACTGTACTCTACCTCTACTGTACTCCACTGTACTCTACCTCTACTGTGCTCCACTGTACTCTACCTCTACTGTACTCCACTCTACTCTATCTCTACTGTGCTCCACTGTACTCTCTCTACTGTACTCCAATGTACTCTACCTCTACTGTACTCTACTGTACTCCACCTCTAATGTGCTCCACTATATTCCACTCTACTCTACCTCTACTGTACTCCACTGTACTCTACCTCTACTGTACTCCACTGTACTCTACCTCTACTGTGCTCCACTGTACTCTACCTCTACTGTACTCCACTGTACTCTACCTCTACTGTGCTCTACTGTACTCTATCTCTACTGTGCTCCACTGTACTCTACCTCTATTGTACTCCACTATACTCTAACTCTACTATACTCCACTGTACTCTACCTCTACTGTACTCTACCTCTACTGTACTCCACTGTACTGTACCTCTACTGTACTCCACTGTACTCTACCTCTACTATACTCCACTGTACTCGATCTCTACTATGCTCCACTGTACTCTACCTCTACTGTGCTCCACTGTACTCTATTCTACTGCACTCCACTGTACTCTACCTCTACTGTGCTCCACTGTACTCTATTCTACTGCACTCCACTGTACTCTACCTCTACTGTACTCCACAGTACTCTATCTCTACTTAATCTACTGTTTTCTACCTCTACTGTACTCCACTGTACTCTATCTCTACTGTACTCCACTGTACTCTATATCTACTGTACTCCACTCTACTCTATATCTACTGTAATCCATTGTACTCTACCTCTACTGTGCTCCACTGTACTCCACTGTACTCTACCTCTACTGTACTCTACTGTTCTCTACCTCTACTGTGCTCCACTGTACTCTATCTCTACTGTGCTCCACTGTACTCTACCTCTACTGTACTCCACTGTACTCTACCTCTACTGTACTCCACTGTACTCTACCTCTACTGTACTCCACTGTACTCTACCTCTACTGTTATCTACCTCTACTGTTGTCTACTGTACTCTACTCTACTGTACTCCAATGTACTCTATCCCTACTGTACTCCACTGTACTCTACCTCTACTGTGCTCCACTGTACTCTACCTCTACGGTACTCTACTGTTCTCTACCTCTATTGTACTCTACTGTATTACACCTCTACTGTACTCCACTGTTCTCCACTGTACTCTACCTCTACTGTGCTCCACTGTACTCTACCTCTACTGTATTCCACTGTACTCTACCTCTACTGTGCTCCACTGTACTCTACCTCTACTGTAATCCACTCTACTCTACCTCTACTGTGCTCCACTGTACTCCACCTCTACTGTGCTCCACTGTACTCCACTGTACTCTACCTCTACTGTGCTTCACTGTACTCTACCTCTACTCTACTCCACTGTACTCTACCTCTACTGTGCTCCACTGTACTCTACCTCTACTGTACTTCACTCTACTCTATCTCTACTGTGCTCCACTGTACTCTCTCTACTGTACTCCACTGTACTCTACCTCTACTGTACTCTACTGTACTCCACCTCTAATATACTCCACTATATTCCACTCTACTCTACCTCTACTGTACTCCACTGTACTCTACCTCTACTGTACTCCACTGTACTCTACCTCTACTGTGCTCCACTGTACTCTACCTCTACTGTGCTCTACTGTACTCTATCTCTACTGTGCTCCACTGTACTCTACCTCTACTGTACTCCACTATACTCTAACTCTACTACACTCCACTGTACTCTATCTCTACTGTGCTCCACTGTACTCTATTTCTACTTGCTCCACTGTACTCTATCTCTACTGTACTCCACTGTACTCTATCTCTACTGTACTCCACTGTACTCTATCTCTACTGTACTTCACTGTCCTCTATCTCTACTGTACTCTACTGTACTCTACCTCTACTGTACTCCACTGTACTCTATCTCTACTGTACTCCACTGTACTCTACCTCTACTGTACTCCTCTGTACTCTACCTATACTGTGCTCCACTGTACTCTATCTCTACTGTGCTCCACTGTACTCTACCTCTACTGTACTCTATTGTACTCCACCTCTAATGTGCTCCACTGTACTCTAGCTCTACTGTACTCCACTGTACTTTACCTCTACTTTACTCCACTGTACTCTACCTCTACTGTGCTCCACTGTACTCTATTTCTACTGTACTCCTCTGTACTCTACCTATACTGTGCTCCACTGTACTCTATCTCTACTGTGCTCCACTGTACTCTACCTCTACTGTACTCTACTGTACTCCACCTCTAATGTGATCCACTGTATTCCACTCTACTCTACCTCTACTGTACTCCACTGTACTCTACCTCTACTGTACTCCACTGTACTCTACCTCTACTGTGCTCCACTGTACTCTACCTCTACTGTACTCCACTGTACTCTACCTCTACCGTACTCTATTGTACTCCACCTCTAATGTGCTCCACTGTACTCTAGCTCTACTGTACTCCCCTGTACTTTACCTCTACTGTACTCCACTGTACTCTACCTCTACTGTGCTCCACTGTACTCTATTTCTACTGTACTCCTCTGTACTCTACCTCTACTGTACTCCACTGTACTCTACCTCTACTATTATCTACCTCTACTGTTGTCTACTGTACTCTACTCTACTGTACTCCACTGTACTCTATCTCTACTGTACTCCACTGTACTCTACCTCTGCTGTGCTCCACTGTACTCTGCCTCTACGGTACTTTACTGTTCTCTACCTCTATTGTACTCTACTGTACTCCACATCTACTGTACTCCACTGTTCTCCACTGTACTCTACCTCTACTGTGCTCCACTGTACTCTACCTCTACTGTATTCCACTGTACTCTACCTCTACTGTGCTCCACTGTACTCTACCTCTACTGTACTCCACTCTACTCTACCTCTACTGTGCTCCACTGTACTCTACCTCTACTGTGCTCCACTGTACTCCACTGTACTCTACCTCTACTGTGCTTCACTGTACTCTACCTCTACTGTACTCCACTGTACTCTACCTCTACTGTGCTCCACTGTACTCTACCTCTACTGTACTCCACTCTACTCTATCTCTACTGTGCTCCACTGTACTCTCTCTACTGTACTCCACTGTACTCTACCTCTACTGTACTCTACTGTACTCCACCTCTAATGTGCTCCACTATATTCCACTCTACTCTACCTCTACTGTACTCCACTGTACTCTACCTCTACTGTACTCCACTGTACTCTACCTCTACTGTGCTCCACTGTACTCTACCTCTACTGTACTCCACTGTACTCTACCTCTACTGTGCTCTACTGTACTCTATCTCTACTGTGCTCCACTGTACTCTACCTCTACTGTACTCCACTATACTCTAACTCTACTATACTCCACTGTACTCTACCTCTACTGTACTCTACCTCTACTGTACTCCACTGTACTCTACCTCTACTGTACTCCACTGTACTCTACCTCTACTATACTCCACTGTACTCGATCTCTACTATGCTCCACTGTACTCTACCTCTACTGTGCTCCACTGTACTCTATTCTACTGCACTCCACTGTACTCTACCTCTACTGTGCTCCACTGTACTATATCTCTACTGTACTCCACAGTACTCTATCTCTACTTAATCTACTGTTTTCTACCTCTACTGTACTCCACTGTACTCTATCTCTACTGTACTCCACTGTACTCTATATCTACTGTACTCCACTCTACTCTATATCTACTGTAATCAATTGTACTCTACCTCTACTGTGCTCCACTGTACTCCACTGTACTCTACCTCTACTGTACTCTACTGTTCTCTACCTCTACTGTACTCCACTGTACTCTATCTCTACTGTGATCCACTGTACTCTACCTCTACTGTGCTCCACTGTACTCTATCTCTACTGTGCTCCACTGTACTCTACCTCTACTGTACTCCACTGTACTCTACCTCTACTGTACTCCACTGTACTCTACCTCTACTGTACTCCACTGTACTCTACCTCTACTGTTATCTACCTCTACTGTTGTCTACTGTACTCTACTCTACTGTACTCCACTGTACTCTATCCCTACTGTACTCCACTGTACTCTACCTCTACTGTGCTCCACTGTACTCTACCTCTACGGTACTCTACTGTTCTCTACCTCTATTGTACTCTACTGTATTCCACCTCTACTGTACTCCACTGTTCTCCACTGTACTCTACCTCTACTGTGCTCCACTGTACTCTACCTCTACTGTATTCCACTGTACTCTACCTCTACTGTGCTCCACTGTACTCTACCTCTACTGTAATCCACTCTACTCTACCTCTACTGTGCTCCACTGTACTCTCTCTACTGTACTCCACTGTACTCTACCTCTACTGTACTCTACTGTACTCCACCTCTAATATACTCCACTATATTCCACTCTACTCTACCTCTACTGTACTCCACTGTACTCTACCTCTACTGTACTCCACTGTACTCTACCTCTACTGTGCTCCACTGTACTCTACCTCTACTGTGCTCTACTGTACTCTATCTCTACTGTGCTCCACTGTACTCTACCTCTACTGTACTCCACTATACTCTAACTCTACTACACTCCACTGTACTCTATCTCTACTGTGCTCCACTGTACTCTATTTCTACTGTGCTCCACTGTACTCTATCTCTACTGTACTCTATCTCTACTGTACTCCACTGTACTCTATCTCTACTGTACTTCACTGTCCTCTATCTCTACTGTACTCTACTGTACTCTACCTCTACTGTCAGAGCCGGCTCTCCCTATAAGCGAACTAAGCGGCTGCTTAGGGCCCCGCCGCCACTAGGGGGCCCCCTAACTACAGATGGTAGTCGCCGTCGTCGCCGCTCAAATTGTGGGGCGCGCCCCACTGGTGGGGAATAGAGACGTGACAGGTGGGGCGCGCCAACAGGAGGAAATTTTCCTTTTTATGCCTTTATATCTTTATTTGTTCATGGCGAGTCCGCATCGTCAACTTCATCTTTGCAGCGACGCAGAAAACACCAGTTTATTAATAAACAATTAAATGTCTCCTTGCTATGTTTTACTTCATTCATAATCATTAGCCTACTTTTGCCGGTTCGTGCGCTTGAGTGCGGCTTTATAACACTCATTATCCTGTATAGCCTATTTAAGTTATTAAATCAATATAAAGGGGCGATTTGTCCACTAATAGCTTAAATAAACAACTACTAGTCGACTAGAAAAAAACTTTAGTCGGAGGCAGCCCTTATTCCACATATTTCCGAAGCAGCAGGGTTGAGCGCGCGACCCTGAGCGGAATGAGCGAGCAGAGGAATATTCAGAAATGCTCTCCACTCACATGCTCTGATCGGAACAAAGGAATATTAAAATAATTAATTATTAGTTTATATCTCATACACTGCCCATCATTTTAATCCCATATCAAACACAGTAGCCTATGTTATGTCTATTTAAATTTTTTTTTTTAAATAGACCTGTCTTGCCAAATGGATTTCTCTTCTTTTCTTTTTTTAACATTTTGACACAGCTGCACTTTTATTTTCTCTATTTTTGAATTCCATGGAAGTTATGACACAGCTGTACTTTTATTTTATTTATTTTTTTAACTTCCTGTTTTGTTATTTGATGTAGATAGGTAGTTTGTATTTAGATACTACTTGTTACTTCAATAAATTAGAAAATTTTAAGCTTGTTGCGTATTTCATTAGCATTGTGTTGGGGCGATGGGGGCAGGTGGGGCTTGAAAATTCCCCCTTGTCCAAAGTGGGGAATGACCGAAAAAGTTTGAGAACCACTGCGTTAAGTCAACCAACCGTGTCAGATCGTTGTCTTCCCTGGACTTGGAAATGTGACCGCAAAAATTCTCTATCCATCCAAAAAAGAGTCTATCCATCGGATGCAGAAAAAAGAAAAAAGATTAATATGTTTAAATCCCTTTAGAAGGAAGAAAAGAAAAGAAAAGAAAAGAAAAGAAAAGAAAGAAATTACTGGTCCAACTTCTCCCTCTTTTTAAAGTGTGGAAAAGGGAAAAGCAGTTCAAAGATCGAGACTCCAGCAACACCTGTAGGCCTAGTTGGCCTATATGCAACAACTTTATTGAAGATTTGTTAGATTGGGGTTAGATTGTATACAGTTGCCGGTTTGCGGTGGCAATACTCCATTATTTACTGCAAGGCAGGTCCCCAAAATGATCCTGCTTAGGGCCCCCAGATTTACAGAGCCGGCCCTGTCTACTGTACTCCACTGTACTCTATCTCTACTGTACTCCACTGTACTCTACCTCTACTGTACTCCTCTGTACTCTACCTATACTGTGCTCCACTGTACTCTATCTCTACTGTGCTCCAATGTACTCTACCTCTACTGTACTCTATTGTACTCCACCTCTAATGTGCTCCACTGTACTCTAGCTCTACTGTACTCCACTGTACTTTACCTCTACTTTACTCCACTGTACTCTACCTCTACTGTGCTCCACTGTACTCTATTTCTACTGTACTCCTCTGTACTCTACCTATACTGTGCTCCACTGTACTCTATCTCTACTGTGCTCCACTGTACTATACCTCTACTGTACTCTACTGTACTCCACCTCTAATGTGATCCACTGTATTCCACTCTACTCTACCTCTACTGTACTCCACTGTACTCTACCTCTACTGTACTCCACTGTACTCTACCTCTACTGTGCTCCACTGTACTCTACCTCTACTGTACTCCACTGTACTCTACCTTGACTGTGCTCTACTGTACTCTATCTCTACTGTGCTCCACTGTACTCTACCTCTACTGTACTCCACTATACTCTAACTCTACTATACTCCACTGTACTCTATCTCTACTGTGCTCCACTGTACTCTATTTCTACTGTGCTCCACTGTACTCTATCTCTACTGTACTCCACTGTACTCTATCTCTACTGTACTTCACTGTCCTCTATCTCTACTGTACTCTACTGTACTCTACCTCTATTGTGCTCCACTGTACTCTATCTCTACTGTACTCTACTGTACTCTATCTCTACTGTACTCCACTGTACTCTATCTCTACTGTACTCCACTGTACTCTACCTCTACTGTACTCCTCTGTACTCTACCTATACTGTGCTCCACTGTACTCTATCTCTACTGTGCTCCACTGTACTCTACCTCTACTGTACTCTATTGTACTCCACCTCTAATGTGCTCCACTGTACTCTAGCTCTACTGTACTCCCCTGTACTTTACCTCTACTGTACTCCACTGTACTCTACCTCTACTGTGCTCCACTGTACTCTATTTCTACTGTACTCCTCTGTACTCTACCTCTACTGTTATCTACCTCTACTGTTGTCTACTGTACTCTACTCTACTGTAATCCACTGTACTCTATCTCTACTGTACTCCACTGTACTCTACCTCTACTGTGCTCCACTGTACTCTGCCTCTACGGTACTCTACTGTTCTCTACCTCTATTGTACTCTACTGTATTCCACATCTACTGTACTCCACTGTTCTCCACTGTACTCTACCTCTACTGTGCTCCACTGTACTCTACCTCTACTGTATTCCACTGTACTCTACCTCTACTGTGCTCCACTGTACTCTACCTCTACTGTACTCCACTCTACTCTACATCTACTGTGCTCCACTGTACTCCACTGTACTCTACCTCTACTGTGCTCCACTGTACTCCACTGTACTCTACCTCTACTGTGCTTCACTGTACTCTACCTCTACTGTACTCCACTGTACTCTACCTCTACTGTGCTCCACTGTACTCTACCTCTACTGTACTCCACTCTACTCTATCTCTACTGTGCTCCATTGTACTCTCTCTACTGTACTCCACTGTACTCTACCTCTACTGTACTCTACTGTACTCCACCTCTAATGTGCTCCACTATATTCCACTCTACTCTACCTCTACTGTACTCCACTGTACTCTACCTCTACTGTACTCCACTGTACTCTACCTCTACTGTGCTCCACTGTACTCTACCTCTACTGTACTCCACTGTACTCTACCTCTACTGTGCTCTACTGTACTCTATCTCTACTGTGCTCCACTGTACTCTACCTCTACTGTACTCCACTATACTCTAACTCTACTATACTCCACTGTACTCTACCTCTACTGTACTCTACCTCTACTGTACTCCACTGTACTCTACCTCTACTGTACTCCACTGTACTCTACCTCTACTATACTCCACTGTACTCGATCTCTACTATGCTCCACTGTACTCTACCTCTACTGTGCTCCCCTGTACTCTATTCTACTGCACTCCACTGTACTCTACCTCTACTGTGCTCCACTGTACTATATCTCTACTGTACTCCACAGTACTCTATATCTACTTAATCTACTGTTTTCTACCTCTACTGTACTCCACTGTACTCTATCTCTACTGTACTCCACTGTACTCTATATCTACTGTACTCCACTCTACTCTATATCTACTGTAATCCATTGTACTCTACCTCTACTGTGCTCCACTGTACTCCACTGTACTCTACCTCTACTGTACTCTACTGTTCTCTACCTCTACTGTACTCCACTGTACTCTATCTCTACTGTGATCCACTGTACTCTACCTCTACTGTGCTCCACTGTACTCTATCTCTACTGTGCTCCACTGTACTCTACCTCTACTGTACTCCACTGTACTCTACCTCTACTGTACTCCACTGTACTCTACCTCTACTGTACTCCACTGTACTCTACCTCTACTGTTATCTACCTCTACTGTTGTCTACTGTACTCTACTCTACTGTACTCCACTGTACTCTATCCCTACTGTACTCCACTGTACTCTACCTCTACTGTGCTCCACTGTACTCTACCTCTACGGTACTCTACTGTTCTCTACCTCTATTGTACTCTACTGTATTCCACCTCTACTGTACTCCACTGTTCTCCACTGTACACTACCTCTACTGTGCTCCACTGTACTCTACCTCTACTGTATTCCACTGTACTCTACCTCTACTGTGCTCCACTGTACTCTACCTCTACTGTAATCCACTCTACTCTACCTCTACTGTGCTCCACTGTACTCCACTGTACTCTACCTCTACTGTGCTCCACTGTACTCCACTGTACTCTACCTCTACTGTGCTTCACTGTACTCTATCTCTACTGTACTCCACTGTACTCTACCTCTACTGTGCTCCACTGTACTCTACCTCTACTGTACTTCACTCTACTCTATCTCTACTGTGCTCCACTGTACTCTCTCTACTGTACTCCACTCTACTCTACCTCTACTGTACTCTACTGTACTCCACCTCTAATATACTCCACTATATTCCACTCTACTCTACCTCTACTGTACTCCACTGTACTCTACCTCTACTGTACTCCACTGTACTCTACCTCTACTGTGCTCCACTGTACTCTACCTCTACTGTGCTCTACTGTACTCTATCTCTACTGTGCTCCACTGTACTCTACCTCTACTGTACTCCACTATACTCTAACTCTACTACACTCCACTGTACTCTATCTCTACTGTGCTCCACTGTACTCTATTTCTACTGTGCTCCACTGTACTCTATCTCTACTGTACTCCACTGTACTCTATCTCTACTGTACTCCACTGTACTCTATCTCTACTGTACTTCACTGTCCTCTACCTCTACTGTGCTCCACTGTACTCTACCTCTACTGTAATCCACTCTACTCTACCTCTACTGTGCTCCACTGTACTCCACTGTACTCTACCTCTACTGTACTCCTCTGTACTCTACCTATACTGTGCTCCACTGTACTCTATCTCTACTGTGCTCCACTGTACTTTACCTCTACTTTACTCCACTGTACTCTACCTCTACTGTGCTCCACTGTACTCTATTTCTACTGTACTCCTCTGTACTCTACCTATACTGTGCTCCACTGTACTCTATCTCTACTGTGCTCCACTGTACTATACCTCTACTGTACTCTACTGTACTCCACCTCTAATGTGATCCACTGTATTCCACTCTACTCTACCTCTACTGTACTCCACTGTACTCTACCTCTACTGTACTCCACTGTACTCTACCTCTACTGTGCTCCACTGTACTCTACCTCTACTGTACTCCACTGTACTCTACCTCGACTGTGCTCTACTGTACTCTATCTCTACTGTGCTCCACTGTACTCTACCTCTACTGTACTCCACTATACTCTAACTCTACTATACTCCACTGTACTCTATCTCTACTGTGCTCCACTGTACTCTATTTCTACTGTGCTCCACTGTACTCTATCTCTACTGTACTCCACTGTACTCTATCTCTACTGTACTTCACTGTCCTCTATCTCTACTGTACTCTACTGTACTCTACCTCTATTGTGCTCCACTGTACTCTATCTCTACTGTACTCTACTGTACTCTATCTCTACTGTACTCCACTGTACTCTATCTCTACTGTACTCCACTGTACTCTACCTCTACTGTACTCCTCTGTACTCTACCTATACTGTGCTCCACTGTACTCTATCTCTACTGTGCTCCACTGTACTCTACCTCTACTGTACTCTATTGTACTCCACCTCTAATGTGCTCCACTGTACTCTAGCTCTACTGTACTCCCCTGTACTTTACCTCTACTGTACTCCACTGTACTCTACCTCTACTGTGCTCCACTGTACTCTATTTCTACTGTACTCCTCTGTACTCTACCTCTACTGTTATCTACCTCTACTGTTGTCTACTGTACTCTACTCTACTGTAATCCACTGTACTCTATCTCTACTGTACTCCACTGTACTCTACCTCTACTGTGCTCCACTGTACTCTGCATCTACGGTACTCTACTGTTCTCTACCTCTATTGTACTCTACTGTACTCCACATCTACTGTACTCCACTGTTCTCCACTGTACTCTACCTCTACTGTGCTCCACTGTACTCTACCTCTACTGTATTCCACTGTACTCTACCTCTACTGTGCTCCACTGTACTCTACCTCTACTGTACTCCACTCTACTCTACATCTACTGTGCTCCACTGTACTCCACTGTACTCTACCTCTACTGTGCTCCACTGTACTCCACTGTACTCTACCTCTACTGTGCTTCACTGTACTCTACCTCTACTGTACTCCACTGTACTCTACCTCTACTGTGCTCCACTGTACTCTACCTCTACTGTACTCCACTCTACTCTATCTCTACTGTGCTCCATTGTACTCTCTCTACTGTACTCCACTGTACTCTACCTCTACTGTACTCTACTGTACTCCACCTCTAATGTGCTCCACTATATTCCACTCTACTCTACCTCTACTGTACTCCACTGTACTCTACCTCTACTGTACTCCACTGTACTCTACCTCTACTGTGCTCCACTGTACTCTACCTCTACTGTACTCCACTGTACTCTACCTCTACTGTGCTCTACTGTACTCTATCTCTACTGTGCTCCACTGTACTCTACCTCTACTGTACTCCACTATACTCTAACTCTACTATACTCCACTGTACTCTACCTCTACTGTACTCTACCTCTACTGTACTCCACTGTACTCTACCTCTACTGTACTCCACTGTACTCTACCTCTACTATACTCCACTGTACTCGATCTCTACTATGCTCCACTGTACTCTACCTCTACTGTGCTCCCCTGTACTCTATTCTACTGCACTCCACTGTACTCTACCTCTACTGTGCTCCACTGTACTATATCTCTACTGTACTCCACAGTACTCTATCTCTACTTAATCTACTGTTTTCTACCTCTACTGTACTCCACTGTACTCTATCTCTACTGTACTCCACTGTACTCTATATCTACTGTACTCCACTCTACTCTATATCTACTGTAATCCATTGTACTCTACCTCTACTGTGCTCCACTGTACTCCACTGTACTCTACCTCTACTGTACTCTACTGTTCTCTACCTCTACTGTACTCCACTGTACTCTATCTCTACTGTGATCCACTGTACTCTACCTCTACTGTGCTCCACTGTACTCTATCTCTACTGTGCTCCACTGTACTCTACCTCTACTGTACTCCACTGTACTCTACCTCTACTGTACTCCACTGTACTCTACCTCTACTGTACTCCACTGTACTCTACCTCTACTGTTATCTACCTCTACTGTTGTCTACTGTACTCTACTCTACTGTACTCCACTGTACTCTATCCCTACTGTACTCCACTGTACTCTACCTCTACTGTGCTCCACTGTACTCTACCTCTACGGTACTCTACTGTTCTCTACCTCTATTGTACTCTACTGTATTCCACCTCTACTGTACTCCACTGTTCTCCACTGTACACTACCTCTACTGTGCTCCACTGTACTCTACCTCTACTGTATTCCACTGTACTCTACCTCTACTGTGCTCCACTGTACTCTACCTCTACTGTAATCCACTCTACTCTACCTCTACTGTGCTCCACTGTACTCCACTGTACTCTACCTCTACTGTGCTCCACTGTACTCCACTGTACTCTACCTCTACTGTGCTTCACTGTACTCTATCTCTACTGTACTCCACTGTACTCTACCTCTACTGTGCTCCACTGTACTCTACCTCTACTGTACTTCACTCTACTCTATCTCTACTGTGCTCCACTGTACTCTCTCTACTGTACTCCACTCTACTCTACCTCTACTGTACTCTACTGTACTCCACCTCTAATATACTCCACTATATTCCACTCTACTCTACCTCTACTGTACTCCACTGTACTCTACCTCTACTGTACTCCACTGTACTCTACCTCTACTGTGCTCCACTGTACTCTACCTCTACTGTGCTCTACTGTACTCTATCTCTACTGTGCTCCACTGTACTCTACCTCTACTGTACTCCACTATACTCTAACTCTACTACACTCCACTGTACTCTATCTCTACTGTGCTCCACTGTACTCTATTTCTACTGTGCTCCACTGTACTCTATCTCTACTGTACTCCACTGTACTCTATCTCTACTGTACTCCACTGTACTCTATCTCTACTGTACTTCACTGTCCTCTACCTCTACTGTGCTCCACTGTACTCTACCTCTACTGTAATCCACTCTACTCTACCTCTACTGTGCTCCACTGTACTCCACTGTACTCTACCTCTACTGTGCTCCACTGTACTCCACTGTACTCTACCTCTACTGTGCTTCACTGTACTCTATCTCTACTGTACTCCACTGTACTCTACCTCTACTGTGCTCCACTGTACTCTACCTCTACTGTACTTCACTCTACTCTATCTCTACTGTGCTCCACTGTACTCTCTCTACTGTACTCCACTCTACTCTACCTCTACTGTACTCTACCTCTACTGTGCTCCACTGTACTCTATCTCTACTGTGCTCCACTGTACTCTACCTCTACTGTACTCTACTGTACTCCACCTCTAATGTGATCCACTGTATTCCACTCTACTCTACCTCTACTGTACTCCACTGTACTCTACCTCTACTGTACTCCACTGTACTCTACCTCTACTGTGCTCCACTGTACTCTACCTCTACTGTACTCCACTGTACTCTACCTCTACTGTGCTCTACTGTACTCTATCTCTACTGTGCTCCACTGTACTCTACCTCTACTGTACTCCACTATACTCTAACTCTACTATACTCCACTGTACTCTATCTCTACTGTGCTCCACTGTACTCTATTTCTACTGTGCTCCACTGTACTCTATCTCTACTGTACTCCACTGTACTCTATCTCTACTGTACTTCACTGTCCTCTATCTCTACTGTACTCTACTGTACTCTACCTCTATTGTGCTCCACTGTACTCTATCTCTACTGTACTCTACTGTGCTCTATCTCTACTGTACTCCACTGTACTCTATCTCTACTGTACTCCACTGTACTCTACCTCTACTGTACTCCTCTGTACTCTACCTATACTGTGCTCCACTGTACTCTATCTCTACTGTGCTCCACTGTACTCTACCTCTACTGTACTCTATTGTACTCCACCTCTAATGTGCTCCACTGTACTCTAGCTCTACTGTACTCCCCTGTACTTTACCTCTACTGTACTCCACTGTACTCTACCTCTACTGTGCTCCACTGTACTCTATTTCTACTGTACTCCTCTGTACTCTACCTCTACTGTACTCCACTGTACTCTACCTCTACTGTTATCTACCTCTACTGTTGTCTACTGTACTCTACTCTACTGTACTCCACTGTACTCTATCTCTACTGTACTCCACTGTACTCTACCTCTACTGTGCTCCACTGTACTCTGCCTCTACGGTACTCTACTGTTCTCTACCTCTATTGTACTCTACTGTACTCCACATCTACTGTACTCCACTGTTCTCCACTGTACTCTACCTCTACTGTGCTCCACTGTACTCTACCTCTACTGTATTCCACTGTACTCTACCTCTACTGTGCTCCACTGTACTCTACCTCTACTGTACTCCACTCTACTCTACCTCTACTGTGCTCCACTGTACTCCACTGTACTCTACATCTACTGTGCTCCACTGTACTCCACTGTACTCTACCTCTATTGTGCTTCACTGTACTCTACCTCTACTGTACTCCACTGTACTCTACCTCTACTGTGCTCCACTGTACTCTACCTCTACTGTACTCCACTCTACTCTATCTCTACTGTGCTCCACTGTACTCTCTCTACTGTACTCCACTGTACTCTACCTCTACTGTACTCTACTGTACTCCACCTCTAATGTGCTCCACTATATTCCACTCTACTCTACCTCTACTGTACTCCACTGTACTCTACCTCTACTGTACTCCACTGTACTCTACCTCTACTGTGCTCCACTGTACTCTACCTCTACTGTACTCCTCTGTACTCTACCTATACTGTGCTCCACTGTACTCTATCTCTACTGTGCTCCACTGTACTCTACCTCTACTGTACTCTACTGTACTCCACCTCTAATGTGATCCACTGTATTCCACTCTACTCTACCTCTACTGTACTCCACTGTACTCTACCTCTACTGTACTCCACTGTACTCTACCTCTACTGTGCTCCACTGTACTCTACCTCTACTGTACTCCACTGTACTCTACCTCTACTGTGCTCTACTGTACTCTATCTCTACTGTGCTCCACTGTACTCTACCTCTACTGTACTCCACTATACTCTAACTCTACTATACTCCACTGTACTCTATCTCTACTGTGCTCCACTGTACTCTATTTCTACTGTGCTCCACTGTACTCTATCTCTACTGTACTCCACTGTACTCTATCTCTACTGTACTTCACTGTCCTCTATCTCTACTGTACTCTACTGTACTCTACCTCTATTGTGCTCCACTGTACTCTATCTCTACTGTACTCTACTGTGCTCTATCTCTATTGTACTCCACTGTACTCTATCTCTACTGTACTCCACTGTACTCTACCTCTACTGTACTCCTCTGTACTCTACCTATACTGTGCTCCACTGTACTCTATCTCTACTGTGCTCCACTGTACTCTACCTCTACTGTACTCTATTGTACTCCACCTCTAATGTGCTCCACTGTACTCTAGCTCTACTGTACTCCCCTGTACTTTACCTCTACTGTACTCCACTGTACTCTACCTCTACTGTGCTCCACTGTACTCTATTTCTACTGTACTCCTCTGTACTCTACCTCTACTGTACTCCACTGTACTCTACCTCTACTGTTATCTACCTCTACTGTTGTCTACTGTACTCTACTCTACTGTACTCCACTGTACTCTATCTCTACTGTACTCCACTGTACTCTACCTCTACTGTGCTCCACTGTACTCTGCCTCTACGGTACTCTACTGTTCTCTACCTCTATTGTACTCTACTGTACTCCACATCTACTGTACTCCACTGTTCTCCACTGTACTCTACCTCTACTGTGCTCCACTGTACTCTACCTCTACTGTATTCCACTGTACTCTACCTCTACTGTGCTCCACTGTACTCTACCTCTACTGTACTCCACTCTACTCTACCTCTACTGTGCTCCACTGTACTCCACTGTACTCTACCTCTACTGTGCTCCACTGTACTCCACTGTACTCTACCTCTATTGTGCTTCACTGTACTCTACCTCTACTGTACTCCACTGTACTCTACCTCTACTGTGCTCCACTGTACTCTACCTCTACTGTACTCCACTCTACTCTATCTCTACTGTGCTCCACTGTACTCTCTCTACTGTATTCCACTGTACTCTACCTCTACTGTACTCTACTGTACTCCACCTCTAATGTGCTCCACTATATTCCACTCTACTCTACCTCTACTGTACTCCACTGTACTCTACCTCTACTGTACTCCACTGTACTCTACCTCTACTGTGCTCCACTGTACTCTACCTCTACTGTACTCCACTGTACTCTACCTCTACTGTGCTCTACTGTACTCTATCTCTACTGTGCTCCACTGTACTCTACCTCTACTGTACTCCACTATACTCTAACTCTACTATACTCCACTGTACTCTATCTCTACTGTGCTCCACTGTACTCTATTTCTACTGTACTCCACAATACTCTATCTCTACTGTACTCCACTGTACTCTATCTCTACTGTACTTCACTGTCCTCTATCTCTACTGTACTCTACTGTACTCTACCTCTAATGTACTCCACTGTATTCTATCTCTACTGTACTCCACTGTACTCTACCTCTACTGTACTCCTCTGTACTCTACCTATACTGTGCTCCACTGTACTCTATCTCTACTGTGCTCCACTGTACTCTACCTCTACTGTACTCTATTGTACTCCACCTCTAATGTGCTCCACTATACTCTAGCTCTACTGTACTCCACTGTACTTTACCTCTACTTTACTCCACTGTTCTCTACCTCTACTGTGCTCCACTGTACTCTACCTCTACTGTACGCCACTGTACTCTACCTCTACTGTACTCCACTGTACTCTACCTCTACTGTACTCCACTGTACTCTACCTCTACTGTTATCTACCTCTACTGTTGTCTACTGTACTCTACTCTACTGTACTCCACTGTACTCTATCTCTACTGTACTCCACTGTATTCTACCTCTACTGTGCTCCACTGTACTCTACCTCTACAGTACTCTACTGTTCTCTACCTCTATTGTACTCTACTGTACTCCACATCTACTGTACTCCACTGTTCTCCACTGTACTCTACCTCTACTGTGCTCCACTGTACTCTACCTCTACTGTATTCCACTGTACTCTACCTCTACTGTGCTCCACTGTACTCTAGCTCTACTGTACTCCACTCTACTCTACCTCTACTGTGCTCCACTGTACTCCACTGTACTCTACCTCTACTGTGCTCCACTGTACTCCACTGTACTCTACCTCTACTGTGCTTCACTGTACTCTACCTCTACTGTACTACACTGTACTCTACCTCTACTGTGCTCCACTGTACTCTACCTCTACTGTACTCCACTCTACTCTACCTCTACTGTGCTCCACTGTACTCTCTCTACTGTACTCCACTGTACTCTACCTCTACTGTACTCTACTGTACTCCACCTCTAATGTGCTCCACTGTATTCCACTCTACTCTACCTCTACTGTACTCCACTGTACTCTACCTCTACTGTACTCCACTGTACTCTACCTCTACTGTGCTCCACTGTACTCTACCTCTACTGTACTCCACTGTACTCTACCTCTACTGTGCTCTACTGTACTCTATCTCTACTGTGCTCCACTGTACTCTACCTCTACTGTACTCCACTATACTCTAACTCTACTATACTCCACTGTACTCTATCTCTACTGTGCTCCACTGTACTCTATTTCTACTGTGCTCCACTGTACTCTATCTCTACTGTACTCCACTGTACTCTATCTCTACTGTACTTCACTGTCCTCTATCTCTACTGTACTCTACTGTACTCTACCTCTATTGTGCTCCACTGTACTCTATCTCTACTGTACTCTACTGTACTCTATCTCTACTGTACTCCACTGTACTCTATCTCTACTGTACTCCACTGTACTCTACCTCTACTGTACTCCTCTGTACTCTACCTATACTGTGCTCCACTGTACTCTATCTCTACTGTGCTCCACTGTACTCTACCTCTACTGTACTCTATTGTACTCCACCTCTAATGTGCTCCACTGTACTCTAGCTCTACTGTACTCCACTGTACTTTACCTCTACTTTAGTCCACTGTACTTTACCTCTACTGTGCTCCACTGTACTCTATTTCTACTGTACTCCTCTGTACTCTACCTATACTGTGCTCCACTGTACTCTATCTCTACTGTGCTCCACTGTACTCTACCTCTACTGTACTCTACTGTGCTCCACCTCTAATGTGATCCACTGTATTCCACTCTACTCTACCTCTACTGTACTCCACTGTACTCTACCTCTACTGTACTCCACTGTACTCTACCTCTACTGTGCTCCACTGTACTCTACCTCTACTGTACTCCACTGTACTCTACCTCTACTGTGCTCTACTGTACTCTATCTCTACTGTGCTCCACTGTACTCTACCTCTACTGTACTCCACTATACTCTAACTCTACTATACTCCACTGTACTCTATCTCTACTGTGCTCCACTGTACTCTATTTCTACTGTGCTCCACTGTACTCTATCTCTGCTGTACTCCACTGTACTCTATCTCTACTGTACTTCACTGTCCTCTATCTCTGCTGTACTCTACTGTACTCTACCTCTATTGTGCTCCACTGTACTCTATCTCTACTGTACTCTACTGTACTCTATCTCTACTGTACTCCACTGTACTCTATCTCTACTGTACTCCACTGTACTCTACCTCTACTGTACTCCTCTGTACTCTACCTATACTGTGCTCCACTGTACTCTACCTCTACTGTGCTCCACTGTACTCTACCTCTACTGTACTCCACTCTACTCTACCTCTACTGTACTCCACTGTACTCTACCTCTACTGTACTCTACTGTACTCAACCTCTAATGTGCTCCACTGTATTCCACTCTACTCTACCTCTACTGTACTCCACTGTACTCTACCTCTACTGTACTCCACTGTACTCTCGCTCTACTGTACTCCACTGTACTCTACCTCTATTGTACTCTACTGTACTCCACCTCTAATGTGCTCCACTCTACTCTACCTCAACTGTACTCTACCACTACTGTATGTCACTGTACTCTACCTCTACTGTGCTCTACTGTACTCTATCTCTACTGTGCTCCACTGTACTCTACCTCTACTCTACTCCACTGTACTCTAACTCTACTATACTCCACTGTACTCTATCTCTACTGTGCTCCACTCTACTCTATTTCTACTGTGCTCCACTGTACTCTATTTCTACTGTACTCCACTGTACTCTATCTCTACTGTACTCCACTGTCCTCTATCTCTACTGTACTCCACTGTACTCTACCTCTATTGTGCTCCACTGTACTCTATCTCTACTGTACTCCAGTGTACTCTATCTCTACTGTAGTCCACTGTACTCTATCGCTACTGTACTCCACTGTACTCTGCCTCTACTGTGCTCCACTGTACTCTACCTCTACTATACTCCACTGTACTCTACCTCTACTGTACTCTAATGTACTCTACCTCTACTATAATCTACCTCTACTATGCTCCACTGTACTCTACCTCTACTGTACTCTACTGTACTCTACCTCTACTGTACTCCACTGTACTCTACCTCTACTGTACTCCACTGTACTCTACCTCTGCTGTGCTCAACTGTACTCTACTCTACTGTACTCCACTGTACTCTATCTCTACTGTACTCTACTGTACTCTACCTCTACTGTACTCCACTGTAATCTACCTCTACTGTACTCTATCTCTACTGTACTCCACTGTACTCTATCTTTAATGTGATCCACTGTACTCTACCTCTACTGTGATCCACTGTACTCTATCTCTACTGTGCTCCACTGTACTCTACCCCTACTGTACTCCACTGTACTCTATCTCTACTGTACTCCACTGCACTCTACCTCTACTGTACTCCACTGTACTCTATCTCTACTGTGATCCACTGTACTCTACCTCTACTGTGCTCCACTGTACTCTATCTCTACTGTGCTCCACTGTACTCTACCTCTACTGTACTCCACTGTACTCTACCTCTACTGTACTCCACTGTACTCTACCTCTACTGTACTCCACTGTACTCTACCTCTACTGTTATCTACCTCTACTGTTGTCTACTGTACTCTACTCTACTGTACTCCACTGTACTCTATCTCTACTGTACTCCACTGTACTCTACCTCTACTGTGCTCCACTGTACTCTACCTCTACGGTACTCTACTGTTCTCTACCTCTATTGTACTCTACTGTACTCCACATCTACTGTACTCCACTGTTCTCCACTGTACTCTACCTCTACTGTGCTCCACTGTACTCTACCTCTACTGTATTCCACTGTACTCTACCTCTACTGTGCTCCACTGTACTCTACCTCTACTGTACTCCACTCTACTCTACCTCTACTGTGCTCCACTGTACTCCACTGTACTCTACCTCTATTGTGCTCCACTGTACTCCACTGTACTCTACCTCTACTGTGCTTCACTGTACTCTACCTATACTGTACTACACTGTACTCTACCTCTACTGTGCTCCACTGTACTCTACCTCTACTGTACTCCACTCTACTCTACCTCTACTGTGCTCCACTGTACTCTCTCTACTGTACTCCACTGTACTCTACCTCTACTGTACTCTACTGTACTCCACCTCTAATGTGCTCCACTGTATTCCACTCTACTCTACCTCTACTGTACTCCACTGTACTCTACCTCTACTGTACTCCACTCTACTCTACCTCTACTGTGCTCCACTGTACTTTACCTCTACTGTACTCCACTGTACTCTACCTCTACTGTGCTCTACTGTACTCTATCTCTACTGTGCTCCACTGTACTCTACCTCTACTGTACTCCACTATACTCTAACTCTACTATACTCCACTGTACTCTATCTCTACTGTGCTCCACTGTACTCTATTTCTACTGTGCTCCACTGTACTCTATCTCTACTGTACTCCACTGTACTCTATCTCTACTGTACTTCACTGTCCTCTATCTCTACTGTACTCTACTGTACTCTACCTCTATTGTGCTCCACTGTACTCTATCTCTACTGTACTCTACTGTACTCTACCTCTACTGTGCTCCACTGTACTCTACCTCTACTGTACTCCACTCTACTCTACCTCTACTGTGCTCCACTGTACTCCACTGTACTCTACCTCTATTGTGCTCCACTGTACTCCACTGTACTCTACCTCTACTGTGCTTCACTGTACTCTACCTCTACTGTACTACACTGTACTCTACCTCTACTGTGCTCCACTGTACTCTACCTCTACTGTACTCCACTCTACTCTACCTCTACTGTGCTCCACTGTACTCTCTCTACTGTACTCCACTGTACTCTACCTCTATTGTACTCTACTGTACTCCACCTCTAATGTGCTCCACTGTATTCCACTCTACTCTACCTCTACTGTACTCCATTGTACTCTACCTCTACTGTACTACACTGTACTCTACCTCTACTGTGCTCCACTGTACTCTACCTCTACTGTACTCCACTGTACTCTACCTCTACTGTGCTCTACTGTACTCTATCTCTACTGTGCTCCACTGTACTCTACCTCTACTGTACTCCACTCTACTCTATCTCTACTGTGCTCCACTGTACTCTCTCTACTGTACTCCACTGTACTCTACCTCTACTGTACTCTACTGTACTCCACCTCTAATGTGCTCCACTGTATTCCACTCTACTCTACCTCTACTGTACTCCACTGTACTCTACCTCTACTGTACTACACTGTACTCTACCTCTACTGTGCTCCACTGTACTCTACCTCTACTGTACTCCACTGTACTCTACCTCTACTGTGCTCCACTGTACTCTACCTCTACTGTGCTCTACTGTACTCTATCTCTACTGTGCTCCACTGTACTCTACCTCTACTGTACTCCACTATACTCTAACTCTACTACACTCCACTGTACTCTATCTCTACTGTGCTCCACTGTACTCTATTTATACTGTGCTCCACTGTACTCTATCTCTACTGTACTCCACTGTACTCTATCTCTACTGTACTCCACTGTACTCTATCTCTACTGTACTTCACTGTCCTCTATCTCTACTGTACTCCACTGTACTATATCTCTACTGTACTCCACTCTACTCTACCTCTACTGTACTCCGCTGTACTCTATCTCTACTGTGCTCCACTGTACTCTATCTCTACTGTGCTCCACTGTACTCTACCTCTACTGTACTCCACTCTACTCTATCTCTACTGTGCTCCACTGTACTCTCTCTACTGTACTCCACTGTACTCTACCTCTACTGTACTCTACTGTACTCCACCTCTAATGTGCTCCACTATATTCCACTCTACTCTACCTCTACTGTACTCCACTGTACTCTACCTCTACTGTACTCCACTGTACTCTACCTCTACTGTGCTCCACTGTACTCTACCTCTACTGTGCTCTACTGTACTCTATCTCTACTGTGCTCCACTGTACTCTACCTCTACTGTACTCCACTATACTCTAACTCTACTATACTCCACTGTACTCTATCTCTACTGTGCTCCACTGTACTCTATTTCTACTGTGCTCCACTGTACTCTATCTCTACTGTACTCCACAATACTCTATCTCTACTGTACTCCACTGTACTCTATCTCTACTGTACTTCACTGTCCTCTATCTCTACTGTACTCTACTGTACTCTACCTCTAATGTACTCCACTGTACTCTATCTCTACTGTACTCCACTGTACTCTACCTCTACTGTACTCCTCTGTACTCTACCTATACTGTGCTCCACTGTACTCTATCTCTACTGTGCTCCACTGTACTCTACCTCTACTGTACTCTATTGTACTCCACCTCTAATGTGCTCCACTGTACTCTAGCTCTACTGTACTCCACTGTACTTTACCTCTACTTTACTCCACTGTACTCTACCTCTACTGTGCTCCACTGTACTCTACCTCTACTGTACGCCACTGTACTCTACCTCTACTGTACTCCACTGTACTCTACCTCTACTGTACTCCACTGTACTCTACCTCTACTGTTATCTACCTCTACTGTTGTCTACTGTACTCTACTCTACTGTACTCCACTGTACTCTATCTCTACTGTACTCCACTGTACTCTACCTCTACTGTGCTCCACTGTACTCTACCTCTACGGTACTCTACTGTTCTCTACCTCTATTGTACTCTACTGTACTCCACATCTACTGTACTCCACTGTTCTCCACTGTACTCTACCTCTACTGTGCTCCACTGTACTCTACCTCTACTGTATTCCACTGTACTCTACCTCTACTGTGCTCCACTGTACTCTACCTCTACTGTACTCCACTCTACTCTACCTCTACTGTGCTCCACTGTACTCCACTGTACTCTACCTCTACTGTGCTCCACTGTACTCCACTGTACTCTACCTCTACTGTGCTTCACTGTACTCTACCTCTACTGTACTACACTGTACTCTACCTCTACTGTGCTCCACTGTACTCTACCTCTACTGTACTCCACTCTACTCTACCTCTACTGTGCTCCACTGTACTCTCTCTACTGTACTCCACTGTACTCTACCTCTACTGTACTCTACTGTACTCCACCTCTAATGTGCTCCACTGTATTCCACTCTACTCTACCTCTACTGTACTCCACTGTACTCTACCTCTACTGTGCTCCACTGTACTCTACCTCTACTGTACTCCACTGTACTCTACCTCTACTGTGCTCTACTGTACTCTATCTCTACTGTGCTCCACTGTACTCTACCTCTACTGTACTCCACTATACTCTAACTCTACTATACTCCACTGTACTCTATCTCTACTGTGCTCCACTGTACTCTATTTCTACTGTGCTCCACTGTACTCTATCTCTACTGTACTCCACTGTACTCTATCTCTACTGTACTTCACTGTCCTCTATCTCTACTGTACTCTACTGTACTCTACCTCTATTGTGCTCCACTGTACTCTATCTCTACTGTACTCTACTGTACTCTATCTCTACTGTACTCCACTGTACTCTATCTCTACTGTACTCCACTGTACTCTACCTCTACTGTACTCCTCTGTACTCTACCTATACTGTGCTCCACTGTACTCTATCTCTACTGTGCTCCACTGTACTCTACCTCTACTGTACTCTATTGTACTCCACCTCTAATGTGCTCCACTGTACTCTAGCTCTACTGTACTCCCCTGTACTTTACCTCTACTGTACTCCACTGTACTCTACCTCTACTGTGCTCCACTGTACTCTATTTCTACTGTACTCCTCTGTACTCTACCTCTACTGTACTCCACTGTACTCTACCTCTACTATTATCTACCTCTACTGTTGTCTACTGTACTCTACTCTACTGTACTCCACTGTACTCTATCTCTACTGTACTCCACTGTACTCTACCTCTACTGTGCTCCACTGTACTCTGCCTCTACGGTACTCTACTGTTCTCTACCTCTATTGTACTCTACTGTACTCCACATCTACTGTACTCCACTGTTCTCCACTGTACTCTACCTCTACGTTGCTCCACTGTACTCTACCTCTACTGTATTCCACTGTACTCTACCTCTACTGTGCTCCACTGTACTCTACCTCTACTGTACTCCACTCTACTCTACCTCTACTGTGCTCCACTGTACTCCACTGTACTCTACCTCTACTGTGCTCCACTGTACTCCACTGTACTCTACCTCTACTGTGCTTCACTGTACTCTACCTCTACTGTACTCCACTGTACTCTACCTCTACTGTGCTCCACTGTACTCTACCTCTACTGTACTCCACTCTACTCTATCTCTACTGTGCTCCACTGTACTCTCTCTACTGTACTCCAATGTACTCTACCTCTACTGTACTCTACTGTACTCCACCTCTAATGTGCTCCACTATATTCCACTCTACTCTACCTCTACTGTACTCCACTGTACTCTACCTCTACTGTACTCCACTGTACTCTACCTCTACTGTGCTCCACTGTACTCTACCTCTACTGTACTCCACTGTACTCTACCTCTACTGTGCTCTACTGTACTCTATCTCTACTGTGCTCCACTGTACTCTACCTCTATTGTACTCCACTATACTCTAACTCTACTATACTCCACTGTACTCTACCTCTACTGTACTCTACCTCTACTGTACTCCACTGTACTGTACCTCTACTGTACTCCACTGTACTCTACCTCTACTATACTCCACTGTACTCGATCTCTACTATGCTCCACTGTACTCTACCTCTACTGTGCTCCACTGTACTCTATTCTACTGCACTCCACTGTACTCTACCTCTACTGTGCTCCACTGTACTCTATTCTACTGCACTCCACTGTACTCTACCTCTACTGTACTCCACAGTACTCTATCTCTACTTAATCTACTGTTTTCTACCTCTACTGTACTCCACTGTACTCTATCTCTACTGTACTCCACTGTACTCTATATCTACTGTACTCCACTCTACTCTATATCTACTGTAATCCATTGTACTCTACCTCTACTGTGCTCCACTGTACTCCACTGTACTCTACCTCTACTGTACTCTACTGTTCTCTACCTCTACTGTGCTCCACTGTACTCTATCTCTACTGTGCTCCACTGTACTCTACCTCTACTGTACTCCACTGTACTCTACCTCTACTGTACTCCACTGTACTCTACCTCTACTGTACTCCACTGTACTCTACCTCTACTGTTATCTACCTCTACTGTTGTCTACTGTACTCTACTCTACTGTACTCCAATGTACTCTATCCCTACTGTACTCCACTGTACTCTACCTCTACTGTGCTCCACTGTACTCTACCTCTACGGTACTCTACTGTTCTCTACCTCTATTGTACTCTACTGTATTACACCTCTACTGTACTCCACTGTTCTCCACTGTACTCTACCTCTACTGTGCTCCACTGTACTCTACCTCTACTGTATTCCACTGTACTCTACCTCTACTGTGCTCCACTGTACTCTACCTCTACTGTAATCCACTCTACTCTACCTCTACTGTGCTCCACTGTACTCCACCTCTACTGTGCTCCACTGTACTCCACTGTACTCTACCTCTACTGTGCTTCACTGTACTCTACCTCTACTCTACTCCACTGTACTCTACCTCTACTGTGCTCCACTGTACTCTACCTCTACTGTACTTCACTCTACTCTATCTCTACTGTGCTCCACTGTACTCTCTCTACTGTACTCCACTGTACTCTACCTCTACTGTACTCTACTGTACTCCACCTCTAATATACTCCACTATATTCCACTCTACTCTACCTCTACTGTACTCCACTGTACTCTACCTCTACTGTACTCCACTGTACTCTACCTCTACTGTGCTCCACTGTACTCTACCTCTACTGTGCTCTACTGTACTCTATCTCTACTGTGCTCCACTGTACTCTACCTCTACTGTACTCCACTATACTCTAACTCTACTACACTCCACTGTACTCTATCTCTACTGTGCTCCACTGTACTCTATTTCTACTTGCTCCACTGTACTCTATCTCTACTGTACTCCACTGTACTCTATCTCTACTGTACTCCACTGTACTCTATCTCTACTGTACTTCACTGTCCTCTATCTCTACTGTACTCTACTGTACTCTACCTCTACTGTACTCCACTGTACTCTATCTCTACTGTACTCCACTGTACTCTACCTCTACTGTACTCCTCTGTACTCTACCTATACTGTGCTCCACTGTACTCTATCTCTACTGTGCTCCACTGTACTCTACCTCTACTGTACTCTATTGTACTCCACCTCTAATGTGCTCCACTGTACTCTAGCTCTACTGTACTCCACTGTACTTTACCTCTACTTTACTCCACTGTACTCTACCTCTACTGTGCTCCACTGTACTCTATTTCTACTGTACTCCTCTGTACTCTACCTATACTGTGCTCCACTGTACTCTATCTCTACTGTGCTCCACTGTACTCTACCTCTACTGTACTCTACTGTACTCCACCTCTAATGTGATCCACTGTATTCCACTCTACTCTACCTCTACTGTACTCCACTGTACTCTACCTCTACTGTACTCCACTGTACTCTACCTCTACTGTGCTCCACTGTACTCTACCTCTACTGTACTCCACTGTACTCTACCTCTACCGTACTCTATTGTACTCCACCTCTAATGTGCTCCACTGTACTCTAGCTCTACTGTACTCCCCTGTACTTTACCTCTACTGTACTCCACTGTACTCTACCTCTACTGTGCTCCACTGTACTCTATTTCTACTGTACTCCTCTGTACTCTACCTCTACTGTACTCCACTGTACTCTACCTCTACTATTATCTACCTCTACTGTTGTCTACTGTACTCTACTCTACTGTACTCCACTGTACTCTATCTCTACTGTACTCCACTGTACTCTACCTCTGCTGTGCTCCACTGTACTCTGCCTCTACGGTACTTTACTGTTCTCTACCTCTATTGTACTCTACTGTACTCCACATCTACTGTACTCCACTGTTCTCCACTGTACTCTACCTCTACTGTGCTCCACTGTACTCTACCTCTACTGTATTCCACTGTACTCTACCTCTACTGTGCTCCACTGTACTCTACCTCTACTGTACTCCACTCTACTCTACCTCTACTGTGCTCCACTGTACTCCACTGTACTCTACCTCTACTGTGCTCCACTGTACTCCACTGTACTCTACCTCTACTGTGCTTCACTGTACTCTACCTCTACTGTACTCCACTGTACTCTACCTCTACTGTGCTCCACTGTACTCTACCTCTACTGTACTCCACTCTACTCTATCTCTACTGTGCTCCACTGTACTCTCTCTACTGTACTCCACTGTACTCTACCTCTACTGTACTCTACTGTACTCCACCTCTAATGTGCTCCACTATATTCCACTCTACTCTACCTCTACTGTACTCCACTGTACTCTACCTCTACTGTACTCCACTGTACTCTACCTCTACTGTGCTCCACTGTACTCTACCTCTACTGTACTCCACTGTACTCTACCTCTACTGTGCTCTACTGTACTCTATCTCTACTGTGCTCCACTGTACTCTACCTCTACTGTACTCCACTATACTCTAACTCTACTATACTCCACTGTACTCTACCTCTACTGTACTCTACCTCTACTGTACTCCACTGTACTCTACCTCTACTGTACTCCACTGTACTCTACCTCTACTATACTCCACTGTACTCGATCTCTACTATGCTCCACTGTACTCTACCTCTACTGTGCTCCACTGTACTCTATTCTACTGCACTCCACTGTACTCTACCTCTACTGTGCTCCACTGTACTATATCTCTACTGTACTCCACAGTACTCTATCTCTACTTAATCTACTGTTTTCTACCTCTACTGTACTCCACTGTACTCTATCTCTACTGTACTCCACTGTACTCTATATCTACTGTACTCCACTCTACTCTATATCTACTGTAATCAATTGTACTCTACCTCTACTGTGCTCCACTGTACTCCACTGTACTCTACCTCTACTGTACTCTACTGTTCTCTACCTCTACTGTACTCCACTGTACTCTATCTCTACTGTGATCCACTGTACTCTACCTCTACTGTGCTCCACTGTACTCTATCTCTACTGTGCTCCACTGTACTCTACCTCTACTGTACTCCACTGTACTCTACCTCTACTGTACTCCACTGTACTCTACCTCTACTGTACTCCACTGTACTCTACCTCTACTGTTATCTACCTCTACTGTTGTCTACTGTACTCTACTCTACTGTACTCCACTGTACTCTATCCCTACTGTACTCCACTGTACTCTACCTCTACTGTGCTCCACTGTACTCTACCTCTACGGTACTCTACTGTTCTCTACCTCTATTGTACTCTACTGTATTCCACCTCTACTGTACTCCACTGTTCTCCACTGTACTCTACCTCTACTGTGCTCCACTGTACTCTACCTCTACTGTATTCCACTGTACTCTACCTCTACTGTGCTCCACTGTACTCTACCTCTACTGTAATCCACTCTACTCTACCTCTACTGTGCTCCACTGTACTCTCTCTACTGTACTCCACTGTACTCTACCTCTACTGTACTCTACTGTACTCCACCTCTAATATACTCCACTATATTCCACTCTACTCTACCTCTACTGTACTCCACTGTACTCTACCTCTACTGTACTCCACTGTACTCTACCTCTACTGTGCTCCACTGTACTCTACCTCTACTGTGCTCTACTGTACTCTATCTCTACTGTGCTCCACTGTACTCTACCTCTACTGTACTCCACTATACTCTAACTCTACTACACTCCACTGTACTCTATCTCTACTGTGCTCCACTGTACTCTATTTCTACTGTGCTCCACTGTACTCTATCTCTACTGTACTCTATCTCTACTGTACTCCACTGTACTCTATCTCTACTGTACTTCACTGTCCTCTATCTCTACTGTACTCTACTGTACTCTACCTCTACTGTCAGAGCCGGCTCTCCCTATAAGCGAACTAAGCGGCTGCTTAGGGCCCCGCCGCCACTAGGGGGCCCCCTAACTACAGATGGTAGTCGCCGTCGTCGCCGCTCAAATTGTGGGGCGCGCCCCACTGGTGGGGAATAGAGACGTGACAGGTGGGGCGCGCCAACAGGAGGAAATTTTCCTTTTTATGCCTTTATATCTTTATTTGTTCATGGCGAGTCCGCATCGTCAACTTCATCTTTGCAGCGACGCAGAAAACACCAGTTTATTAATAAACAATTAAATGTCTCCTTGCTATGTTTTACTTCATTCATAATCATTAGCCTACTTTTGCCGGTTCGTGCGCTTGAGTGCGGCTTTATAACACTCATTATCCTGTATAGCCTATTTAAGTTATTAAATCAATATAAAGGGGCGATTTGTCCACTAATAGCTTAAATAAACAACTACTAGTCGACTAGAAAAAAACTTTAGTCGGAGGCAGCCCTTATTCCACATATTTCCGAAGCAGCAGGGTTGAGCGCGCGACCCTGAGCGGAATGAGCGAGCAGAGGAATATTCAGAAATGCTCTCCACTCACATGCTCTGATCGGAACAAAGGAATATTAAAATAATTAATTATTAGTTTATATCTCATACACTGCCCATCATTTTAATCCCATATCAAACACAGTAGCCTATGTTATGTCTATTTAAATTTTTTTTTTTAAATAGACCTGTCTTGCCAAATGGATTTCTCTTCTTTTCTTTTTTTAACATTTTGACACAGCTGCACTTTTATTTTCTCTATTTTTGAATTCCATGGAAGTTATGACACAGCTGTACTTTTATTTTATTTATTTTTTTAACTTCCTGTTTTGTTATTTGATGTAGATAGGTAGTTTGTATTTAGATACTACTTGTTACTTCAATAAATTAGAAAATTTTAAGCTTGTTGCGTATTTCATTAGCATTGTGTTGGGGCGATGGGGGCAGGTGGGGCTTGAAAATTCCCCCTTGTCCAAAGTGGGGAATGACCGAAAAAGTTTGAGAACCACTGCGTTAAGTCAACCAACCGTGTCAGATCGTTGTCTTCCCTGGACTTGGAAATGTGACCGCAAAAATTCTCTATCCATCCAAAAAAGAGTCTATCCATCGGATGCAGAAAAAAGAAAAAAGATTAATATGTTTAAATCCCTTTAGAAGGAAGAAAAGAAAAGAAAAGAAAAGAAAAGAAAAGAAAGAAATTACTGGTCCAACTTCTCCCTCTTTTTAAAGTGTGGAAAAGGGAAAAGCAGTTCAAAGATCGAGACTCCAGCAACACCTGTAGGCCTAGTTGGCCTATATGCAACAACTTTATTGAAGATTTGTTAGATTGGGGTTAGATTGTATACAGTTGCCGGTTTGCGGTGGCAATACTCCATTATTTACTGCAAGGCAGGTCCCCAAAATGATCCTGCTTAGGGCCCCCAGATTTACAGAGCCGGCCCTGTCTACTGTACTCCACTGTACTCTATCTCTACTGTACTCCACTGTACTCTACCTCTACTGTACTCCTCTGTACTCTACCTATACTGTGCTCCACTGTACTCTATCTCTACTGTGCTCCAATGTACTCTACCTCTACTGTACTCTATTGTACTCCACCTCTAATGTGCTCCACTGTACTCTAGCTCTACTGTACTCCACTGTACTTTACCTCTACTTTACTCCACTGTACTCTACCTCTACTGTGCTCCACTGTACTCTATTTCTACTGTACTCCTCTGTACTCTACCTATACTGTGCTCCACTGTACTCTATCTCTACTGTGCTCCACTGTACTATACCTCTACTGTACTCTACTGTACTCCACCTCTAATGTGATCCACTGTATTCCACTCTACTCTACCTCTACTGTACTCCACTGTACTCTACCTCTACTGTACTCCACTGTACTCTACCTCTACTGTGCTCCACTGTACTCTACCTCTACTGTACTCCACTGTACTCTACCTTGACTGTGCTCTACTGTACTCTATCTCTACTGTGCTCCACTGTACTCTACCTCTACTGTACTCCACTATACTCTAACTCTACTATACTCCACTGTACTCTATCTCTACTGTGCTCCACTGTACTCTATTTCTACTGTGCTCCACTGTACTCTATCTCTACTGTACTCCACTGTACTCTATCTCTACTGTACTTCACTGTCCTCTATCTCTACTGTACTCTACTGTACTCTACCTCTATTGTGCTCCACTGTACTCTATCTCTACTGTACTCTACTGTACTCTATCTCTACTGTACTCCACTGTACTCTATCTCTACTGTACTCCACTGTACTCTACCTCTACTGTACTCCTCTGTACTCTACCTATACTGTGCTCCACTGTACTCTATCTCTACTGTGCTCCACTGTACTCTACCTCTACTGTACTCTATTGTACTCCACCTCTAATGTGCTCCACTGTACTCTAGCTCTACTGTACTCCCCTGTACTTTACCTCTACTGTACTCCACTGTACTCTACCTCTACTGTGCTCCACTGTACTCTATTTCTACTGTACTCCTCTGTACTCTACCTCTACTGTTATCTACCTCTACTGTTGTCTACTGTACTCTACTCTACTGTAATCCACTGTACTCTATCTCTACTGTACTCCACTGTACTCTACCTCTACTGTGCTCCACTGTACTCTGCCTCTACGGTACTCTACTGTTCTCTACCTCTATTGTACTCTACTGTATTCCACATCTACTGTACTCCACTGTTCTCCACTGTACTCTACCTCTACTGTGCTCCACTGTACTCTACCTCTACTGTATTCCACTGTACTCTACCTCTACTGTGCTCCACTGTACTCTACCTCTACTGTACTCCACTCTACTCTACATCTACTGTGCTCCACTGTACTCCACTGTACTCTACCTCTACTGTGCTCCACTGTACTCCACTGTACTCTACCTCTACTGTGCTTCACTGTACTCTACCTCTACTGTACTCCACTGTACTCTACCTCTACTGTGCTCCACTGTACTCTACCTCTACTGTACTCCACTCTACTCTATCTCTACTGTGCTCCATTGTACTCTCTCTACTGTACTCCACTGTACTCTACCTCTACTGTACTCTACTGTACTCCACCTCTAATGTGCTCCACTATATTCCACTCTACTCTACCTCTACTGTACTCCACTGTACTCTACCTCTACTGTACTCCACTGTACTCTACCTCTACTGTGCTCCACTGTACTCTACCTCTACTGTACTCCACTGTACTCTACCTCTACTGTGCTCTACTGTACTCTATCTCTACTGTGCTCCACTGTACTCTACCTCTACTGTACTCCACTATACTCTAACTCTACTATACTCCACTGTACTCTACCTCTACTGTACTCTACCTCTACTGTACTCCACTGTACTCTACCTCTACTGTACTCCACTGTACTCTACCTCTACTATACTCCACTGTACTCGATCTCTACTATGCTCCACTGTACTCTACCTCTACTGTGCTCCCCTGTACTCTATTCTACTGCACTCCACTGTACTCTACCTCTACTGTGCTCCACTGTACTATATCTCTACTGTACTCCACAGTACTCTATATCTACTTAATCTACTGTTTTCTACCTCTACTGTACTCCACTGTACTCTATCTCTACTGTACTCCACTGTACTCTATATCTACTGTACTCCACTCTACTCTATATCTACTGTAATCCATTGTACTCTACCTCTACTGTGCTCCACTGTACTCCACTGTACTCTACCTCTACTGTACTCTACTGTTCTCTACCTCTACTGTACTCCACTGTACTCTATCTCTACTGTGATCCACTGTACTCTACCTCTACTGTGCTCCACTGTACTCTATCTCTACTGTGCTCCACTGTACTCTACCTCTACTGTACTCCACTGTACTCTACCTCTACTGTACTCCACTGTACTCTACCTCTACTGTACTCCACTGTACTCTACCTCTACTGTTATCTACCTCTACTGTTGTCTACTGTACTCTACTCTACTGTACTCCACTGTACTCTATCCCTACTGTACTCCACTGTACTCTACCTCTACTGTGCTCCACTGTACTCTACCTCTACGGTACTCTACTGTTCTCTACCTCTATTGTACTCTACTGTATTCCACCTCTACTGTACTCCACTGTTCTCCACTGTACACTACCTCTACTGTGCTCCACTGTACTCTACCTCTACTGTATTCCACTGTACTCTACCTCTACTGTGCTCCACTGTACTCTACCTCTACTGTAATCCACTCTACTCTACCTCTACTGTGCTCCACTGTACTCCACTGTACTCTACCTCTACTGTGCTCCACTGTACTCCACTGTACTCTACCTCTACTGTGCTTCACTGTACTCTATCTCTACTGTACTCCACTGTACTCTACCTCTACTGTGCTCCACTGTACTCTACCTCTACTGTACTTCACTCTACTCTATCTCTACTGTGCTCCACTGTACTCTCTCTACTGTACTCCACTCTACTCTACCTCTACTGTACTCTACTGTACTCCACCTCTAATATACTCCACTATATTCCACTCTACTCTACCTCTACTGTACTCCACTGTACTCTACCTCTACTGTACTCCACTGTACTCTACCTCTACTGTGCTCCACTGTACTCTACCTCTACTGTGCTCTACTGTACTCTATCTCTACTGTGCTCCACTGTACTCTACCTCTACTGTACTCCACTATACTCTAACTCTACTACACTCCACTGTACTCTATCTCTACTGTGCTCCACTGTACTCTATTTCTACTGTGCTCCACTGTACTCTATCTCTACTGTACTCCACTGTACTCTATCTCTACTGTACTCCACTGTACTCTATCTCTACTGTACTTCACTGTCCTCTACCTCTACTGTGCTCCACTGTACTCTACCTCTACTGTAATCCACTCTACTCTACCTCTACTGTGCTCCACTGTACTCCACTGTACTCTACCTCTACTGTACTCCTCTGTACTCTACCTATACTGTGCTCCACTGTACTCTATCTCTACTGTGCTCCACTGTACTTTACCTCTACTTTACTCCACTGTACTCTACCTCTACTGTGCTCCACTGTACTCTATTTCTACTGTACTCCTCTGTACTCTACCTATACTGTGCTCCACTGTACTCTATCTCTACTGTGCTCCACTGTACTATACCTCTACTGTACTCTACTGTACTCCACCTCTAATGTGATCCACTGTATTCCACTCTACTCTACCTCTACTGTACTCCACTGTACTCTACCTCTACTGTACTCCACTGTACTCTACCTCTACTGTGCTCCACTGTACTCTACCTCTACTGTACTCCACTGTACTCTACCTCGACTGTGCTCTACTGTACTCTATCTCTACTGTGCTCCACTGTACTCTACCTCTACTGTACTCCACTATACTCTAACTCTACTATACTCCACTGTACTCTATCTCTACTGTGCTCCACTGTACTCTATTTCTACTGTGCTCCACTGTACTCTATCTCTACTGTACTCCACTGTACTCTATCTCTACTGTACTTCACTGTCCTCTATCTCTACTGTACTCTACTGTACTCTACCTCTATTGTGCTCCACTGTACTCTATCTCTACTGTACTCTACTGTACTCTATCTCTACTGTACTCCACTGTACTCTATCTCTACTGTACTCCACTGTACTCTACCTCTACTGTACTCCTCTGTACTCTACCTATACTGTGCTCCACTGTACTCTATCTCTACTGTGCTCCACTGTACTCTACCTCTACTGTACTCTATTGTACTCCACCTCTAATGTGCTCCACTGTACTCTAGCTCTACTGTACTCCCCTGTACTTTACCTCTACTGTACTCCACTGTACTCTACCTCTACTGTGCTCCACTGTACTCTATTTCTACTGTACTCCTCTGTACTCTACCTCTACTGTTATCTACCTCTACTGTTGTCTACTGTACTCTACTCTACTGTAATCCACTGTACTCTATCTCTACTGTACTCCACTGTACTCTACCTCTACTGTGCTCCACTGTACTCTGCATCTACGGTACTCTACTGTTCTCTACCTCTATTGTACTCTACTGTACTCCACATCTACTGTACTCCACTGTTCTCCACTGTACTCTACCTCTACTGTGCTCCACTGTACTCTACCTCTACTGTATTCCACTGTACTCTACCTCTACTGTGCTCCACTGTACTCTACCTCTACTGTACTCCACTCTACTCTACATCTACTGTGCTCCACTGTACTCCACTGTACTCTACCTCTACTGTGCTCCACTGTACTCCACTGTACTCTACCTCTACTGTGCTTCACTGTACTCTACCTCTACTGTACTCCACTGTACTCTACCTCTACTGTGCTCCACTGTACTCTACCTCTACTGTACTCCACTCTACTCTATCTCTACTGTGCTCCATTGTACTCTCTCTACTGTACTCCACTGTACTCTACCTCTACTGTACTCTACTGTACTCCACCTCTAATGTGCTCCACTATATTCCACTCTACTCTACCTCTACTGTACTCCACTGTACTCTACCTCTACTGTACTCCACTGTACTCTACCTCTACTGTGCTCCACTGTACTCTACCTCTACTGTACTCCACTGTACTCTACCTCTACTGTGCTCTACTGTACTCTATCTCTACTGTGCTCCACTGTACTCTACCTCTACTGTACTCCACTATACTCTAACTCTACTATACTCCACTGTACTCTACCTCTACTGTACTCTACCTCTACTGTACTCCACTGTACTCTACCTCTACTGTACTCCACTGTACTCTACCTCTACTATACTCCACTGTACTCGATCTCTACTATGCTCCACTGTACTCTACCTCTACTGTGCTCCCCTGTACTCTATTCTACTGCACTCCACTGTACTCTACCTCTACTGTGCTCCACTGTACTATATCTCTACTGTACTCCACAGTACTCTATCTCTACTTAATCTACTGTTTTCTACCTCTACTGTACTCCACTGTACTCTATCTCTACTGTACTCCACTGTACTCTATATCTACTGTACTCCACTCTACTCTATATCTACTGTAATCCATTGTACTCTACCTCTACTGTGCTCCACTGTACTCCACTGTACTCTACCTCTACTGTACTCTACTGTTCTCTACCTCTACTGTACTCCACTGTACTCTATCTCTACTGTGATCCACTGTACTCTACCTCTACTGTGCTCCACTGTACTCTATCTCTACTGTGCTCCACTGTACTCTACCTCTACTGTACTCCACTGTACTCTACCTCTACTGTACTCCACTGTACTCTACCTCTACTGTACTCCACTGTACTCTACCTCTACTGTTATCTACCTCTACTGTTGTCTACTGTACTCTACTCTACTGTACTCCACTGTACTCTATCCCTACTGTACTCCACTGTACTCTACCTCTACTGTGCTCCACTGTACTCTACCTCTACGGTACTCTACTGTTCTCTACCTCTATTGTACTCTACTGTATTCCACCTCTACTGTACTCCACTGTTCTCCACTGTACACTACCTCTACTGTGCTCCACTGTACTCTACCTCTACTGTATTCCACTGTACTCTACCTCTACTGTGCTCCACTGTACTCTACCTCTACTGTAATCCACTCTACTCTACCTCTACTGTGCTCCACTGTACTCCACTGTACTCTACCTCTACTGTGCTCCACTGTACTCCACTGTACTCTACCTCTACTGTGCTTCACTGTACTCTATCTCTACTGTACTCCACTGTACTCTACCTCTACTGTGCTCCACTGTACTCTACCTCTACTGTACTTCACTCTACTCTATCTCTACTGTGCTCCACTGTACTCTCTCTACTGTACTCCACTCTACTCTACCTCTACTGTACTCTACTGTACTCCACCTCTAATATACTCCACTATATTCCACTCTACTCTACCTCTACTGTACTCCACTGTACTCTACCTCTACTGTACTCCACTGTACTCTACCTCTACTGTGCTCCACTGTACTCTACCTCTACTGTGCTCTACTGTACTCTATCTCTACTGTGCTCCACTGTACTCTACCTCTACTGTACTCCACTATACTCTAACTCTACTACACTCCACTGTACTCTATCTCTACTGTGCTCCACTGTACTCTATTTCTACTGTGCTCCACTGTACTCTATCTCTACTGTACTCCACTGTACTCTATCTCTACTGTACTCCACTGTACTCTATCTCTACTGTACTTCACTGTCCTCTACCTCTACTGTGCTCCACTGTACTCTACCTCTACTGTAATCCACTCTACTCTACCTCTACTGTGCTCCACTGTACTCCACTGTACTCTACCTCTACTGTGCTCCACTGTACTCCACTGTACTCTACCTCTACTGTGCTTCACTGTACTCTATCTCTACTGTACTCCACTGTACTCTACCTCTACTGTGCTCCACTGTACTCTACCTCTACTGTACTTCACTCTACTCTATCTCTACTGTGCTCCACTGTACTCTCTCTACTGTACTCCACTCTACTCTACCTCTACTGTACTCTACCTCTACTGTGCTCCACTGTACTCTATCTCTACTGTGCTCCACTGTACTCTACCTCTACTGTACTCTACTGTACTCCACCTCTAATGTGATCCACTGTATTCCACTCTACTCTACCTCTACTGTACTCCACTGTACTCTACCTCTACTGTACTCCACTGTACTCTACCTCTACTGTGCTCCACTGTACTCTACCTCTACTGTACTCCACTGTACTCTACCTCTACTGTGCTCTACTGTACTCTATCTCTACTGTGCTCCACTGTACTCTACCTCTACTGTACTCCACTATACTCTAACTCTACTATACTCCACTGTACTCTATCTCTACTGTGCTCCACTGTACTCTATTTCTACTGTGCTCCACTGTACTCTATCTCTACTGTACTCCACTGTACTCTATCTCTACTGTACTTCACTGTCCTCTATCTCTACTGTACTCTACTGTACTCTACCTCTATTGTGCTCCACTGTACTCTATCTCTACTGTACTCTACTGTGCTCTATCTCTACTGTACTCCACTGTACTCTATCTCTACTGTACTCCACTGTACTCTACCTCTACTGTACTCCTCTGTACTCTACCTATACTGTGCTCCACTGTACTCTATCTCTACTGTGCTCCACTGTACTCTACCTCTACTGTACTCTATTGTACTCCACCTCTAATGTGCTCCACTGTACTCTAGCTCTACTGTACTCCCCTGTACTTTACCTCTACTGTACTCCACTGTACTCTACCTCTACTGTGCTCCACTGTACTCTATTTCTACTGTACTCCTCTGTACTCTACCTCTACTGTACTCCACTGTACTCTACCTCTACTGTTATCTACCTCTACTGTTGTCTACTGTACTCTACTCTACTGTACTCCACTGTACTCTATCTCTACTGTACTCCACTGTACTCTACCTCTACTGTGCTCCACTGTACTCTGCCTCTACGGTACTCTACTGTTCTCTACCTCTATTGTACTCTACTGTACTCCACATCTACTGTACTCCACTGTTCTCCACTGTACTCTACCTCTACTGTGCTCCACTGTACTCTACCTCTACTGTATTCCACTGTACTCTACCTCTACTGTGCTCCACTGTACTCTACCTCTACTGTACTCCACTCTACTCTACCTCTACTGTGCTCCACTGTACTCCACTGTACTCTACATCTACTGTGCTCCACTGTACTCCACTGTACTCTACCTCTATTGTGCTTCACTGTACTCTACCTCTACTGTACTCCACTGTACTCTACCTCTACTGTGCTCCACTGTACTCTACCTCTACTGTACTCCACTCTACTCTATCTCTACTGTGCTCCACTGTACTCTCTCTACTGTACTCCACTGTACTCTACCTCTACTGTACTCTACTGTACTCCACCTCTAATGTGCTCCACTATATTCCACTCTACTCTACCTCTACTGTACTCCACTGTACTCTACCTCTACTGTACTCCACTGTACTCTACCTCTACTGTGCTCCACTGTACTCTACCTCTACTGTACTCCTCTGTACTCTACCTATACTGTGCTCCACTGTACTCTATCTCTACTGTGCTCCACTGTACTCTACCTCTACTGTACTCTACTGTACTCCACCTCTAATGTGATCCACTGTATTCCACTCTACTCTACCTCTACTGTACTCCACTGTACTCTACCTCTACTGTACTCCACTGTACTCTACCTCTACTGTGCTCCACTGTACTCTACCTCTACTGTACTCCACTGTACTCTACCTCTACTGTGCTCTACTGTACTCTATCTCTACTGTGCTCCACTGTACTCTACCTCTACTGTACTCCACTATACTCTAACTCTACTATACTCCACTGTACTCTATCTCTACTGTGCTCCACTGTACTCTATTTCTACTGTGCTCCACTGTGCTCTATCTCTACTGTACTCCACTGTACTCTATCTCTACTGTACTTCACTGTCCTCTATCTCTACTGTACTCTACTGTACTCTACCTCTATTGTGCTCCACTGTACTCTATCTCTACTGTACTCTACTGTGCTCTATCTCTATTGTACTCCACTGTACTCTATCTCTACTGTACTCCACTGTACTCTACCTCTACTGTACTCCTCTGTACTCTACCTATACTGTGCTCCACTGTACTCTATCTCTACTGTGCTCCACTGTACTCTACCTCTACTGTACTCTATTGTACTCCACCTCTAATGTGCTCCACTGTACTCTAGCTCTACTGTACTCCCCTGTACTTTACCTCTACTGTACTCCACTGTACTCTACCTCTACTGTGCTCCACTGTACTCTATTTCTACTGTACTCCTCTGTACTCTACCTCTACTGTACTCCACTGTACTCTACCTCTACTGTTATCTACCTCTACTGTTGTCTACTGTACTCTACTCTACTGTACTCCACTGTACTCTATCTCTACTGTACTCCACTGTACTCTACCTCTACTGTGCTCCACTGTACTCTGCCTCTACGGTACTCTACTGTTCTCTACCTCTATTGTACTCTACTGTACTCCACATCTACTGTACTCCACTGTTCTCCACTGTACTCTACCTCTACTGTGCTCCACTGTACTCTACCTCTACTGTATTCCACTGTACTCTACCTCTACTGTGCTCCACTGTACTCTACCTCTACTGTACTCCACTCTACTCTACCTCTACTGTGCTCCACTGTACTCCACTGTACTCTACCTCTACTGTGCTCCACTGTACTCCACTGTACTCTACCTCTATTGTGCTTCACTGTACTCTACCTCTACTGTACTCCACTGTACTCTACCTCTACTGTGCTCCACTGTACTCTACCTCTACTGTACTCCACTCTACTCTATCTCTACTGTGCTCCACTGTACTCTCTCTACTGTATTCCACTGTACTCTACCTCTACTGTACTCTACTGTACTCCACCTCTAATGTGCTCCACTATATTCCACTCTACTCTACCTCTACTGTACTCCACTGTACTCTACCTCTACTGTACTCCACTGTACTCTACCTCTACTGTGCTCCACTGTACTCTACCTCTACTGTACTCCACTGTACTCTACCTCTACTGTGCTCTACTGTACTCTATCTCTACTGTGCTCCACTGTACTCTACCTCTACTGTACTCCACTATACTCTAACTCTACTATACTCCACTGTACTCTATCTCTACTGTGCTCCACTGTACTCTATTTCTACTGTACTCCACAATACTCTATCTCTACTGTACTCCACTGTACTCTATCTCTACTGTACTTCACTGTCCTCTATCTCTACTGTACTCTACTGTACTCTACCTCTAATGTACTCCACTGTATTCTATCTCTACTGTACTCCACTGTACTCTACCTCTACTGTACTCCTCTGTACTCTACCTATACTGTGCTCCACTGTACTCTATCTCTACTGTGCTCCACTGTACTCTACCTCTACTGTACTCTATTGTACTCCACCTCTAATGTGCTCCACTATACTCTAGCTCTACTGTACTCCACTGTACTTTACCTCTACTTTACTCCACTGTTCTCTACCTCTACTGTGCTCCACTGTACTCTACCTCTACTGTACGCCACTGTACTCTACCTCTACTGTACTCCACTGTACTCTACCTCTACTGTACTCCACTGTACTCTACCTCTACTGTTATCTACCTCTACTGTTGTCTACTGTACTCTACTCTACTGTACTCCACTGTACTCTATCTCTACTGTACTCCACTGTATTCTACCTCTACTGTGCTCCACTGTACTCTACCTCTACAGTACTCTACTGTTCTCTACCTCTATTGTACTCTACTGTACTCCACATCTACTGTACTCCACTGTTCTCCACTGTACTCTACCTCTACTGTGCTCCACTGTACTCTACCTCTACTGTATTCCACTGTACTCTACCTCTACTGTGCTCCACTGTACTCTAGCTCTACTGTACTCCACTCTACTCTACCTCTACTGTGCTCCACTGTACTCCACTGTACTCTACCTCTACTGTGCTCCACTGTACTCCACTGTACTCTACCTCTACTGTGCTTCACTGTACTCTACCTCTACTGTACTACACTGTACTCTACCTCTACTGTGCTCCACTGTACTCTACCTCTACTGTACTCCACTCTACTCTACCTCTACTGTGCTCCACTGTACTCTCTCTACTGTACTCCACTGTACTCTACCTCTACTGTACTCTACTGTACTCCACCTCTAATGTGCTCCACTGTATTCCACTCTACTCTACCTCTACTGTACTCCACTGTACTCTACCTCTACTGTACTCCACTGTACTCTACCTCTACTGTGCTCCACTGTACTCTACCTCTACTGTACTCCACTGTACTCTACCTCTACTGTGCTCTACTGTACTCTATCTCTACTGTGCTCCACTGTACTCTACCTCTACTGTACTCCACTATACTCTAACTCTACTATACTCCACTGTACTCTATCTCTACTGTGCTCCACTGTACTCTATTTCTACTGTGCTCCACTGTACTCTATCTCTACTGTACTCCACTGTACTCTATCTCTACTGTACTTCACTGTCCTCTATCTCTACTGTACTCTACTGTACTCTACCTCTATTGTGCTCCACTGTACTCTATCTCTACTGTACTCTACTGTACTCTATCTCTACTGTACTCCACTGTACTCTATCTCTACTGTACTCCACTGTACTCTACCTCTACTGTACTCCTCTGTACTCTACCTATACTGTGCTCCACTGTACTCTATCTCTACTGTGCTCCACTGTACTCTACCTCTACTGTACTCTATTGTACTCCACCTCTAATGTGCTCCACTGTACTCTAGCTCTACTGTACTCCACTGTACTTTACCTCTACTTTAGTCCACTGTACTTTACCTCTACTGTGCTCCACTGTACTCTATTTCTACTGTACTCCTCTGTACTCTACCTATACTGTGCTCCACTGTACTCTATCTCTACTGTGCTCCACTGTACTCTACCTCTACTGTACTCTACTGTGCTCCACCTCTAATGTGATCCACTGTATTCCACTCTACTCTACCTCTACTGTACTCCACTGTACTCTACCTCTACTGTACTCCACTGTACTCTACCTCTACTGTGCTCCACTGTACTCTACCTCTACTGTACTCCACTGTACTCTACCTCTACTGTGCTCTACTGTACTCTATCTCTACTGTGCTCCACTGTACTCTACCTCTACTGTACTCCACTATACTCTAACTCTACTATACTCCACTGTACTCTATCTCTACTGTGCTCCACTGTACTCTATTTCTACTGTGCTCCATTGTACTCTCTCCACTGTACTCCACTGTACTCTACCTCTACTGTGCTCCACTGTACTCCACTGTACTCTACCTCTACTGTGCTTCACTGTACTCTACCTCTACTGTACTCCACTGTACTCTACCTCTACTGTGCTCCACTGTACTCTACCTCTACTGTACTCCACTCTACTCTATCTCTACTGTGCTCCATTGTACTCTCTCTACTGTACTCCACTGTACTCTACCTCTACTGTACTCTACTGTACTCCACCTCTAATGTGCTCCACTATATTCCACTCTACTCTACCTCTACTGTACTCCACTGTACTCTACCTCTACTGTACTCCACTGTACTCTACCTCTACTGTGCTCCACTGTACTCTACCTCTACTGTACTCCACTGTACTCTACCTCTACTGTGCTCTACTGTACTCTATCTCTACTGTGCTCCACTGTACTCTACCTCTACTGTACTCCACTATACTCTAACTCTACTATACTCCACTGTACTCTACCTCTACTGTACTCTACCTCTACTGTACTCCACTGTACTCTACCTCTACTGTACTCCACTGTACTCTACCTCTACTATACTCCACTGTACTCGATCTCTACTATGCTCCACTGTACTCTACCTCTACTGTGCTCCCCTGTACTCTATTCTACTGCACTCCACTGTACTCTACCTCTACTGTGCTCCACTGTACTATATCTCTACTGTACTCCACAGTACTCTATATCTACTTAATCTACTGTTTTCTACCTCTACTGTACTCCACTGTACTCTATCTCTACTGTACTCCACTGTACTCTATATCTACTGTACTCCACTCTACTCTATATCTACTGTAATCCATTGTACTCTACCTCTACTGTGCTCCACTGTACTCCACTGTACTCTACCTCTACTGTACTCTACTGTTCTCTACCTCTACTGTACTCCACTGTACTCTATCTCTACTGTGATCCACTGTACTCTACCTCTACTGTGCTCCACTGTACTCTATCTCTACTGTGCTCCACTGTACTCTACCTCTACTGTACTCCACTGTACTCTACCTCTACTGTACTCCACTGTACTCTACCTCTACTGTACTCCACTGTACTCTACCTCTACTGTTATCTACCTCTACTGTTGTCTACTGTACTCTACTCTACTGTACTCCACTGTACTCTATCCCTACTGTACTCCACTGTACTCTACCTCTACTGTGCTCCACTGTACTCTACCTCTACGGTACTCTACTGTTCTCTACCTCTATTGTACTCTACTGTATTCCACCTCTACTGTACTCCACTGTTCTCCACTGTACACTACCTCTACTGTGCTCCACTGTACTCTACCTCTACTGTATTCCACTGTACTCTACCTCTACTGTGCTCCACTGTACTCTACCTCTACTGTAATCCACTCTACTCTACCTCTACTGTGCTCCACTGTACTCCACTGTACTCTACCTCTACTGTGCTCCACTGTACTCCACTGTACTCTACCTCTACTGTGCTTCACTGTACTCTATCTCTACTGTACTCCACTGTACTCTACCTCTACTGTGCTCCACTGTACTCTACCTCTACTGTACTTCACTCTACTCTATCTCTACTGTGCTCCACTGTACTCTCTCTACTGTACTCCACTCTACTCTACCTCTACTGTACTCTACTGTACTCCACCTCTAATATACTCCACTATATTCCACTCTACTCTACCTCTACTGTACTCCACTGTACTCTACCTCTACTGTACTCCACTGTACTCTACCTCTACTGTGCTCCACTGTACTCTACCTCTACTGTGCTCTACTGTACTCTATCTCTACTGTGCTCCACTGTACTCTACCTCTACTGTACTCCACTATACTCTAACTCTACTACACTCCACTGTACTCTATCTCTACTGTGCTCCACTGTACTCTATTTCTACTGTGCTCCACTGTACTCTATCTCTACTGTACTCCACTGTACTCTATCTCTACTGTACTCCACTGTACTCTATCTCTACTGTACTTCACTGTCCTCTACCTCTACTGTGCTCCACTGTACTCTACCTCTACTGTAATCCACTCTACTCTACCTCTACTGTGCTCCACTGTACTCCACTGTACTCTACCTCTACTGTACTCCTCTGTACTCTACCTATACTGTGCTCCACTGTACTCTATCTCTACTGTGCTCCACTGTACTTTACCTCTACTTTACTCCACTGTACTCTACCTCTACTGTGCTCCACTGTACTCTATTTCTACTGTACTCCTCTGTACTCTACCTATACTGTGCTCCACTGTACTCTATCTCTACTGTGCTCCACTGTACTATACCTCTACTGTACTCTACTGTACTCCACCTCTAATGTGATCCACTGTATTCCACTCTACTCTACCTCTACTGTACTCCACTGTACTCTACCTCTACTGTACTCCACTGTACTCTACCTCTACTGTGCTCCACTGTACTCTACCTCTACTGTACTCCACTGTACTCTACCTCGACTGTGCTCTACTGTACTCTATCTCTACTGTGCTCCACTGTACTCTACCTCTACTGTACTCCACTATACTCTAACTCTACTATACTCCACTGTACTCTATCTCTACTGTGCTCCACTGTACTCTATTTCTACTGTGCTCCACTGTACTCTATCTCTACTGTACTCCACTGTACTCTATCTCTACTGTACTTCACTGTCCTCTATCTCTACTGTACTCTACTGTACTCTACCTCTATTGTGCTCCACTGTACTCTATCTCTACTGTACTCTACTGTACTCTATCTCTACTGTACTCCACTGTACTCTATCTCTACTGTACTCCACTGTACTCTACCTCTACTGTACTCCTCTGTACTCTACCTATACTGTGCTCCACTGTACTCTATCTCTACTGTGCTCCACTGTACTCTACCTCTACTGTACTCTATTGTACTCCACCTCTAATGTGCTCCACTGTACTCTAGCTCTACTGTACTCCCCTGTACTTTACCTCTACTGTACTCCACTGTACTCTACCTCTACTGTGCTCCACTGTACTCTATTTCTACTGTACTCCTCTGTACTCTACCTCTACTGTTATCTACCTCTACTGTTGTCTACTGTACTCTACTCTACTGTAATCCACTGTACTCTATCTCTACTGTACTCCACTGTACTCTACCTCTACTGTGCTCCACTGTACTCTGCATCTACGGTACTCTACTGTTCTCTACCTCTATTGTACTCTACTGTACTCCACATCTACTGTACTCCACTGTTCTCCACTGTACTCTACCTCTACTGTGCTCCACTGTACTCTACCTCTACTGTATTCCACTGTACTCTACCTCTACTGTGCTCCACTGTACTCTACCTCTACTGTACTCCACTCTACTCTACATCTACTGTGCTCCACTGTACTCCACTGTACTCTACCTCTACTGTGCTCCACTGTACTCCACTGTACTCTACCTCTACTGTGCTTCACTGTACTCTACCTCTACTGTACTCCACTGTACTCTACCTCTACTGTGCTCCACTGTACTCTACCTCTACTGTACTCCACTCTACTCTATCTCTACTGTGCTCCATTGTACTCTCTCTACTGTACTCCACTGTACTCTACCTCTACTGTACTCTACTGTACTCCACCTCTAATGTGCTCCACTATATTCCACTCTACTCTACCTCTACTGTACTCCACTGTACTCTACCTCTACTGTACTCCACTGTACTCTACCTCTACTGTGCTCCACTGTACTCTACCTCTACTGTACTCCACTGTACTCTACCTCTACTGTGCTCTACTGTACTCTATCTCTACTGTGCTCCACTGTACTCTACCTCTACTGTACTCCACTATACTCTAACTCTACTATACTCCACTGTACTCTACCTCTACTGTACTCTACCTCTACTGTACTCCACTGTACTCTACCTCTACTGTACTCCACTGTACTCTACCTCTACTATACTCCACTGTACTCGATCTCTACTATGCTCCACTGTACTCTACCTCTACTGTGCTCCCCTGTACTCTATTCTACTGCACTCCACTGTACTCTACCTCTACTGTGCTCCACTGTACTATATCTCTACTGTACTCCACAGTACTCTATCTCTACTTAATCTACTGTTTTCTACCTCTACTGTACTCCACTGTACTCTATCTCTACTGTACTCCACTGTACTCTATATCTACTGTACTCCACTCTACTCTATATCTACTGTAATCCATTGTACTCTACCTCTACTGTGCTCCACTGTACTCCACTGTACTCTACCTCTACTGTACTCTACTGTTCTCTACCTCTACTGTACTCCACTGTACTCTATCTCTACTGTGATCCACTGTACTCTACCTCTACTGTGCTCCACTGTACTCTATCTCTACTGTGCTCCACTGTACTCTACCTCTACTGTACTCCACTGTACTCTACCTCTACTGTACTCCACTGTACTCTACCTCTACTGTACTCCACTGTACTCTACCTCTACTGTTATCTACCTCTACTGTTGTCTACTGTACTCTACTCTACTGTACTCCACTGTACTCTATCCCTACTGTACTCCACTGTACTCTACCTCTACTGTGCTCCACTGTACTCTACCTCTACGGTACTCTACTGTTCTCTACCTCTATTGTACTCTACTGTATTCCACCTCTACTGTACTCCACTGTTCTCCACTGTACACTACCTCTACTGTGCTCCACTGTACTCTACCTCTACTGTATTCCACTGTACTCTACCTCTACTGTGCTCCACTGTACTCTACCTCTACTGTAATCCACTCTACTCTACCTCTACTGTGCTCCACTGTACTCCACTGTACTCTACCTCTACTGTGCTCCACTGTACTCCACTGTACTCTACCTCTACTGTGCTTCACTGTACTCTATCTCTACTGTACTCCACTGTACTCTACCTCTACTGTGCTCCACTGTACTCTACCTCTACTGTACTTCACTCTACTCTATCTCTACTGTGCTCCACTGTACTCTCTCTACTGTACTCCACTCTACTCTACCTCTACTGTACTCTACTGTACTCCACCTCTAATATACTCCACTATATTCCACTCTACTCTACCTCTACTGTACTCCACTGTACTCTACCTCTACTGTACTCCACTGTACTCTACCTCTACTGTGCTCCACTGTACTCTACCTCTACTGTGCTCTACTGTACTCTATCTCTACTGTGCTCCACTGTACTCTACCTCTACTGTACTCCACTATACTCTAACTCTACTACACTCCACTGTACTCTATCTCTACTGTGCTCCACTGTACTCTATTTCTACTGTGCTCCACTGTACTCTATCTCTACTGTACTCCACTGTACTCTATCTCTACTGTACTCCACTGTACTCTATCTCTACTGTACTTCACTGTCCTCTACCTCTACTGTGCTCCACTGTACTCTACCTCTACTGTAATCCACTCTACTCTACCTCTACTGTGCTCCACTGTACTCCACTGTACTCTACCTCTACTGTGCTCCACTGTACTCCACTGTACTCTACCTCTACTGTGCTTCACTGTACTCTATCTCTACTGTACTCCACTGTACTCTACCTCTACTGTGCTCCACTGTACTCTACCTCTACTGTACTTCACTCTACTCTATCTCTACTGTGCTCCACTGTACTCTCTCTACTGTACTCCACTCTACTCTACCTCTACTGTACTCTACCTCTACTGTGCTCCACTGTACTCTATCTCTACTGTGCTCCACTGTACTCTACCTCTACTGTACTCTACTGTACTCCACCTCTAATGTGATCCACTGTATTCCACTCTACTCTACCTCTACTGTACTCCACTGTACTCTACCTCTACTGTACTCCACTGTACTCTACCTCTACTGTGCTCCACTGTACTCTACCTCTACTGTACTCCACTGTACTCTACCTCTACTGTGCTCTACTGTACTCTATCTCTACTGTGCTCCACTGTACTCTACCTCTACTGTACTCCACTATACTCTAACTCTACTATACTCCACTGTACTCTATCTCTACTGTGCTCCACTGTACTCTATTTCTACTGTGCTCCACTGTACTCTATCTCTACTGTACTCCACTGTACTCTATCTCTACTGTACTTCACTGTCCTCTATCTCTACTGTACTCTACTGTACTCTACCTCTATTGTGCTCCACTGTACTCTATCTCTACTGTACTCTACTGTGCTCTATCTCTACTGTACTCCACTGTACTCTATCTCTACTGTACTCCACTGTACTCTACCTCTACTGTACTCCTCTGTACTCTACCTATACTGTGCTCCACTGTACTCTATCTCTACTGTGCTCCACTGTACTCTACCTCTACTGTACTCTATTGTACTCCACCTCTAATGTGCTCCACTGTACTCTAGCTCTACTGTACTCCCCTGTACTTTACCTCTACTGTACTCCACTGTACTCTACCTCTACTGTGCTCCACTGTACTCTATTTCTACTGTACTCCTCTGTACTCTACCTCTACTGTACTCCACTGTACTCTACCTCTACTGTTATCTACCTCTACTGTTGTCTACTGTACTCTACTCTACTGTACTCCACTGTACTCTATCTCTACTGTACTCCACTGTACTCTACCTCTACTGTGCTCCACTGTACTCTGCCTCTACGGTACTCTACTGTTCTCTACCTCTATTGTACTCTACTGTACTCCACATCTACTGTACTCCACTGTTCTCCACTGTACTCTACCTCTACTGTGCTCCACTGTACTCTACCTCTACTGTATTCCACTGTACTCTACCTCTACTGTGCTCCACTGTACTCTACCTCTACTGTACTCCACTCTACTCTACCTCTACTGTGCTCCACTGTACTCCACTGTACTCTACATCTACTGTGCTCCACTGTACTCCACTGTACTCTACCTCTATTGTGCTTCACTGTACTCTACCTCTACTGTACTCCACTGTACTCTACCTCTACTGTGCTCCACTGTACTCTACCTCTACTGTACTCCACTCTACTCTATCTCTACTGTGCTCCACTGTACTCTCTCTACTGTACTCCACTGTACTCTACCTCTACTGTACTCTACTGTACTCCACCTCTAATGTGCTCCACTATATTCCACTCTACTCTACCTCTACTGTACTCCACTGTACTCTACCTCTACTGTACTCCACTGTACTCTACCTCTACTGTGCTCCACTGTACTCTACCTCTACTGTACTCCTCTGTACTCTACCTATACTGTGCTCCACTGTACTCTATCTCTACTGTGCTCCACTGTACTCTACCTCTACTGTACTCTACTGTACTCCACCTCTAATGTGATCCACTGTATTCCACTCTACTCTACCTCTACTGTACTCCACTGTACTCTACCTCTACTGTACTCCACTGTACTCTACCTCTACTGTGCTCCACTGTACTCTACCTCTACTGTACTCCACTGTACTCTACCTCTACTGTGCTCTACTGTACTCTATCTCTACTGTGCTCCACTGTACTCTACCTCTACTGTACTCCACTATACTCTAACTCTACTATACTCCACTGTACTCTATCTCTACTGTGCTCCACTGTACTCTATTTCTACTGTGCTCCACTGTGCTCTATCTCTACTGTACTCCACTGTACTCTATCTCTACTGTACTTCACTGTCCTCTATCTCTACTGTACTCTACTGTACTCTACCTCTATTGTGCTCCACTGTACTCTATCTCTACTGTACTCTACTGTGCTCTATCTCTATTGTACTCCACTGTACTCTATCTCTACTGTACTCCACTGTACTCTACCTCTACTGTACTCCTCTGTACTCTACCTATACTGTGCTCCACTGTACTCTATCTCTACTGTGCTCCACTGTACTCTACCTCTACTGTACTCTATTGTACTCCACCTCTAATGTGCTCCACTGTACTCTAGCTCTACTGTACTCCCCTGTACTTTACCTCTACTGTACTCCACTGTACTCTACCTCTACTGTGCTCCACTGTACTCTATTTCTACTGTACTCCTCTGTACTCTACCTCTACTGTACTCCACTGTACTCTACCTCTACTGTTATCTACCTCTACTGTTGTCTACTGTACTCTACTCTACTGTACTCCACTGTACTCTATCTCTACTGTACTCCACTGTACTCTACCTCTACTGTGCTCCACTGTACTCTGCCTCTACGGTACTCTACTGTTCTCTACCTCTATTGTACTCTACTGTACTCCACATCTACTGTACTCCACTGTTCTCCACTGTACTCTACCTCTACTGTGCTCCACTGTACTCTACCTCTACTGTATTCCACTGTACTCTACCTCTACTGTGCTCCACTGTACTCTACCTCTACTGTACTCCACTCTACTCTACCTCTACTGTGCTCCACTGTACTCCACTGTACTCTACCTCTACTGTGCTCCACTGTACTCCACTGTACTCTACCTCTATTGTGCTTCACTGTACTCTACCTCTACTGTACTCCACTGTACTCTACCTCTACTGTGCTCCACTGTACTCTACCTCTACTGTACTCCACTCTACTCTATCTCTACTGTGCTCCACTGTACTCTCTCTACTGTATTCCACTGTACTCTACCTCTACTGTACTCTACTGTACTCCACCTCTAATGTGCTCCACTATATTCCACTCTACTCTACCTCTACTGTACTCCACTGTACTCTACCTCTACTGTACTCCACTGTACTCTACCTCTACTGTGCTCCACTGTACTCTACCTCTACTGTACTCCACTGTACTCTACCTCTACTGTGCTCTACTGTACTCTATCTCTACTGTGCTCCACTGTACTCTACCTCTACTGTACTCCACTATACTCTAACTCTACTATACTCCACTGTACTCTATCTCTACTGTGCTCCACTGTACTCTATTTCTACTGTACTCCACAATACTCTATCTCTACTGTACTCCACTGTACTCTATCTCTACTGTACTTCACTGTCCTCTATCTCTACTGTACTCTACTGTACTCTACCTCTAATGTACTCCACTGTATTCTATCTCTACTGTACTCCACTGTACTCTACCTCTACTGTACTCCTCTGTACTCTACCTATACTGTGCTCCACTGTACTCTATCTCTACTGTGCTCCACTGTACTCTACCTCTACTGTACTCTATTGTACTCCACCTCTAATGTGCTCCACTATACTCTAGCTCTACTGTACTCCACTGTACTTTACCTCTACTTTACTCCACTGTTCTCTACCTCTACTGTGCTCCACTGTACTCTACCTCTACTGTACGCCACTGTACTCTACCTCTACTGTACTCCACTGTACTCTACCTCTACTGTACTCCACTGTACTCTACCTCTACTGTTATCTACCTCTACTGTTGTCTACTGTACTCTACTCTACTGTACTCCACTGTACTCTATCTCTACTGTACTCCACTGTATTCTACCTCTACTGTGCTCCACTGTACTCTACCTCTACAGTACTCTACTGTTCTCTACCTCTATTGTACTCTACTGTACTCCACATCTACTGTACTCCACTGTTCTCCACTGTACTCTACCTCTACTGTGCTCCACTGTACTCTACCTCTACTGTATTCCACTGTACTCTACCTCTACTGTGCTCCACTGTACTCTAGCTCTACTGTACTCCACTCTACTCTACCTCTACTGTGCTCCACTGTACTCCACTGTACTCTACCTCTACTGTGCTCCACTGTACTCCACTGTACTCTACCTCTACTGTGCTTCACTGTACTCTACCTCTACTGTACTACACTGTACTCTACCTCTACTGTGCTCCACTGTACTCTACCTCTACTGTACTCCACTCTACTCTACCTCTACTGTGCTCCACTGTACTCTCTCTACTGTACTCCACTGTACTCTACCTCTACTGTACTCTACTGTACTCCACCTCTAATGTGCTCCACTGTATTCCACTCTACTCTACCTCTACTGTACTCCACTGTACTCTACCTCTACTGTACTCCACTGTACTCTACCTCTACTGTGCTCCACTGTACTCTACCTCTACTGTACTCCACTGTACTCTACCTCTACTGTGCTCTACTGTACTCTATCTCTACTGTGCTCCACTGTACTCTACCTCTACTGTACTCCACTATACTCTAACTCTACTATACTCCACTGTACTCTATCTCTACTGTGCTCCACTGTACTCTATTTCTACTGTGCTCCACTGTACTCTATCTCTACTGTACTCCACTGTACTCTATCTCTACTGTACTTCACTGTCCTCTATCTCTACTGTACTCTACTGTACTCTACCTCTATTGTGCTCCACTGTACTCTATCTCTACTGTACTCTACTGTACTCTATCTCTACTGTACTCCACTGTACTCTATCTCTACTGTACTCCACTGTACTCTACCTCTACTGTACTCCTCTGTACTCTACCTATACTGTGCTCCACTGTACTCTATCTCTACTGTGCTCCACTGTACTCTACCTCTACTGTACTCTATTGTACTCCACCTCTAATGTGCTCCACTGTACTCTAGCTCTACTGTACTCCACTGTACTTTACCTCTACTTTAGTCCACTGTACTTTACCTCTACTGTGCTCCACTGTACTCTATTTCTACTGTACTCCTCTGTACTCTACCTATACTGTGCTCCACTGTACTCTATCTCTACTGTGCTCCACTGTACTCTACCTCTACTGTACTCTACTGTGCTCCACCTCTAATGTGATCCACTGTATTCCACTCTACTCTACCTCTACTGTACTCCACTGTACTCTACCTCTACTGTACTCCACTGTACTCTACCTCTACTGTGCTCCACTGTACTCTACCTCTACTGTACTCCACTGTACTCTACCTCTACTGTGCTCTACTGTACTCTATCTCTACTGTGCTCCACTGTACTCTACCTCTACTGTACTCCACTATACTCTAACTCTACTATACTCCACTGTACTCTATCTCTACTGTGCTCCACTGTACTCTATTTCTACTGTGCTCCACTGTACTCTATCTCTGCTGTACTCCACTGTACTCTATCTCTACTGTACTTCACTGTCCTCTATCTCTGCTGTACTCTACTGTACTCTACCTCTATTGTGCTCCACTGTACTCTATCTCTACTGTACTCTACTGTACTCTATCTCTACTGTACTCCACTGTACTCTATCTCTACTGTACTCCACTGTACTCTACCTCTACTGTACTCCTCTGTACTCTACCTATACTGTGCTCCACTGTACTCTACCTCTACTGTGCTCCACTGTACTCTACCTCTACTGTACTCCACTCTACTCTACCTCTACTGTACTCCACTGTACTCTACCTCTACTGTACTCTACTGTACTCAACCTCTAATGTGCTCCACTGTATTCCACTCTACTCTACCTCTACTGTACTCCACTGTACTCTACCTCTACTGTACTCCACTGTACTCTCGCTCTACTGTACTCCACTGTACTCTACCTCTATTGTACTCTACTGTACTCCACCTCTAATGTGCTCCACTCTACTCTACCTCAACTGTACTCTACCACTACTGTATGTCACTGTACTCTACCTCTACTGTGCTCTACTGTACTCTATCTCTACTGTGCTCCACTGTACTCTACCTCTACTCTACTCCACTGTACTCTAACTCTACTATACTCCACTGTACTCTATCTCTACTGTGCTCCACTCTACTCTATTTCTACTGTGCTCCACTGTACTCTATTTCTACTGTACTCCACTGTACTCTATCTCTACTGTACTCCACTGTCCTCTATCTCTACTGTACTCCACTGTACTCTACCTCTATTGTGCTCCACTGTACTCTATCTCTACTGTACTCCAGTGTACTCTATCTCTACTGTAGTCCACTGTACTCTATCGCTACTGTACTCCACTGTACTCTGCCTCTACTGTGCTCCACTGTACTCTACCTCTACTATACTCCACTGTACTCTACCTCTACTGTACTCTAATGTACTCTACCTCTACTATAATCTACCTCTACTATGCTCCACTGTACTCTACCTCTACTGTACTCTACTGTACTCTACCTCTACTGTACTCCACTGTACTCTACCTCTACTGTACTCCACTGTACTCTACCTCTGCTGTGCTCAACTGTACTCTACTCTACTGTACTCCACTGTACTCTATCTCTACTGTACTCTACTGTACTCTACCTCTACTGTACTCCACTGTAATCTACCTCTACTGTACTCTATCTCTACTGTACTCCACTGTACTCTATCTTTAATGTGATCCACTGTACTCTACCTCTACTGTGATCCACTGTACTCTATCTCTACTGTGCTCCACTGTACTCTACCCCTACTGTACTCCACTGTACTCTATCTCTACTGTACTCCACTGCACTCTACCTCTACTGTACTCCACTGTACTCTATCTCTACTGTGATCCACTGTACTCTACCTCTACTGTGCTCCACTGTACTCTATCTCTACTGTGCTCCACTGTACTCTACCTCTACTGTACTCCACTGTACTCTACCTCTACTGTACTCCACTGTACTCTACCTCTACTGTACTCCACTGTACTCTACCTCTACTGTTATCTACCTCTACTGTTGTCTACTGTACTCTACTCTACTGTACTCCACTGTACTCTATCTCTACTGTACTCCACTGTACTCTACCTCTACTGTGCTCCACTGTACTCTACCTCTACGGTACTCTACTGTTCTCTACCTCTATTGTACTCTACTGTACTCCACATCTACTGTACTCCACTGTTCTCCACTGTACTCTACCTCTACTGTGCTCCACTGTACTCTACCTCTACTGTATTCCACTGTACTCTACCTCTACTGTGCTCCACTGTACTCTACCTCTACTGTACTCCACTCTACTCTACCTCTACTGTGCTCCACTGTACTCCACTGTACTCTACCTCTATTGTGCTCCACTGTACTCCACTGTACTCTACCTCTACTGTGCTTCACTGTACTCTACCTATACTGTACTACACTGTACTCTACCTCTACTGTGCTCCACTGTACTCTACCTCTACTGTACTCCACTCTACTCTACCTCTACTGTGCTCCACTGTACTCTCTCTACTGTACTCCACTGTACTCTACCTCTACTGTACTCTACTGTACTCCACCTCTAATGTGCTCCACTGTATTCCACTCTACTCTACCTCTACTGTACTCCACTGTACTCTACCTCTACTGTACTCCACTCTACTCTACCTCTACTGTGCTCCACTGTACTTTACCTCTACTGTACTCCACTGTACTCTACCTCTACTGTGCTCTACTGTACTCTATCTCTACTGTGCTCCACTGTACTCTACCTCTACTGTACTCCACTATACTCTAACTCTACTATACTCCACTGTACTCTATCTCTACTGTGCTCCACTGTACTCTATTTCTACTGTGCTCCACTGTACTCTATCTCTACTGTACTCCACTGTACTCTATCTCTACTGTACTTCACTGTCCTCTATCTCTACTGTACTCTACTGTACTCTACCTCTATTGTGCTCCACTGTACTCTATCTCTACTGTACTCTACTGTACTCTACCTCTACTGTGCTCCACTGTACTCTACCTCTACTGTACTCCACTCTACTCTACCTCTACTGTGCTCCACTGTACTCCACTGTACTCTACCTCTATTGTGCTCCACTGTACTCCACTGTACTCTACCTCTACTGTGCTTCACTGTACTCTACCTCTACTGTACTACACTGTACTCTACCTCTACTGTGCTCCACTGTACTCTACCTCTACTGTACTCCACTCTACTCTACCTCTACTGTGCTCCACTGTACTCTCTCTACTGTACTCCACTGTACTCTACCTCTATTGTACTCTACTGTACTCCACCTCTAATGTGCTCCACTGTATTCCACTCTACTCTACCTCTACTGTACTCCATTGTACTCTACCTCTACTGTACTACACTGTACTCTACCTCTACTGTGCTCCACTGTACTCTACCTCTACTGTACTCCACTGTACTCTACCTCTACTGTGCTCTACTGTACTCTATCTCTACTGTGCTCCACTGTACTCTACCTCTACTGTACTCCACTCTACTCTATCTCTACTGTGCTCCACTGTACTCTCTCTACTGTACTCCACTGTACTCTACCTCTACTGTACTCTACTGTACTCCACCTCTAATGTGCTCCACTGTATTCCACTCTACTCTACCTCTACTGTACTCCACTGTACTCTACCTCTACTGTACTACACTGTACTCTACCTCTACTGTGCTCCACTGTACTCTACCTCTACTGTACTCCACTGTACTCTACCTCTACTGTGCTCCACTGTACTCTACCTCTACTGTGCTCTACTGTACTCTATCTCTACTGTGCTCCACTGTACTCTACCTCTACTGTACTCCACTATACTCTAACTCTACTACACTCCACTGTACTCTATCTCTACTGTGCTCCACTGTACTCTATTTATACTGTGCTCCACTGTACTCTATCTCTACTGTACTCCACTGTACTCTATCTCTACTGTACTCCACTGTACTCTATCTCTACTGTACTTCACTGTCCTCTATCTCTACTGTACTCTACTGTACTCTACCTCTACTGTACTCCACTGTACTCTATCTCTACTGTACTCCACTGTACTCTACCTCTACTGTACTCCTCTGTACTCTACCTATACTGTGCTCCACTGTACTCTATCTCTACTGTGCTCCACTGTACTCTACCTCTACTGTACTCTATTGTACTCCACCTCTAATGTGCTCCACTGTACTCTAGCTCTACTGTACTCCACTGTACTTTACCTCTACTTTACTCCACTGTACTCTACCTCTACTGTGCTCCACTGTACTCTATTTCTACTGTACTCCTCTGTACTCTACCTATACTGTGCTCCACTGTACTCTATCTCTACTGTGCTCCACTGTACTCTACCTCTACTGTACTCTACTGTACTCCACCTCTAATGTGATCCACTGTATTCCACTCTACTCTACCTCTACTGTACTCCACTGTACTCTACCTCTACTGTACTCCACTGTACTCTACCTCTACTGTGCTCCACTGTACTCTACCTCTACTGTACTCCACTGTACTCTACCTCTACTGTGCTCTACTGTACTCTATCTCTACTGTGCTCCACTGTACTCTGCCTCTACTGTACTCCACTATACTCTAACTCTACTATACTCCACTGTACTCTATCTCTACTGTGCTCCACTGTACTCTATTTCTACTGTGCTCCACTGTACTCTATCTCTACTGTACTCCACTGTACTCTATCTCTACTGTACTTCACTGTCCTCTATCTCTACTGTACTCTACTGTACTCTACCTCTATTGTGCTCCACTGTACTCTATCTCTACTGTACTCTACTGTACTCTATCTCTACTGTACTCCACTGTACTCTATCTCTACTTTACTCCACTGTACTCTACCTCTACTGTACTCCTCTGTACTCTACCTATACTGTGCTCCACTGTACTCTATCTCTACTGTGCTCCACTGTACTCTACCTCTACTGTACTCTATTGTACTCCACCTCTAATGTGCTCCACTGTACTCTAGCTCTACTGTACTCCCCTGTACTTTACCTCTACTGTACTCCACTGTACTCTACCTCTACTGTGCTCCACTGTACTCTATTTCTACTGTACTCCTCTGTACTCTACCTCTACTGTACTCCACTGTACTCTACCTCTACTATTATCTACCTCTACTGTTGTCTACTGTACTCTACTCTACTGTACTCCACTGTACTCTATCTCTACTGTACTCCACTGTACTCTACCTCTACTGTGCTCCACTGTACTCTGCCTCTACGGTACTCTACTGTTCTCTACCTCTATTGTACTCTACTGTACTCCACATCTACTGTACTCCACTGTTCTCCACTGTACTCTACCTCTACTGTGCTCCACTGTACTCTACCTCTACTGTATTCCACTGTACTCTACCTCTACTGTGCTCCACTGTACTCTACCTCTACTGTACTCCACTCTACTCTACCTCTACTGTGCTCCACTGTACTCCACTGTACTCTACCTCTACTGTGCTCCACTGTACTCCACTGTACTCTACCTCTACTGTGCTTCACTGTACTCTACCTCTACTGTACTCCACTGTACTCTACCTCTACTGTGCTCCACTGTACTCTACCTCTACTGTACTCCACTCTACTCTATCTCTACTGTGCTCCACTGTACTCTCTCTACTGTACTCCACTGTACTCTACCTCTACTGTGCTCTACTGTACTCCACCTCTAATGTGCTCCACTATATTCCACTCTACTCTACCTCTACTGTACTCCACTGTACTCTACCTCTACTGTACTCCACTGTACTCTACCTCTACTGTGCTCCACTGTACTCTACCTCTACTGTACTCCACTGTACTCTACCTCTACTGTGCTCTACTGTACTCTATCTCTACTGTGCTCCACTGTACTCTACCTCTACTGTACTCCACTATACTCTAACTCTACTATACTCCACTGTACTCTACCTCTACTGTACTCTACCTCTACTGTACTCCACTGTACTCTACCTCTACTGTACTCCACTGTACTCTACCTCTACTATACTCCACTGTACTCGATCTCTACTATGCTCCACTGTACTCTACCTCTACTGTGCTCCACTGTACTCTATTCTACTGCACTCCACTGTACTCTACCTCTACTGTGCTCCACTGTACTATATCTATACTGTACTCCACAGTACTCTATCTCTACTTAATCTACTGTTTTCTACCTCTACTGTACTCCACTGTACTCTATCTCTACTGTACTCCACTGTACTCTATATCTACTGTACTCCACTCTACTCTATATCTACTGTAATCCATTGTACTCTACCTCTACTGTGCTCCACTGTACTCCACTGTACTCTACCTCTACTGTACTCTACTGTTCTCTACCTCTACTGTACTCCACTGTACTCTATCTCGACTGTGATCCACTGTACTCTTCCTCTACTGTGCTCCACTGTACTCTATCTCTACTGTGCTCCACTGTACTCTACCTCTACTGTACTCCACTGTACTCTACCTCTACTGTACTCCACTGTACTCTACCTCTACTGTACTCCACTGTACTCTACCTCTACTGTTATCTACCTCTACTGTTGTAAACTGTACTCTACTCTACTGTACTCCACTGTACTCTATCTCTACTGTACTCCACTGTACTCTACCTCTTCTGTGCTCCACTGTACTCTACCTCTACGGTACTCTACTGTTCTCTACCTCTATTGTACTCTACTGTACTCCACATCTACTGTACTCCACTGTTCTCCACTGTACTCTACCTCTACTGTGCTCCACTGTACTCTACCTCTACTGTATTCCACTGTACTCTACCTCTACTGTGCTCCACTGTACTCTACCTCTACTGTACTCCACTCTACTCTACCTCTACTGTGCTCCACTGTACTCCACTGTACTCTACCTCTACTGTGCTCCACTGTACTCCACTGTACTCTACCTCTACTGTGCTTCACTGTACTCTACCTCTACTGTACTACACTGTACTCTACCTCTACTGTGCTCCACTGTACTCTACCTCTACTGTACTCCACTCTACTCTACCTCTACTGTGCTCCACTGTACTCTCTCTACTGTACTCCACTGTACTCTACCTCTACTGTACTCTACTGTACTCCACCTCTAATGTGCTCCACTGTATTCCACTCTACTCTACCTCTACTGTACTCCACTGTACTCTACCTCTACTGTACTCCACTGTACTCTACCTCTACTGTGCTCCACTGTACTCTACCTCTACTGTACTCCACTGTACTCTACCTCTACTGTGCTCTACTGTACTCTATCTCTACTGTGCTCCACTGTACTCTACCTCTACTGTACTCCACTATACTCTAACTCTACTATACTCCACTGTACTCTATCTCTACTGTGCTCCACTGTACTCTATTTCTACTGTGCTCCACTGTACTCTATCTCTACTGTACTCCACTGTACTCTATCTCTACTGTACTTCACTGTCCTCTATCTCTACTGTACTCTACTGTACTCTACCTCTATTGTGCTCCACTGTACTCTATCTCTACTGTACTCTACTGTACTCTATCTCTACTGTACTCCACTGTACTCTATCTCTACTGTACTCCACTGTACTCTACCTCTACTGTACTCCTCTGTACTCTACCTATACTGTGCTCCACTGTACTCTATCTCTACTGTGCTCCACTGTACTCTACCTCTACTGTACTCTATTGTACTCCACCTCTAATGTGCTCCACTGTACTCTAGCTCTACTGTACTCCACTGTACTTTACCTCTACTTTAGTCCACTGTACTTTACCTCTACTCTGCTCCACTGTACTCTATTTCTACTGTACTCCTCTGTACTCTACCTATACTGTGCTCCACTGTACTCTATCTCTACTGTGCTCCACTGTACTCTACCTCTACTGTACTCTACTGTGCTCCACCTCTAATGTGATCCACTGTATTCCACTCTACTCTACCTCTACTGTACTCCACTGTACTCTACCTCTACTGTACTCCACTGTACTCTACCTCTACTGTGCTCCACTGTACTCTACCTCTACTGTACTCCACTGTACTCTACCTCTACTGTGCTCTACTGTACTCTATCTCTACTGTGCTCCACTGTACTCTACATCTACTGTACTCCACTATACTCTAACTCTACTATACTCCACTGTACTCTATCTCTACTGTAATCCACTGTACTCTATTTCTACTGTGCTCCACTGTACTCTATCTCTGCTGTACTCCACTGTACTCTATCTCTACTGTACTTCACTGTCCTCTATCTCTGCTGTACTCTACTGTACTCTACCTCTATTGTGCTCCACTGTACTCTATCTCTACTGTACTCTACTGTACTCTATCTCTACTGTACTCCACAGTACTCTATCTCTACTGTACTCCACTGTACTCTACCTCTACTGTACTCCTCTGTACTCTACCTATACTGTGCTCCACTGTACTCTACCTCTACTGTGCTCCACTGTACTCTACCTCTACTGTACTCCACTCTACTCTACCTCTACTGTACTCCACTGTACTCTACCTCTACTGTACTCTACTGTACTCAACCTCTAATGTGCTCCACTGTATTCCACTCTACTCTACCTCTACTGTACTCCACTGTACTCTACCTCTACTGTACTCCACTGTACTCTCTCTCTACTGTACTCCACTGTACTCTACCTCTATTGTACTCTACTGTACTCCACCTCTAATGTGCTCCACTCTACTCTACCTCAACTGTACTCTACCACTACTGTATGTCACTGTACTCTACCTCTACTGTGCTCTACTGTACTCTATCTCTACTGTGCTCCACTGTACTCTACCTCTACTCTACTCCACTGTACTCTAACTCTACTATACTCCACTGTACTCTATCTCTACTGTGCTCCACTCTACTCTATTTCTACTGTGCTCCACTGTACTCTATTTCTACTGTACTCCACTGTACTCTATCTCTACTGTACTCCACTGTCCTCTATCTCTACTGTACTCCACTGTACTCTACCTCTATTGTGCTCCACTGTACTCTATCTCTACTGTACTCCAGTGTACTCTATCTCTACTGTAGTCCACTGTACTCTATCGCTACTGTACTCCACTGTACTCTGCCTCTACTGTGCTCCACTGTACTCTACCTCTACTATACTCCACTGTACTCTACCTCTACTGTACTCTACTGTACTCTACCTCTACTATAATCTACCTCTACTATGCTCCACTGTACTCTACCTCTACTGTACTCTACTGTACTCTACCTCTACTGTACTCCACTGTACTCTACCTCTACTGTACTCCACTGTACTCTATCTCTACTGTGCTCCACTGTACTCTACCTCTGCTGTGCTCAACTGTACTCTACTCTACTGTACTCCACTGTACTCTATCTCTACTGTACTCTACTGTACTCTACCTCTACTGTACTCCACTGTAATCTACCTCTACTGTACTCTATCTCTACTGTACTCCACTGTACTCTATCTTTAATGTGATCCTCTGTACTCTACCTCTACTGTGATCCACTGTACTCTATCTCTACTGTGCTCCACTGTACTCTACCTCTACTGTACTCCACTGTACTCTATCTCTACTGTACTCCACTGCACTCTACCTCTACTGTACTCCACTGTACTCTATCTCTACTGTGATCCACTGTACTCTACCTCTACTGTGCTCCACTGTACTCTATCTCTACTGTGCTCCACTGTACTCTACCTCTACTGTACTCCACTGTACTCTACCTCTACTGTACTCCACTGTACTCTACCTCTACTGTACTCCACTGTACTCTACCTCTACTGTTATCTACCTCTACTGTTGTCTACTGTACTCTACTCTACTGTACTCCACTGTACTCTATCTCTACTGTACTCCACTGTACTCTACCTCTACTGTGCTCCACTGTACTCTACCTCTACGGTACTCTACTGTTCTCCACCTCTATTGTACTCTACTGTACTCCACATCTACTGTACTCCACTGTTCTCCAATGTACTCTACCTCTACTGTGCTCCACTGTACTCTACCTCTACTGTATTCCACTGTACTCTACCTCTACTGTGCTCCACTGTACTCTACCTCTACTGTACTCCACTCTACTCTACCTCTACTGTGCTCCACTGTACTCCACTGTACTCTACCTCTATTGTGCTCCACTGTACTCCACTGTACTCTACCTCTACTGTGCTTCACTGTACTCTACCTCTACTGTACTCCACTCTACTCTACCTCTACTGTGCTCCACTGTACTCTCTCTACTGTACTCCACTGTACTCTACCTCTACTGTACTCTACTGTACTCCACCTCTAATGTGCTCCACTGTATTCCACTCTACTCTACCTCTACTGTACTCCACTGTACTCTACCTCTACTGTACTCCACTCTACTCTACCTCTACTGTGCTCCACTGTACTTTACCTCTACTGTACTCCACTGTACTCTACCTCTACTGTGCTCTACTGTACTCTATCTCTACTGTGCTCCACTGTACTCTACCTCTACTGTACTCCACTATACTCTAACTCTACTATACTCCACTGTACTCTATCTCTACTGTGCTCCACTGTACTCTATTTCTACTGTGCTCCACTGTACTCTATCTCTACTGTACTCCACTGTACTCTATCTCTACTGTACTTCACTGTCCTCTATCTCTACTGTACTCTACTGTACTCTACCTCTATTGTGCTCCACTGTACTCTATCTCTACTGTACTCCACTCTACTCTACCTCTACTGTGCTCCACTGTGCTCCACTGTACTCTACCTCTACTGTATTCCACTGTACTCTACCTCTACTGTGCTCCACTGTACTCTACCTCTACTGTACTCCACTCTACTCTACCTCTACTGTGCTCCACTGTACTCCACTGTACTCTACCTCTATTGTGCTCCACTGTACTCCACTGTACTCTACCTCTACTGTGCTTCACTGTACTCTACCTCTACTGTACTACACTGTACTCTACCTCTACTGTGCTCCACTGTACTCTACCTCTACTGTACTCCACTCTACTCTACCTCTACTGTGCTCCACTGTACTCTCTCTACTGTACTCCACTGTACTCTACCTCTACTGTACTCTACTGTACTCCACCTCTAATGTGCTCCACTGTATTCCACTCTACTCTACCTCTACTGTACTCCATTGTACTCTACCTCTACTGTACTACACTGTACTCTACCTCTACTGTGCTCCACTGTACTCTACCTCTACTGTACTCCACTGTACTCTACCTCTACTGTGCTCTACTGTACTCTATCTCTACTGTGCTCCACTGTACTCTACCTCTACTGTACTCCACTCTACTCTACCTCTACTGTGCTCCACTGTACTCTCTCTACTGTACTCCACTGTACTCTACCTCTACTGTACTCTACTGTACTCCACCTCTAATGTGCTCCACTGTATTCCACTCTACTCTACCTCTACTGTACTCCACTGTACTCTACCTCTACTGTACTACACTGTACTCTACCTCTACTGTGCTCCACTGTACTCTACCTCTACTGTACTCCACTGTACTCTACCTCTACTGTGCTCCACTGTACTCTACCTCTACTGTGCTCTACTGTACTCTATCTCTACTGTGCTCCACTGTACTCTACCTCTACTGTACTCCACTATACTCTAACTCTACTACACTCCACTGTACTCTATCTCTACTGTGCTCCACTGTACTCTATTTCTACTGTGCTCCACTGTACTCTATCTCTACTGTACTCCACTGTACTCTATCTCTACTGTACTCCACTGTAGTCTATCTCTACTGTACTTCACTGTCCTCTATCTCTACTGTACTCTACTGTACTCTACCTCTACTGTACTCCACTGTACTCTATCTCTACTGTACTCCACTGTACTCTACCTCTACTGTACTCCTCTGTACTCTACCTATACTGTGCTCCACTGTACTCTATCTCTACTGTGCTCCACTGTACTCTACCTCTACTGTACTCTATTGTACTCCACCTCTAATGTGCTCCACTGTACTCTAGCTCTACTGTACTCCACTGTACTTTACCTCTACTTTACTCCACTGTACTCTACCTCTACTGTGCTCCACTGTACTCTATTTCTACTGTACTCCTCTGTACTCTACCTATACTGTGCTCCACTGTACTCTATCTCTACTGTGCTCCACTGTACTCTACCTCTACTGTACTCTACTGTACTCCACCTCTAATGTGATCCACTGTATTCCACTCTACTCTACCTCTACTGTACTCCACTGTACTCTACCTCTACTGTACTCCACTGTACTCTACCTCTACTGTGCTCCACTGTACTCTACCTCTACTGTACTCCACTGTACTCTACCTCTACTGTGCTCTACTGTACTCTATCTCTACTGTGCTCCACTGTACTCTACCTCTACTGTACTCCACTATACTCTAACTCTACTATACTCCACTGTACTCTATCTCTACTGTGCTCCACTGTACTCTATTTCTACTGTGCTCCACTGTACTCTATCTCTACTGTACTCCACTGTACTCTATCTCTACTGTACTTCACTGTCCTCTATCTCTACTGTACTCTACTGTACTCTACCTCTATTGTGCTCCACTGTACTCTATCTCTACTGTACTCTACTGTACTCTATCTCTACTGTACTCCACTGTACTCTATCTCTACTTTACTCCACTGTACTCTACCTCTACTGTACTCCTCTGTACTCTACCTATACTGTGCTCCACTGTACTCTATCTCTACTGTGCTCCACTGTACTCTACCTCTACTGTACTCTATTGTACTCCACCTCTAATGTGCTCCACTGTACTCTAGCTCTACTGTACTCCCCTGTACTTTACCTCTACTGTACTCCACTGTACTCTACCTCTACTGTGCTCCACTGTACTCTATTTCTACTGTACTCCTCTGTACTCTACCTCTACTATACTCCACTGTACTCTACCTCTACTATTATCTACCTCTACTGTTGTCTACTGTACTCTACTCTACTGTACTCCACTGTACTCTATCTCTACTGTACTCCACTGTACTCTACCTCTACTGTGCTCCACTGTACTCTGCCTCTACGGTACTCTACTGTTCTCTACCTCTATTGTACTCTACTGTACTCCACATCTACTGTACTCCACTGTTCTCCACTGTACTCTACCTCTACTGTGCTCCACTGTACTCTACCTCTACTGTATTCCACTGTACTCTACCTCTACTGTGCTCCACTGTACTCTACCTCTACTGTACTCCACTCTACTCTACCTCTACTGTGCTCCACTGTACTCCACTGTACTCTACCTCTACTGTGCTCCACTGTACTCCACTGTACTCTACCTCTACTGTGCTTCACTGTACTCTACCTCTACTGTACTCCACTGTACTCTACCTCTACTGTGCTCCACTGTACTCTACCTCTACTGTACTCCACTCTACTCTATCTCTACTGTGCTCCACTGTACTCTCTCTACTGTACTCCACTGTACTCTACCTCTACTGTGCTCTACTGTACTCCACCTCTAATGTGCTCCACTATATTCCACTCTACTCTACCTCTACTGTACTCCACTGTACTCTACCTCTACTCTACTCCACTGTACTCTACCTCTACTGTGCTCCACTGTACTCTACCTCTACTGTACTCCACTGTACTCTACCTCTACTGTGCTCTACTGTACTCTATCTCTACTGTGCTCCACTGTACTCTACCTCTACTGTACTCCACTATACTCTAACTCTACTATACTCCACTGTACTCTACCTCTACTGTACTCTACCTCTACTGTACTCCACTGTACTCTACCTCTACTGTACTCCAATGTACTCTACCTCTACTATACTCCACTGTACTCGATCTCTACTATGCTCCACTGTACTCCACCTCTACTGTGCTCCACTGTACTCTATTCTACTGCACTCCACTGTACTCTACCTCTACTGTGCTCCACTGTACTATATCTCTACTGTACTCCACAGTACTCTATCTCTACTTAATCTACTGTTTTCTACCTCTACTGTACTCCACTGTACTCTATCTCTACTGTACTCCACTGTACTCTATATCTACTGTACTCCACTCTACTCTATATCTACTGTAATCCATTGTACTCTACCTCTACTGTGCTCCACTGTACTCCACTGTACTCTACCTCTACTGTACTCTACTGTTCTCTACCTCTACTGTACTCCACTGTACTCTATCTCGACTGTGATCCACTGTACTCTACCTCTACTGTGCTCCACTGTACTCTATCTCTACTGTGCTCCACTGTACTCTACCTCTACTGTACTCCACTGTACTCTACCTCTACTGTACTCCACTGTACTCTACCTCTACTGTACTCCACTGTACTCTACCTCTACTGTTATCTACCTCTACTGTTGTCAACTGTACTCTACTCTACTGTACTCCACTGTACTCTATCCCTACTGTACTCCACTGTACTCTACCTCTACTGTGCTCCACTGTACTCTACCTCTACGGTACTCTACTGTTCTCTACCTCTATTGTACTCTACTGTATTCCACCTCTACTGTACTCCACTGTTCTCCACTGTACTCTACCTCTACTGTGCTCCACTGTACTCTACCTCTACTGTATTCCACTGTACTCTACCTCTACTGTGCTCCACTGTACTCTACCTCTACTGTAATCCACTCTACTCTACCTCTACTGTGCTCCACTGTACTCCACTGTACTCTACCTCTACTGTGCTCCACTGTACTCCACTGTACTCTACCTCTACTGTGCTTCACTGTACTCTACCTCTACTGTACTCCACTGTACTCTACCTCTACTGTACTTCACTCTACTCTATCTCTACTGTGCTCCACTGTACTCTCTCTACTGTACTCCACTGTACTCTACCTCTACTGTACTCTACTGTACTCCACCTCTAATATACTCCACTATATTCCACTCTACTCTACCTCTACTGTACTCCACTGTACTCTACCTCTACTGTACTCCACTGTACTCTACCTCTACTGTGCTCCACTGTACTCTACCTCTACTGTGCTCTACTGTACTCTATCTCTACTGTGCTCCACTGTACTCTACCTCTACTGTACTCCACTATACTCTAACTCTACTACACTCCACTGTACTCTATCTCTACTGTGCTCCACTGTACTCTATTTCTACTGTGCTCCACTGTACTCTATCTCTACTGTACTCCACTGTACTCTATCTCTACTGTACTCCACTGTACTCTATCTCTACTGTACTTCACTGTCCTCTATCTCTACTGTACTCTACTGTACTCTACCTCTACTGTACTCCACTGTACTCTATCTCTACTGTACTCCACTGTACTCTACCTCTACTGTACTCGTCTGTACTCTACCTATACTGTGCTCCACTGTACTCTATCTCTACTGTGCTCCACTGTACTCTACCTCTACTGTACTCTATTGTACTCCACCTCTAATGTGCTCCACTGTACTCTAGCTCTACTGTACTCCACTGTACTTTACCTCTACTTTACTCCACTGTACTCTACCTCTACTGTGCTCCACTGTACTCTATTTCTACTGTACTCCTCTGTACTCTACCTATACTGTGCTCCACTGTACTCTATCTCTACTGTGCTCCACTGTACTCTACCTCTACTGTACTCTACTGTACTCTATCTCTACTTTACTCCACTGTACTCTACCTCTACTGTACTCCTCTGTACTCTACCTATACTGTGCTCCACTGTACTCTATCTCTACTGTGCTCCACTGTACTCTACCTCTACTGTACTCTATTGTACTCCACCTCTAATGTGCTCCACTGTACTCTAGCTCTACTGTACTCCCCTGTACTTTACCTCTACTGTACTCCACTGTACTCTACCTCTACTGTGCTCCACTGTACTCTATTTCTACTGTACTCCTCTGTACTCTACCTCTACTGTACTCCACTGTACTCTACCTCTACTATTATCTACCTCTACTGTTGTCTACTGTACTCTACTCTACTGTACTCCACTGTACTCTATCTCTACTGTACTCCACTGTACTCTACCTCTACTGTGCTCCACTGTACTCTGCCTCTACGGTACTCTACTGTTCTCTACCTCTATTGTACTCTACTGTACTCCACATCTACTGTACTCCACTGTTCTCCACTGTACTCTACCTCTACTGTGCTCCACTGTACTCTACCTCTACTGTATTCCACTGTACTCTACCTCTACTGTGCTCCACTGTACTCTACCTCTACTGTACTCCACTCTACTCTACCTCTACTGTGCTCCACTGTACTCCACTGTACTCTACCTCTACTGTGCTCCACTGTACTCCACTGTACTCTACCTCTACTGTGCTTCACTGTACTCTACCTCTACTGTACTCCACTGTACTCTACCTCTACTGTGCTCCACTGTACTCTACCTCTACTGTACTCCACTCTACTCTATCTCTACTGTGCTCCACTGTACTCTCTCTACTGTACTCCACTGTACTCTACCTCTACTGTGCTCTACTGTACTCCACCTCTAATGTGCTCCACTATATTCCACTCTACTCTACCTCTACTGTACTCCACTGTACTCTACCTCTACTGTACTCCACTGTACTCTACCTCTACTGTGCTCCACTGTACTCTACCTCTACTGTACTCCACTATACTCTACCTCTACTGTGCTCTACTGTACTCTATCTCTACTGTGCTCCACTGTACTCTACCTCTACTGTACTCCACTATACTCTAACTCTACTATACTCCACTGTACTCTACCTCTACTGTACTCTACCTCTACTGTACTCCACTGTACTCTACCTCTACTGTACTCCACTGTACTCTACCTCTACTATACTCCACTGTACTCGATCTCTACTATGCTCCACTGTACTCTACCTCTACTGTGCTCCACTGTACTCTATTCTACTGCACTCCACTGTACTCTACCTCTACTGTGCTCCACTGTACTATATCTCTACTGTACTCCACAGTACTCTATCTCTACTTAATCTACTGTTTTCTACCTCTACTGTACTCCACTGTACTCTATCTCTACTGTACTCCACTGTACTCTATATCTACTGTACTCCACTCTACTCTATATCTACTGTAATCCATTGTACTCTACCTCTACTGTGCTCCACTGTACTCCACTGTACTCTACCTCTACTGTACTCTACTGTTCTCTACCTCTACTGTACTCCACTGTACTCTATCTCGACTGTGATCCACTGTACTCTACCTCTACTGTGCTCCACTGTACTCTATCTCTACTGTGCTCCACTGTACCTTACCTCTACTGTACTCCACTGTACTCTACCTCTACTGTACTCCACTGTACTCTACCTCTACTGTACTCCACTGTACTCTACCTCTACTGTTATCTACCTCTACTGTTGTCAACTGTACTCTACTCTACTGTACTCCACTGTACTCTATCCCTACTGTACTCCACTGTACTCTACCTCTACTGTGCTCCACTGTACTCTACCTCTACGGTACTCTACTGTTCTCTACCTCTATTGTACTCTACTGTATTCCACCTCTACTGTACTCCACTGTTCTCCACTGTACTCTACCTCTACTGTGCTCCACTGTACTCTACCTCTACTGTATTCCACTGTACTCTACCTCTACTGTGCTCCACTGTACTCTACCTCTACTGTAATCCACTCTACTCTACCTCTACTGTGCTCCACTGTACTCCACTGTACTCTACCTCTACTGTGCTCCACTGTACTCCACTGTACTCTACCTCTACTGTGCTTCACTGTACTCTACCTCTACTGTGCTCCACTGTACTCTACCTCTACTGTACTTCACTCTACTCTATCTCTACTGTGCTCCACTGTACTCTCTCTACTGTACTCCACTGTACTCTACCTCTACTGTACTCTACTGTACTCCACCTCTAATATACTCCACTATATTCCACTCTACTCTACCTCTACTGTACTCCACTGTACTCTACCTCTACTGTACTCCACTGTACTCTACCTCTACTGTGCTCCACTGTACTCTACCTCTACTGTGCTCTACTGTACTCTATCTCTACTGTGCTCCACTGTACTCTACCTCTACTGTACTCCACTATACTCTAACTCTACTACACTCCACTGTACTCTATCTCTACTGTGCTCCACTGTACTCTATTTCTACTGTGCTCCACTGTACTCTATCTCTACTGTACTCCACTGTACTCTATCTCTACTGTACTCCACTGTACTCTATCTCTACTGTACTTCACTGTCCTCTATCTCTACTGTACTCTACTGTACTCTACCTCTACTGTACTCCACTGTACTCTATCTCTACTGTACTCCACTGTACTCTACCTCTACTGTACTCGTCTGTACTCTACCTATACTGTGCTCCACTGTACTCTATCTCTACTGTGCTCCACTGTACTCTACCTCTACTGTACTCTATTGTACTCCACCTCTAATGTGCTCCACTGTACTCTAGCTCTACTGTACTCCACTGTACTTTACCTCTACTTTACTCCACTGTACTCTACCTCTACTGTGCTCCACTGTACTCTATTTCTACTGTACTCCTCTGTACTCTACCTATACTGTGCTCCACTGTACTCTATCTCTACTGTGCTCCACTGTACTCTACCTCTACTGTACTCTACTGTACTCCACCTCTAATGTGATCCACTGTATTCCACTCTACTCTACCTCTACTGTACTCCACTGTACTCTACCTCTACTGTACTCCACTGTACTCTACCTCTACTGTGCTCCACTGTACTCTACCTCTACTGTATTCCACTGTACTCTACCTCTACTGTGCTCCACTGTACTCTACCTCTACTGTAATCCACTCTACTCTACCTCTACTGTGCTCCACTGTACTCCACTGTACTCTACCTCTACTGTGCTCCACTGTACTCCACTGTACTCTACCTCTACTGTGCTTCACTGTACTCTACCTCTACTGTACTCCACTGTACTCTACCTCTACTGTGCTCCACTGTACTCTACCTCTACTGTACTTCACTCTACTCTATCTCTACTGTGCTCCACTGTACTCTCTCTACTGTACTCCACTGTACTCTACCTCTACTGTACTCTACTGTACTCCACCTCTAATATACTCCACTATATTCCACTCTACTCTACCTCTACTGTACTCCACTGTACTCTACCTCTACTGTACTCCACTGTACTCTACCTCTACTGTGCTCCACTGTACTCTACCTCTACTGTGCTCTACTGTACTCTATCTCTACTGTGCTCCACTGTACTCTACCTCTACTGTACTCCACTATACTCTAACTCTACTACACTCCACTGTACTCTATCTCTACTGTGCTCCACTGTACTCTATTTCTACTGTGCTCCACTGTACTCTATCTCTACTGTACTCCACTGTACTCTATCTCTACTGTACTCCACTGTACTCTATCTCTACTGTACTTCACTGTCCTCTATCTCTACTGTACTCTACTGTACTCTACCTCTACTGTACTCCACTGTACTCTATCTCTACTGTACTCCACTGTACTCTACCTCTAATGTACTCCTCTGTACTCTACCTATACTGTGCTCCACTGTACTCTATCTCTACTGTGCTCCACTGTACTCTACCTCTACTGTACTCTATTGTACTCCACCTCTAATGTGCTCCACTGTACTCTAGCTCTACTGTACTCCACTGTACTTTACCTCTACTTTACTCCACTGTACTCTACCTCTACTGTGCTCCACTGTACTCTATTTCTACTGTACTCCTCTGTACTCTACCTATACTGTGCTCCACTGTACTCTATCTCTACTGTGCTCCACTGTACTCTACCTCTACTGTACTCTACTGTACTCCACCTCTAATGTGATCCACTGTATTCCACTCTACTCTACCTCTACTGTACTCCACTGTACTCTACCTCTACTGTACTCCACTGTACTCTACCTCTACTGTGCTCCACTGTACTCTACCTCTACTGTACTCCACTGTACTCTACCTCTACTGTGCTCTACTGTACTCTATCTCTACTGTGCTCCACTGTACTCTACCTCTAGTGTACTCCACTATACTCTAACTCTACTATACTCCACTGTACTCTATCTCTACTGTGCTCCACTGTACTCTATTTCTACTGTGCTCCACTCTACTCTATCTCTACTGTACTCTATCTCTACTGTACTTCACTGTCCTCTATCTCTACTGTACTCTACTGTACTCTACCTCTATTGTGCTCCACTGTACTCTATCTCTACTGTACTCTACTGTACTCTATCTCTACTGTACTCCACTGTACTCTATCTCTACTGTACTCCACTGTACTCTACCTCTACTGTACTCCTCTGTACTCTACCTATACTGTGCTCCACTGTACTCTATCTCTACTGTGCTCCACTGTACTCTACCTCTACTGTACTCTATTGTACTCCACCTCTAATGTGCTCCACTGTACTCTAGCTCTACTGTACTCCCCTGTACTTTACCTCTACTGTACTCCACTGTACTCTACCTCTACTGTGCTCCACTGTACTCTATTTCTACTGTACTCCTCTGTACTCTACCTCTACTGTACTCCACTGTACTCTACCTCTACTGTTATCTATCTCTACTGTTGTCTACTGTACTCTACTCTACTGTACTCCACTGTACTCTATCTCTACTGTACTCCACTGTACTCTACCTCTACTGTGCTCCACTGTACTCTGCCTCTACGGTACTCTACTGTTCTCTACCTCTATTGTACTCTACTGTACTCCACATCTACTGTACTCCACTGTTCTCCACTGTACTCTACCTCTACTGTGCTCCACTGTACTCTACCTCTACTGTATTCCACTGTACTCTACCTCTACTGTGCTCCACTGTACTCTACCTCTACTGTACTCCACTCTACTCTACCTCTACTGTGCTCCACTGTACTCCACTGTACTCTACCTCTACTGTGCTCCACTGTACTCCACTGTACTCTACCTCTACTGTGCTTCACTGTACTCTACCTCTACTGTACTCCACTGTACTCTACCTCTACTGTGCTCCACTGTACTCTACCTCTACTGTACTCCACTCTACTCTATCTCTACTGTGCTCCACTGTACTCTCTCTACTGTACTCCACTGTACTCTACCTCTACTGTACTCTACTGTACTCCACCTCTAATGTGCTCCACTATATTCCACTCTACTCTACCTCTACTGTACTCCACTGTACTCTACCTCTACTGTACTCCACTGTACTCTACCTCTACTGTGCTCCACTGTACTCTACCTCTACTGTACTCCACTGTACTTAACCTCTACTGTACTCTACTGTACTCTATCTCTACTGTGCTCCACTGTACTCTACCTCTACTGTACTCCACTATACTCTAACTCTACTATACTCCACTGTACTCTATCTCTACTGTGCTCCACTGTACTCTATTTCTACTGTGCTCCACTGTACTCTATCTCTACTGTCCTCCACTGTACTCTATCTCTACTGTACTCCACTGTACTCTATCTCTACTGTACTTCACTGTCCTCTATCTCTACTGTACTCTACTGTACTCTACCTCTAATGTACTCCACTGTACTCTATCTCTACTGTACTCCACTGTACTCTACCTCTACTGTACTCCTCTGTACTCTACCTATACTGTGCTCCACTGTACTCTATCTCTACTGTGCTCCACTGTACTCTACCTCTACTGTACTCTATTGTACTCCACCTCTAATGTGCTCCACTGTACTCTAGCTCTACTGTACTCCACTGTACTTTACCTCTACTTTACTCCACTGTACTCTACCTCTACTGTGCTCCACTGTACTCTACCTCTACTGTACGCCACTGTACTCTACCTCTACTGTACTCCACTGTACTCTACCTCTACTGTACTCCACTGTACTCTACCTCTACTGTTATCTACCTCTACTGTTGTCTACTGTACTCTACTCTACTGTACTCCACTGTACTCTATCTCTACTGTACTCCACTGTACTCTACCTCTACTGTGCTCCACTGTACTCTACCTCTACGGTACTCTACTGTTCTCTACCTCTATTGTACTCTACTGTACTCCACATCTACTGTACTCCACTGTTCTCCACTGTACTCTACCTCTACTGTGCTCCACTGTACTCTACCTCTACTGTATTCCACTGTACTCTACCTCTACTGTGCTCCACTGTACTCTACCTCTACTGTACTCCACTCTACTCTACCTCTACTGTGCTCCACTGTACTCCACTGTACTCTACCTCTACTGTGCTCCACTGTACTCCACTGTACTCTACCTCTACTGTGCTTCACTGTACTCTACCTCTACTGTACTACACTGTACTCTACCTCTACTGTGCTCCACTGTACTCTACCTCTACTGTACTCCACTCTACTCTACCTCTACTGTGCTCCACTGTACTCTCTCTACTGTACTCCACTGTACTCTACCTCTACTGTACTCTACTGTACTCCACCTCTAATGTGCTCCACTGTATTCCACTCTACTCTACCTCTACTGTACTCCACTGTACTCTACCTCTACTGTACTCCACTGTACTCTACCTCTACTGTGCTCCACTGTACTCTACCTCTACTGTACTCCACTGTACTCTACCTCTACTGTCCTCTACTGTACTCTATCTCTACTGTGCTCCACTGTACTCTACCTCTACTGTACTCCACTATACTCTAACTCTACTATACTCCACTGTACTCTATCTCTACTGTGCTCCACTGTACTCTATTTCTACTGTGCTCCACTGTACTCTATCTCTACTGTACTCCACTGTACTCTATCTCTACTGTACTTCACTGTCCTCTATCTCTACTGTACTCTACTGTACTCTACCTCTATTGTGCTCCACTGTACTCTATCTCTACTGTACTCTACTGTACTCTATCTCTACTGTACTCCACTGTACTCTATCTCTACTGTACTCCACTGTACTCTACCTCTACTGTACTCCTCTGTACTCTACCTATACTGTGCTCCACTGTACTCTATCTCTACTGTGCTCCACTGTACTCTACCTCTATTGTACTCTATTGTACTCCACCTCTAATGTGCTCCACTGTACTCTAGCTCTACTGTACTCCACTGTACTTTACCTCTACTTTAGTCCACTGTACTTTACCTCTACTGTGCTCCACTGTACTCTATTTCTACTTTTTTCTCCTCTGTACTCTACCTATACTGTGCTCCACTGTACTCTATCTCTACTGTGCTCCACTGTACTCTACCTCTACTGTACTCTACTGTGCTCCACCTCTAATGTGATCCACTGTATTCCACTCTACTCTACCTCTACTGTACTCCACTGTACTCTACCTCTACTGTACTCCACTGTACTCTACCTCTACTGTGCTCCACTGTACTCTACCTCTACTGTACTCCACTGTACTCTACCTCTACTGTGCTCTACTGTACTCTATCTCTACTGTGCTCCACTGTACTCTACCTCTACTGTACTCCACTATACTCTAACTCTACTATACTCCACTGTACTCTATCTCTACTGTGCTCCACTGTACTCTATTTCTACTGTGCTCCACTGTACTCTATCTCTGCTGTACTCCACTGTACTCTATCTCTACTGTACTTCACTGTCCTCTATCTCTGCTGTACTCTACTGTACTCTACCTCTATTGTGCTCCACTGTACTCTATCTCTACTGTACTCTACTGTACTCTATCTTTACTGTACTCCACTGTACTCTATCTCTACTGTACTCCACTGTACTCTACCTCTACTGTACTCCTCTGTAATCTACCTATACTGTGCTCCACTGTACTCTACCTCTACTGTGCTCCACTGTACTCTACCTCTACTGTACTCCACTCTACTCTACCTCTACTGTACTCCACTGTACTCTACCTCTACTGTACTCTACTGTACTCAACCTCTAATGTGCTCCACTGTACTCCACTCTACTCTACCTCTACTGTACTCCACTGTACTCTACCTCTACTGTACTCCACTGTACTCTCTCTCTACTGTACTCCACTGTACTCTACCTCTATTGTACTCTACTGTACTCCACCTCTAATGTGCTCCACTCTACTCTACCTCAACTGTACTCTACCACTACTGTATGCCACTGTACTCTACCTCTACTGTGCTCTACTGTACTCTATCTCTACTGTGCTCCACTCTACTCTACCTCTACTCTACTCCACTGTACTCTAACTCTACTATACTCCACTGTACTCTATCTCTACTGTGCTCCACTCTACTCTATTTCTACTGTGCTCCACTGTACTCTATTTCTACTGTACTCCACTGTACTCTATCTCTACTGTACTCCACTGTCCTCTATCTCTACTGTACTCCACTGTACTCTACCTCTATTGTGCTCCACTGTACTCTATCTCTACTGTACTCCAGTGTACTCTATCTCTACTGTAGTCCACTCTACTCTATCGCTACTGTACTCCAATGTACTCTGCCTCTACTGTGCTCCACTGTACTCTACCTCTACTATACTCCACTGTACTCTACCTCTACTGTACTCTACTGTACTCTACCTCTACTGTACTCCACTGTACTCTACCTCTACTGTACTCCACTGTACTCTATCTCTACTGTGCTCCACTGTACTCTACCTCTGCTGTGCTCAACTGTACTCTACTCTACTGTACTCCACTGTACTCTATCTCTACTGTACTCTACTGTACTCTACCTCTACAGTACTCCACTGTAATCTACCTCTACTGTACTCTATCTCTACTGTACTCCACTGTGCTCTATCTTTAATGTGATCCACTGTACTCTACCTCTACTGTGATCCACTGTACTCTATCTCTACTGTGCTCCACTGTACTCTACCTCTACTGTACTCCACTGTACTCTATCTCTACTGTACTCCACTGCACTCTACCTCTACTGTACTCCACTGTACTCTATCTCTACTGTGCTCCACTGTACTCTACCTCTACTGTACTCCACTATACTCTAACTCTACTATACTCCACTGTACTCTATCTCTACTGTGCTCCACTGTACTCTATTTCTACTGTGCTCCACTGTACTCTATCTCTACTGTACTCCACTGTACTCTATCTCTACTGTACTTCACTGTCCTCTATCTCTACTGTACTCTACTGTACTCTACCTCTATTGTGCTCCACTGTACTCTATCTCTACTGTACTCTACTGTACTCTATCTCTACTGTACTCCACTGTACTCTATCTCTACTGTACTCCACTGTACTCTACCTCTACTGTACTCCTCTGTACTCTACCTATACTGTGCTCCACTGTACTCTATCTCTACTGTGCTCCACTGTACTCTACCTCTACTGTACTCTATTGTACTCCACCTCTAATGTGCTCCACTGTACTCTAGCTCTACTGTACTCCACTGTACTTTACCTCTACTTTAGTCCACTGTACTTTACCTCTACTGTGCTCCACTGTACTCTATTTCTACTGTACTCCTCTGTACTCTACCTATACTGTGCTCCACTGTACTCTATCTCTACTGTGCTCCACTGTACTCTACCTCTACTGTACTCTACTGTGCTCCACCTCTAATGTGATCCACTGTATTCCACTCTACTCTACCTCTACTGTACTCCACTGTACTCTACCTCTACTGTACTCCACTGTACTCTACCTCTACTGTGCTCCACTGTACTCTACCTCTACTGTACTCCACTGTACTCTACCTCTACTGTGCTCTACTGTACTCTATCTCTACTGTGCTCCACTGTACTCTACCTCTACTGTACTCCACTATACTCTAACTCTACTATACTCCACTGTACTCTATCTCTACTGTGCTCCACTGTACTCTATTTCTACTGTGCTCCACTGTACTCTATCTCTGCTGTACTCCACTGTACTCTATCTCTACTGTACTTCACTGTCCTCTATCTCTGCTGTACTCTACTGTACTCTACCTCTATTGTGCTCCACTGTACTCTATCTCTACTGTACTCTACTGTACTCTATCTCTACTGTACTCCACTGTACTCTATCTCTACTGTACTCCACTGTACTCTACCTCTACTGTACTCCTCTGTACTCTACCTATACTGTGCTCCACTGTACTCTACCTCTACTGTGCTCCACTGTACTCTACCTCTACTGTACTCCACTCTACTCTACCTCTACTGTACTCCACTGTACTCTACCTCTACTGTACTCTACTGTACTCAACCTCTAATGTGCTCCACTGTACTCCACTCTACTCTACCTCTACTGTACTCCACTGTACTCTACCTCTACTGTACTCCACTGTACTCTCTCTCTACTGTACTCCACTGTACTCTACCTCTATTGTACTCTACTGTACTCCACCTCTAATGTGCTCCACTCTACTCTACCTCAACTGTACTCTACCACTACTGTATGCCACTGTACTCTACCTCTACTGTGCTCTACTGTACTCTATCTCTACTGTGCTCCACTCTACTCTACCTCTACTCTACTCCACTGTACTCTAACTCTACTATACTCCACTGTACTCTATCTCTACTGTGCTCCACTCTACTCTATTTCTACTGTGCTCCACTGTACTCTATTTCTACTGTACTCCACTGTACTCTATCTCTACTGTACTCCACTGTCCTCTATCTCTACTGTACTCCACTGTACTCTACCTCTATTGTGCTCCACTGTACTCTATCTCTACTGTACTCCAGTGTACTCTATCTCTACTGTAGTCCACTCTACTCTATCGCTACTGTACTCCAATGTACTCTGCCTCTACTGTGCTCCACTGTACTCTACCTCTACTATACTCCACTGTACTCTACCTCTACTGTACTCTACTGTACTCTACCTCTACTGTACTCCACTGTACTCTACCTCTACTGTACTCCACTGTACTCTATCTCTACTGTGCTCCACTGTACTCTACCTCTGCTGTGCTCAACTGTACTCTACTCTACTGTACTCCACTGTACTCTATCTCTACTGTACTCTACTGTACTCTACCTCTACAGTACTCCACTGTAATCTACCTCTACTGTACTCTATCTCTACTGTACTCCACTGTGCTCTATCTTTAATGTGATCCACTGTACTCTACCTCTACTGTGATCCACTGTACTCTATCTCTACTGTGCTCCACTGTACTCTACCTCTACTGTACTCCACTGTACTCTATCTCTACTGTACTCCACTGCACTCTACCTCTACTGTACTCCACTGTACTCTATCTCTACTGTGCTCCACTGTACTCTACCTCTACTGTACTCCACTATACTCTAACTCTACTATACTCCACTGTACTCTATCTCTACTGTGCTCCACTGTACTCTATTTCTACTGTGCTCCACTGTACTCTATCTCTACTGTACTCCACTGTACTCTATCTCTACTGTACTTCACTGTCCTCTATCTCTACTGTACTCTACTGTACTCTACCTCTATTGTGCTCCACTGTACTCTATCTCTACTGTACTCTACTGTACTCTATCTCTACTGTACTCCACTGTACTCTATCTCTACTGTACTCCACTGTACTCTACCTCTACTGTACTCCTCTGTACTCTACCTATACTGTGCTCCACTGTACTCTATCTCTACTGTGCTCCACTGTACTCTACCTCTACTGTACTCTATTGTACTCCACCTCTAATGTGCTCCACTGTACTCTAGCTCTACTGTACTCCACTGTACTTTACCTCTACTTTAGTCCACTGTACTTTACCTCTACTGTGCTCCACTGTACTCTATTTCTACTGTACTCCTCTGTACTCTACCTATACTGTGCTCCACTGTACTCTATCTCTACTGTGCTCCACTGTACTCTACCTCTACTGTACTCTACTGTGCTCCACCTCTAATGTGATCCACTGTATTCCACTCTACTCTACCTCTACTGTACTCCACTGTACTCTACCTCTACTGTACTCCACTGTACTCTACCTCTACTGTGCTCCACTGTACTCTACCTCTACTGTACTCCACTGTACTCTACCTCTACTGTGCTCTACTGTACTCTATCTCTACTGTGCTCCACTGTACTCTACCTCTACTGTACTCCACTATACTCTAACTCTACTATACTCCACTGTACTCTATCTCTACTGTGCTCCACTGTACTCTATTTCTACTGTGCTCCACTGTACTCTATCTCTGCTGTACTCCACTGTACTCTATCTCTACTGTACTTCACTGTCCTCTATCTCTGCTGTACTCTACTGTACTCTACCTCTATTGTGCTCCACTGTACTCTATCTCTACTGTACTCTACTGTACTCTATCTCTACTGTACTCCACTGTACTCTATCTCTACTGTACTCCACTGTACTCTACCTCTACTGTACTCCTCTGTACTCTACCTATACTGTGCTCCACTGTACTCTACCTCTACTGTGCTCCACTGTACTCTACCTCTACTGTACTCCACTCTACTCTACCTCTACTGTACTCCACTGTACTCTACCTCTACTGTACTCTACTGTACTCAACCTCTAATGATCTCCACTGTATTCCACTCTACTCTACCTCTACTGTACTCCACTGTACTCTACCTCTACTGTACTCCACTGTACTCTCTCTCTACTGTACTCCACTGTACTCTACCTCTATTGTACTCTACTGTACTCCACCTCTAATGTGCTCCACTCTACTCTACCTCAACTGTACTCTACCACTACTGTATGCCACTGTACTCTACCTCTACTGTGCTCTACTGTACTCTATCTCTACTGTGCTCCACTCTACTCTACCTCTACTCTACTCCACTGTACTCTAACTCTACTATACTCCACTGTACTCTATCTCTACTGTGCTCCACTCTACTCTATTTCTACTGTGCTCCACTGTACTCTATTTCTACTGTACTCCACTGTACTCTATCTCTACTGTACTCCACTGTCCTCTATCTCTACTGTACTCCACTGTACTCTACCTCTATTGTGCTCCACTGTACTCTATCTCTACTGTACTCCAGTGTACTCTATCTCTACTGTAGTCCACTGTACTCTATCGCTACTGTACTCCACTGTACTCTGCCTCTACTGTGCTCCACTGTACTCTACCTCTACTATACTCCACTGTACTCTACCTCTACTGTACTCTACTGTACTCTACCTCTACTGTACTCCACTGTACTCTACCTCTACTGTACTCCACTGTACTCTATCTCTACTGTGCTCCACTGTACTCTACCTCTGCTGTGCTCAACTGTACTCTACTCTACTGTACTCCACTGTACTCTATCTCTACTGTACTCTACTGTACTCTACCTCTACAGTACTCCACTGTAATCTACCTCTACTGTACTCTATCTCTACTGTACTCCACTGTACTCTATCTTTAATGTGATCCACTGTACTCTACCTCTACTGTGATCCACTGTACTCTATCTCTACTGTGCTCCACTGTACTCTACCTCTACTGTACTCCACTGTACTCTATCTCTACTGTACTCCACTGCACTCTACCTCTACTGTACTCCACTGTACTCTATCTCTACTGTGCTCCACTGTACTCTACCTCTACTGTACTCCACTATACTCTAACTCTACTATACTCCACTGTACTCTATCTCTACTGTGCTCCACTGTACTCTATTTCTACTGTGCTCCACTGTACTCTATCTCTACTGTACTCCACTGTACTCTATCTCTACTGTACTTCACTGTCCTCTATCTCTACTGTACTCTACTGTACTCTACCTCTATTGTGCTCCACTGTACTCTATCTCTACTGTACTCTACTGTACTCTATCTCTACTGTACTCCACTGTACTCTATCTCTACTGTACTCCACTGTACTCTACCTCTACTGTACTCCTCTGTACTCTACCTATACTGTGCTCCACTGTACTCTATCTCTACTGTGCTCCACTGTACTCTACCTCTACTGTACTCTATTGTACTCCACCTCTAATGTGCTCCACTGTACTCTAGCTCTACTGTACTCCACTGTACTTTACCTCTACTTTAGTCCACTGTACTTTACCTCTACTGTGCTCCACTGTACTCTATTTCTACTGTACTCCTCTGTACTCTACCTATACTGTGCTCCACTGTACTCTATCTCTACTGTGCTCCACTGTACTCTACCTCTACTGTACTCTACTGTGCTCCACCTCTAATGTGATCCACTGTATTCCACTCTACTCTACCTCTACTGTACTCCACTGTACTCTACCTCTACTCTACTCCACTGTACTCTACCTCTACTGTGCTCCACTGTACTCTACCTCTACTGTACTCCACTGTACTCTACCTCTACTGTGCTCTACTGTACTCTATCTCTACTGTGCTCCACTGTACTCTACCTCTACTGTACTCCACTATACTCTAACTCTACTATACTCCACTGTACTCTATCTCTACTGTGCTCCACTGTACTCTATTTCTACTGTGCTCCACTGTACTCTATCTCTGCTGTACTCCACTGTACTCTATCTCTACTGTACTTCACTGTCCTCTATCTCTGCTGTACTCTACTGTACTCTACCTCTATTGTGCTCCACTGTACTCTATCTCTACTGTACTCTACTGTACTCTATCTCTACTGTACTCCACTGTACTCTATCTCTACTGTACTCCACTGTACTCTACCTCTACTGTACTCCTCTGTACTCTACCTATACTGTGCTCCACTGTACTCTACCTCTACTGTGCTCCACTGTACTCTACCTCTATTGTACTCCACTCTACTCTACCTCTACTGTACTCCACTGTACTCTACCTCTACTGTACTCTACTGTACTCAACCTCTAATGTGCTCCACTGTACTCCACTCTACTCTACCTCTACTGTACTCCACTGTACTCTACCTCTACTGTACTCCACTGTACTCTCTCTCTACTGTACTCCACTGTACTCTACCTCTATTGTACTCTACTGTACTCCACCTCTAATGTGCTCCACTCTACTCTACCTCAACTGTACTCTACCACTACTGTATGCCACTGTACTCTACCTCTACTGTGCTCTACTGTACTCTATCTCTACTGTGCTCCACTCTACTCTACCTCTACTCTACTCCACTGTACTCTAACTCTACTATACTCCACTGTACTCTATCTCTACTGTGCTCCACTCTACTCTATTTCTACTGTGCTCCACTGTACTCTATTTCTACTGTACTCCACTGTACTCTATCTCTACTGTACTCCACTGTCCTCTATCTCTACTGTACTCCACTGTACTCTACCTCTATTGTGCTCCACTGTACTCTATCTCTACTGTACTCCAGTGTACTCTATCTCTACTGTAGTCCACTCTACTCTATCGCTACTGTACTCCAATGTACTCTGCCTCTACTGTGCTCCACTGTACTCTACCTCTACTATACTCCACTGTACTCTACCTCTACTGTACTCTACTGTACTCTACCTCTACTGTACTCCACTGTACTCTACCTCTACTGTACTCCACTGTACTCTATCTCTACTGTGCTCCACTGTACTCTACCTCTGCTGTGCTCAACTGTACTCTACTCTACTGTACTCCACTGTACTCTATCTCTACTGTACTCTACTGTACTCTACCTCTACAGTACTCCACTGTAATCTACGTCTACTGTACTCTATCTCTACTGTACTCCACTGTGCTCTATCTTTAATGTGATCCACTGTACTCTACCTCTACTGTGATCCACTGTACTCTATCTCTACTGTGCTCCACTGTACTCTACCTCTACTGTACTCCACTGTACTCTATCTCTACTGTACTCCACTGCACTCTACCTCTACTGTACTCCACTGTACTCTATCTCTACTGTGCTCCACTGTACTCTACCTCTACTGTACTCCACTATACTCTAACTCTACTATACTCCACTGTACTCTATCTCTACTGTGCTCCACTGTACTCTATTTCTACTGTGCTCCACTGTACTCTATCTCTACTGTACTCCACTGTACTCTATCTCTACTGTACTTCACTGTCCTCTATCTCTACTGTACTCTACTGTACTCTACCTCTATTGTGCTCCACTGTACTCTATCTCTACTGTACTCTACTGTACTCTATCTCTACTGTACTCCACTGTACTCTATCTCTACTGTACTCCACTGTACTCTACCTCTACTGTACTCCTCTGTACTCTACCTATACTGTGCTCCACTGTACTCTATCTCTACTGTGCTCCACTGTACTCTACCTCTACTGTACTCTATTGTACTCCACCTCTAATGTGCTCCACTGTACTCTAGCTCTACTGTACTCCACTGTACTTTACCTCTACTTTAGTCCACTGTACTTTACCTCTACTGTGCTCCACTGTACTCTATTTCTACTGTACTCCTCTGTACTCTACCTATACTGTGCTCCACTGTACTCTATCTCTACTGTGCTCCACTGTACTCTACCTCTACTGTACTCTACTGTGCTCCACCTCTAATGTGATCCACTGTATTCCACTCTACTCTACCTCTACTGTACTCCACTGTACTCTACCTCTACTGTACTCCACTGTACTCTACCTCTACTGTGCTCCACTGTACTCTACCTCTACTGTACTCCACTGTACTCTACCTCTACTGTGCTCTACTGTACTCTATCTCTACTGTGCTCCACTGTACTCTACCTCTACTGTACTCCACTATACTCTAACTCTACTATACTCCACTGTACTCTATCTCTACTGTGCTCCACTGTACTCTATTTCTACTGTGCTCCACTGTACTCTATCTCTGCTGTACTCCACTGTACTCTATCTCTACTGTACTTCACTGTCCTCTATCTCTGCTGTACTCTACTGTACTCTACCTCTATTGTGCTCAACTGTACTCTATCTCTACTGTACTCTACTGTACTCTATCTCTACTGTACTCCACTGTACTCTATCTCTACTGTACTCCACTGTACTCTACCTCTACTGTACTCCTCTGTACTCTACCTATACTGTGCTCCACTGTACTCTACCTCTACTGTGCTCCACTGTACTCTACCTCTACTGTACTCCACTCTACTCTACCTCTACTGTACTCCACTGTACTCTACCTCTACTGTACTCTACTGTACTCAACCTCTAATGATCTCCACTGTATTCCACTCTACTCTACCTCTACTGTACTCCACTGTACTCTACCTCTACTGTACTCCACTGTACTCTCTCTCTACTGTACTCCACTGTACTCTACCTCTATTGTACTCTACTGTACTCCACCTCTAATGTGCTCCACTCTACTCTACCTCAACTGTACTCTACCACTACTGTATGCCACTGTACTCTACCTCTACTGTGCTCTACTGTACTCTATCTCTACTGTGCTCCACTCTACTCTACCTCTACTCTACTCCACTGTACTCTAACTCTACTATACTCCACTGTACTCTATCTCTACTGTGCTCCACTCTACTCTATTTCTACTGTGCTCCACTGTACTCTATTTCTACTGTACTCCACTGTACTCTATCTCTACTGTACTCCACTGTCCTCTATCTCTACTGTACTCCACTGTACTCTACCTCTATTGTGCTCCACTGTACTCTATCTCTACTGTACTCCAGTGTACTCTATCTCTACTGTAGTCCACTGTACTCTATCGCTACTGTACTCCACTGTACTCTACCTCTACTATACTCCACTGTACTCTACCTCTACTGTACTCTACTGTACTCTACCTCTACTGTACTCCACTGTACTCTACCTCTACTGTACTCCACTGTACTCTATCTCTACTGTGCTCCACTGTACTCTACCTCTGCTGTGCTCAACTGTACTCTACTCTACTGTACTCCACTGTACTCTATCTCTACTGTACTCTACTGTACTCTACCTCTACAGTACTCCACTGTAATCTACCTCTACTGTACTCTATCTCTACTGTACTCCACTGTACTCTATCTTTAATGTGATCCACTGTACTCTACCTCTACTGTGATCCACTGTACTCTATCTCTACTGTGCTCCACTGTACTCTACCTCTACTGTACTCCACTGTACTCTATCTCTACTGTACTCCACTGCACTCTACCTCTACTGTACTCCACTGTACTCTATCTCTACTGTGCTCCACTGTACTCTACCTCTACTGTACTCCACTATACTCTAACTCTACTATACTCCACTGTACTCTATCTCTACTGTGCTCCACTGTACTCTATTTCTACTGTGCTCCACTGTACTCTATCTCTACTGTACTCCACTGTACTCTATCTCTACTGTACTTCACTGTCCTCTATCTCTACTGTACTCTACTGTACTCTACCTCTATTGTGCTCCACTGTACTCTATCTCTACTGTACTCTACTGTACTCTATCTCTACTGTACTCCACTGTACACTATCTCTACTGTACTCCACTGTACTCTACCTCTACTGTACTCCTCTGTACTCTACCTATACTGTGCTCCACTGTACTCTATCTCTACTGTGCTCCACTGTACTCTACCTCTACTGTACTCTATTGTACTCCACCTCTAATGTGCTCCACTGTACTCTAGCTCTACTGTACTCCACTGTACTTTACCTCTACTTTAGTCCACTGTACTTTACCTCTACTGTGCTCCACTGTACTCTATTTCTACTGTACTCCTCTGTACTCTACCTATACTGTGCTCCACTGTACTCTATCTCTACTGTGCTCCACTGTACTCTACCTCTACTGTACTCTACTGTGCTCCACCTCTAATGTGATCCACTGTATTCCACTCTACTCTACCTCTACTGTACTCCACTGTACTCCACCTCTACTGTACTCCACTGTACTCTACCTCTACTGTGCTCCACTGTACTCTACCTCTACTGTACTCCACTGTACTCTACCTCTACTGTGCTCTACTGTACTCTATCTCTACTGTGCTCCACTGTACTCTACCTCTACTGTACTCCACTATACTCTAACTCTACTATACTCCACTGTACTCTATCTCTACTGTGCTCCACTGTACTCTATTTCTACTGTGCTCCACTGTACTCTATCTCTGCTGTACTCCACTGTACTCTATCTCTACTGTACTTCACTGTCCTCTATCTCTGCTGTACTCTACTGTACTCTACCTCTATTGTGCTCCACTGTACTCTATCTCTACTGTACTCTACTGTACTCTATCTCTACTGTACTCCACTGTACTCTATCTCTACTGTACTCCACTGTACTCTACCTCTACTGTACTCCTCTGTACTCTACCTATACTGTGCTCCACTGTACTCTACCTCTACTGTGCTCCACTGTACTCTACCTCTACTGTACTCCACTCTACTCTACCTCTACTGTACTCCACTGTACTCTACCTCTACTGTACTCTACTGTACTCAACCTCTAATGTGCTCCACTGTATTCCACTCTACTCTACCTCTACTGTACTCCACTGTACTCTACCTCTACTGTACTCCACTGTACTCTCTCTCTACTGTACTCCACTGTACTCTACCTCTATTGTACTCTACTGTACTCCACCTCTAATGTGCTCCACTCTACTCTACCTCAACTGTACTCTACCACTACTGTATGCCACTGTACTCTACCTCTACTGTGCTCTACTGTACTCTATCTCTACTGTGCTCCACTCTACTCTACCTCTACTCTACTCCACTGTACTCTAACTCTACTATACTCCACTGTACTCTATCTCTACTGTGCTCCACTCTACTCTATTTCTACTGTGCTCCACTGTACTCTATTTCTACTGTACTCCACTGTACTCTATCTCTACTGTACTCCACTGTCCTCTATCTCTACTGTACTCCACTGTACTCTACCTCTATTGTGCTCCACTGTACTCTATCTCTACTGTACTCCAGTGTACTCTATCTCTACTGTAGTCCACTGTACTCTATCGCTACTGTACTCCACTGTACTCTGCCTCTACTGTGCTCCACTGTACTCTACCTCTACTATACTCCACTGTACTCTACCTCTACTGTACTCTACTGTACTCTACCTCTACTGTACTCCACTGTACTCTACCTCTACTGTACTCCACTGTACTCTATCTCTACTGTACTCCTCTGTACTCTACCTATACTGTGCTCCACTGTACTCTATCTCTACTGTGCTCCACTGTACTCTACCTCTACTGTACTCTACTGTGCTCCACCTCTAATGTGATCCACTGTATTCCACTCTACTCTACCTCTACTGTACTCCACTGTACTCTACCTCTACTGTACTCCACTGTACTCTACCTCTACTGTGCTCCACTGTACTCTACCTCTACTGTACTCCACTGTACTCTACCTCTACTGTGCTCTACTGTACTCTATCTCTACTGTGCTCCACTGTACTCTACCTCTACTGTACTCCACTATACTCTAACTCTACTATACTCCACTGTACTCTATCTCTACTGTGCTCCACTGTACTCTATTTCTACTGTGCTCCACTGTACTCTATCTCTGCTGTACTCCACTGTACTCTATCTCTACTGTACTTCACTGTCCTCTATCTCTGCTGTACTCTACTGTACTCTACCTCTATTGTGCTCCACTGTACTCTATCTCTACTGTACTCTACTGTACTCTATCTCTACTGTACTCCACTGTACTCTATCTCTACTGTACTCCACTGTACTCTACCTCTACTGTACTCCTCTGTACTCTACCTATACTGTGCTCCACTGTACTCTACCTCTACTGTGCTCCACTGTACTCTACCTCTACTGTACTCCACTCTACTCTACCTCTACTGTACTCCACTGTACTCTACCTCTACTGTACTCTACTGTACTCAACCTCTAATGATCTCCACTGTATTCCACTCTACTCTACCTCTACTGTACTCCACTGTACTCTACCTCTACTGTACTCCGCTGTACTCTCTCTCTACTGTACTCCACTGTACTCTACCTCTATTGTACTCTACTGTACTCCACCTCTAATGTGCTCCACTCTACTCTACCTCAACTGTACTCTACCACTACTGTATGCCACTGTACTCTACCTCTACTGTGCTCTACTGTACTCTATCTCTACTGTGCTCCACTCTACTCTACCTCTACTCTACTCCACTGTACTCTAACTCTACTATACTCCACTGTACTCTATCTCTACTGTGCTCCACTCTACTCTATTTCTACTGTGCTCCACTGTACTCTATTTCTACTCTACTCCACTGTACTCTATCTCTACTGTACTCCACTGTCCTCTATCTCTACTGTACTCCACTGTACTCTACCTCTATTGTGCTCCACTGTACTCTATCTCTACTGTACTCCAGTGTACTCTATCTCTACTGTAGTCCACTGTACTCTATCGCTACTGTACTCCACTGTACTCTACCTCTACTATACTCCACTGTACTCTACCTCTACTGTACTCTACTGTACTCTACCTCTACTGTACTCCACTGTACTCTACCTCTACTGTACTCCACTGTACTCTATCTCTACTGTGCTCCACTGTACTCTACCTCTGCTGTGCTCAACTGTACTCTACTCTACTGTACTCCACTGTACTCTATCTCTACTGTACTCTACTGTACTCTACCTCTACAGTACTCCACTGTAATCTACCTCTACTGTACTCTATCTCTACTGTACTCCACTGTACTCTATCTTTAATGTGATCCACTGTACTCTACCTCTACTGTGATCCACTGTACTCTATCTCTACTGTGCTCCACTGTACTCTACCTCTACTGTACTCCACTGTACTCTATCTCTACTGTACTCCACTGCACTCTACCTCTACTGTACTCCACTGTACTCTATCTCTACTGTGCTCCACTGTACTCTACCTCTACTGTACTCCACTATACTCTAACTCTACTATACTCCACTGTACTCTATCTCTACTGTGCTCCACTGTACTCTATTTCTACTGTGCTCCACTGTACTCTATCTCTACTGTACTCCACTGTACTCTATCTCTACTGTACTTCACTGTCCTCTATCTCTACTGTACTCTACTGTACTCTACCTCTATTGTGCTCCACTGTACTCTATCTCTACTGTACTCTACTGTACTCTATCTCTACTGTACTCCACTGTACTCTATCTCTACTGTACTCCACTGTACTCTACCTCTACTGTACTCCTCTGTACTCTACCTATACTGTGCTCCACTGTACTCTATCTCTACTGTGCTCCACTGTACTCTACCTCTACTGTACTCTATTGTACTCCACCTCTAATGTGCTCCACTGTACTCTAGCTCTACTGTACTCCACTGTACTTTACCTCTACTTTAGTCCACTGTACTTTACCTCTACTGTGCTCCACTGTACTCTATTTCTACTGTACTCCTCTGTACTCTACCTATACTGTGCTCCACTGTACTCTATCTCTACTGTGCTCCACTGTACTCTACCTCTACTGTACTCTACTGTGCTCCACCTCTAATGTGATCCACTGTATTCCACTCTACTCTACCTCTACTGTACTCCACTGTACTCCACCTCTACTGTACTCCACTGTACTCTACCTCTACTGTGCTCCACTGTACTCTACCTCTACTGTACTCCACTGTACTCTACCTCTACTGTGCTCTACTGTACTCTATCTCTACTGTGCTCCACTGTACTCTACCTCTACTGTACTCCACTATACTCTAACTCTACTATACTCCACTGTACTCTATCTCTACTCTGCTCCACTGTACTCTATTTCTACTGTGCTCCACTGTACTCTATCTCTGCTGTACTCCACTGTACTCTATCTCTACTGTACTTCACTGTCCTCTATCTCTGCTGTACTCTACTGTACTCTACCTCTATTGTGCTCCACTGTACTCTATCTCTACTGTACTCTACTGTACTCTATCTCTACTGTACTCCACTGTACTCTATCTCTACTGTACTCCACTGTACTCTACCTCTACTGTACTCCTCTGTACTCTACCTATACTGTGCTCCACTGTACTCTACCTCTACTGTGCTCCACTGTACTCTACCTCTACTGTACTCCACTCTACTCTACCTCTACTGTACTCCACTGTACTCTACCTCTACTGTACTCTACTGTACTCAACCTCTAATGTGCTCCACTGTATTCCACTCTACTCTACCTCTACTGTACTCCACTGTACTCTACCTCTACTGTACTCCACTGTACTCTCTCTCTACTGTACTCCACTGTACTCTACCTCTATTGTACTCTACTGTACTCCACCTCTAATGTGCTCCACTCTACTCTACCTCAACTGTACTCTACCACTACTGTATGCCACTGTACTCTACCTCTACTGTGCTCTACTGTACTCTATCTCTACTGTGCTCCACTCTACTCTACCTCTACTCTACTCCACTGTACTCTAACTCTACTATACTCCACTGTACTCTATCTCTACTGTGCTCCACTCTACTCTATTTCTACTGTGCTCCACTGTACTCTATTTCTACTGTACTCCACTGTACTCTATCTCTACTGTACTCCACTGTCCTCTATCTCTACTGTACTCCACTGTACTCTACCTCTATTGTGCTCCACTGTACTCTATCTCTACTGTACTCCAGTGTACTCTATCTCTACTGTAGTCCACTGTACTCTATCGCTACTGTACTCCACTGTACTCTGCCTCTACTGTGCTCCACTGTACTCTACCTCTACTATACTCCACTGTACTCTACCTCTACTGTACTCTACTGTACTCTACCTCTACTGTACTCCACTGTACTCTACCTCTACTGTACTCCACTGTACTCTATCTCTACTGTGCTCCACTGTACTCTACCTCTGCTGTGCTCAACTGTACTCTACTCTACTGTACTCCACTGTACTCTATCTCTACTGTACTCTACTGTACTCTACCTCTACAGTACTCCACTGTAATCTACCTCTACTGTACTCTATCTCTACTGTACTCCTCTGTACTCTATCTTTAATGTGATCCACTGTACTCTACCTCTACTGTGATCCACTGTACTCTATCTCTACTGTGCTCCACTGTACTCTACCTCTACTGTACTCCACTGTACTCTATCTCTACTGTACTCCACTGCACTCTACCTCTACTGTACTCCACTGTACTCTATCTCTACTGTGCTCCACTGTACTCTACCTCTACTGTACTCCACTATACTCTAACTCTACTATACTCCACTGTACTCTATCTCTACTGTGCTCCACTGTACTCTATTTCTACTGTGCTCCACTGTACTCTATCTCTACTGTACTCCACTGTACTCTATCTCTACTGTACTTCACTGTCCTCTATCTCTACTGTACTCTACTGTACTCTACCTCTATTGTGCTCCACTGTACTCTATCTCTACTGTACTCTACTGTACTCTATCTCTACTGTACTCCACTGTACTCTATCTCTACTGTACTCCACTGTACTCTACCTCTACTGTACTCCTCTGTACTCTACCTATACTGTGCTCCACTGTACTCTATCTCTACTGTGCTCCACTGTACTCTACCTCTACTGTACTCTATTGTACTCCACCTCTAATGTGCTCCACTGTACTCTAGCTCTACTGTACTCCACTGTACTTTACCTCTACTTTAGTCCACTGTACTTTACCTCTACTGTGCTCCACTGTACTCTATTTCTACTGTACTCCTCTGTACTCTACCTATACTGTGCTCCACTGTACTCTATCTCTACTGTGCTCCACTGTACTCTACCTCTACTGTACTCTACTGTACTCTACCTCTATTGTGCTCCACTGTACTCTATCTCTACTGTACTCCAGTGTACTCTATCTCTACTGTAGTCCACTGTACTCTATCGCTACTGTACTCCACTGTACTCTGCCTCTACTGTGCTCCACTGTACTCTACCTCTACTATACTCCACTGTACTCTACCTCTACTGTACTCTACTGTACTCTACCTCTACTGTACTCCACTGTACTCTACCTCTACTGTACTCCACTGTACTCTATCTCTACTGTGCTCCACTGTACTCTACCTCTGCTGTGCTCAACTGTACTCTACTCTACTGTACTCCACTGTACTCTATCTCTACTGTACTCTACTGTACTCTACCTCTACAGTACTCCACTGTAATCTACCTCTACTGTACTCTATCTCTACTGTACTCCTCTGTACTCTATCTTTAATGTGATCCACTGTACTCTACCTCTACTGTGATCCACTGTACTCTATCTCTACTGTGCTCCACTGTACTCTACCTCTACTGTACTCCACTGTACTCTATCTCTACTGTACTCCACTGCACTCTACCTCTACTGTACTCCACTGTACTCTATCTCTACTGTGCTCCACTGTACTCTACCTCTACTGTACTCCACTATACTCTAACTCTACTATACTCCACTGTACTCTATCTCTAATGTGCTCCACTGTACTCTATTTCTACTGTGCTCCACTGTACTCTATCTCTACTGTACTCCACTGTACTCTATCTCTACTGTACTTCACTGTCCTCTATCTCTACTGTACTCTACTGTACTCTACCTCTATTGTGCTCCACTGTACTCTATCTCTACTGTACTCTACTGTACTCTATCTCTACTGTACTCCACTGTACTCTATCTCTACTGTACTCCACTGTACTCTACCTCTACTGTACTCCTCTGTACTCTACCTATACTGTGCTCCACTGTACTCTATCTCTACTGTGCTCCACTGTACTCTACCTCTACTGTACTCTATTGTACTCCACCTCTAATGTGCTCCACTGTACTCTAGCTCTACTGTACTCCACTGTACTTTACCTCTACTTTAGTCCACTGTACTTTACCTCTACTGTGCTCCACTCTACTCTATTTCTACTGTACTCCTCTGTACTCTACCTATACTGTGCTCCACTGTACTCTATCTCTACTGTGCTCCACTGTACTCTACCTCTACTGTACTCTACTGTGCTCCACCTCTAATGTGATCCACTGTATTCCACTCTACTCTACCTCTACTGTACTCCACTGTACTCTACCTCTACTGTACTCCACTGTACTCTACCTCTACTGTGCTCCACTGTACTCTACCTCTACTGTACTCCACTGTACTCTACCTCTACTGTGCTCTACTGTACTCTATTTCTACTGTGCTCCACTGTACTCTACCTCTACTGTACTCCACTATCCTCTAACTCTACTATACTCCACTGTACTCTATCTCTACTGTGCTCCACTGTACTCTATTTCTACTGTGCTCCACTGTACTCTATCTCTGCTGTACTCCACTGTACTCTATCTCTACTGTACTTCACTGTCCTCTATCTCTGCTGTACTCTACTGTACTCTACCTCTATTGTGCTCCACTGTACTCTATCTCTACTGTACTCTACTGTACTCTATCTCTACTGTACTCCACTGTACTCTATCTCTACTGTACTCCACTGTACTCTACCTCTACTGTATTCCTCTGTACTCTACCTATACTGTGCTCCACTGTACTCTACCTCTACTGTGCTCCACTGTACTCTACCTCTACTGTACTCCACTCTACTCTACCTCTACTGTACTCCACTGTACTCTACCTCTACTGTACTCTACTGTACTCAACCTCTAATGTGCTCCACTGTATTCCACTCTACTCTACCTCTACTGTACTCCACTGTACTCTACCTCTACTGTACTCCACTGTACTCTCTCTCTACTGTACTCCACTGTACTCTACCTCTATTGTAATCTACTGTACTCCACCTCTAATGTGCTCCACTCTACTCTACCTCAACTGTACTCTACCACTACTGTATGCCACTGTACTCTACCTCTACTGTGCTCTACTGTACTCTATCTCTACTGTGCTCCACTCTACTCTACCTCTACTCTACTCCACTGTACTCTAACTCTACTATACTCCACTGTACTCTATCTCTACTGTGCTCCACTCTACTCTATTTCTACTGTGCTCCACTGTACTCTATTTCTACTGTACTCCACTGTACTCTATCTCTACTGTACTCCACTGTCCTCTATCTCTACTGTACTCCACTGTACTCTACCTCTATTGTGCTCCACTGTACTCTATCTCTACTGTACTCCAGTGTACTCTATCTCTACTGTAGTCCACTGTACTCTATCGCTACTGTACTCCACTGTACTCTGCCTCTACTGTGCTCCACTGTACTCTACCTCTACTATACTCCACTGTACTCTACCTCTACTGTACTCTACTGTACTCTACCTCTACTGTACTCCACTGTACTCTACCTCTACTGTACTCCACTGTACTCTATCTCTACTGTGCTCCACTGTACTCTACCTCTGCTGTGCTCAACTGTACTCTACTCTACTGTACTCCACTGTACTCTATCTCTACTGTACTCTACTGTACTCTACCTCTACAGTACTCCACTGTAATCTACCTCTACTGTACTCTATCTCTACTGTACTCCACTGTACTCTATCTTTAATGTGATCCACTGTACTCTACCTCTACTGTGATCCACTGTACTCTATCTCTACTGTGCTCCACTGTACTCTACCTCCACTGTACTCCACTGTACTCTATCTCTACTGTACTCCACTGCACTCTACCTCTACTGTACTCCACTGTACTCTATCTCTACTGTGCTCCACTGTACTCTACCTCTACTGTACTCCACTGTACTCTACCTCTACTGTACTCCACTGTACTCTACCTCTACTGTACTCCACTGTACTCTACCTCTACTGTTATCTACCTCTACTGTTGTCTACTGTACTCTACTCTACTGTACTCCACTGTACTCTATCTCTACTGTACTCCACTGTACTCTACCTCTACTGTGCTCCACTGTACTCTACCTCTACGGCACTCTACTGTTCTCTACCTCTATTGTACTCTACTGTACTCCACATCTACTGTACTCCACTGTTCTCCACTGTACTCTACCTCTACTGTGCTCCACTGTACTCTACCTCTACTGTATTCCACTGTACTCTACCTCTACTGTGCTCCACTGTACTCTACCTCTACTGTACTCCACTCTACTCTACCTCTACTGTGCTCCACTGTACTCCACTGTACTCTACCTCTATTGTGCTCCACTGTACTCCACTGTACTCTACCTCTACTGTGCTTCACTGTACTCTACCTCTACTGTACTACACTGTACTCTACCTCTACTGTGCTCCACTGTACTCTACCTCTACTGTACTCCACTCTACTCTACCTCTACTGTGCTCCACTGTACTCTCTCTACTGTACTCCACTGTACTCTACCTCTACTGTACTCTACTGTACTCCACCTCTAATGTGCTCCACTGTATTCCACTCTACTCTACCTCTACTGTACTCCACTGTACTCTACCTCTACTGTACTCCACTCCACTCTACTCTACCTCTACTGTGCTCCACTGTACTTTACCTCTACTGTACTCCACTGTACTCTACCTCTACTGTGCTCTACTGTACTCTATCTCTACTGTGCTCCACTGTACTCTACCTCTACTGTACTCCACTATACTCTAACTCTACTATACTCCACTGTACTCTATCTCTACTGTGCTCCACTGTACTCTATTTCTACTGTGCTCCACTGTACTCTATCTCTACTGTACTCCACTGTACTCTATCTCTACTGTACTTCACTGTCCTCTATCTCTACTGTACTCTACTGTACTCTACCTCTATTGTGCTCCACTGTACTCTATCTCTACTGTACTCTACTGTACTCTACCTCTACTGTGCTCCACTGTACTCTACCTCTACTGTACTACACTCTACTCTACCTCTACTGTGCTCCACTGTACTCCACTGTACTCTACCTCTATTGTGCTCCACTGTACTCCACTGTACTCTACCTCTACTGTGCTTCACTGTACTCTACCTCTACTGTACTACACTGTACTCTACCTCTACTGTGCTCCACTGTACTCTACCTCTACAGTACTCCACTCTACTCTACCTCTACTGTGCTCCACTGTACACTCTCTACTGTACTCCACTGTACTCTACCTCTACTGTACTCTACTGTACTCCACCTCTAATGTGCTCCACTTTATTCCACTCTACTCTACCTCTACTGTACTCCACTGTACTCTACCTCTACTGTACTACACTGTACTCTACCTCTACTGTGCTCCACTGTACTCTACCTCTACTGTACTCCACTGTACTCTACCTCTACTGTGCTCTACTGTACTCTATCTCTACTGTGCTCCACTGTACTCTACCTCTACTGTACTCCACTATACTCTAACTCTACTATACTCCACTGTACTCTATCTCCACTGTGCTCCACTGTACTCTATTTCTACTGTGCTCCACTGTACTCTATCTCTACCGTACTCCACTGTACTCTATCTCTACTGTACTTCACTGTCCTCTATCTCTACTGTACTCTACTGTACTCTACCTCTATTGTGCTCCACTGTACGCTATATCTACTGTACTCTACTGTACTCTATCTCTACTGTACTCCACTGTACTCTATCTCTAGTCAAGTCAAGTCAAGTCATCTTCATTTATATAGCGCTTTTAACAATGGATTGTTTCAAAGCAGCTTTACAGAGATAAACATATAATTTAAGGTAACAGATTGTTTTGGCATTATAGCGGTTCTTGAATAATGTTATTTCCAGCTAAAGTTAACTTTGATTGATTCACCTCCGTCGAAATGATCAGACTTTAAACGCGAACCTGTGATTAACGCTGACGGCGTTCACATGCTCATTCAGAATGGATTCTATAGTTATGTGCTTTTTAAAATATGTGCGCAGGTTTATAATTCATACAACCCAGCCTAAACAAACTACTTTTCTTGCCTATAAATTTTGATACAGAATTTTGTTTTATTTTATCACTTCGGGGTACGCGAGCCGGAATTCACAACGCTTTATCTGTAGAGTGGGAAAGGGATCCTCCATAGGGAGAGGATAGTGGACACTTCAGCACTGCATTGTCATCTGGTCCAGGCGGATCTCCTTCGTCAGATCTGGACACGGCCTGGATCCGGCAGGCTGCGGGAAAACCTCGGGATAAACAAAGACACTAATATTAGCGTAGATGCCATTCTTCTTATGATGTAGCGAGTACATCAAGATTTAAGGGAAGTGTTCCCAGTTCCGGCTGACCTAATCTATGCAGCCTAACATTGAATTATAGAAGTCTATAGTGTGTTATGTGTATGCTAGGTCAAAGAGATGTGTTTTTAGTCTAGCTTTGAACTGACAGAGTGTGTCTGCTTCCCGGACAATGGTAGGAAGACTGTTCCAAAGTTTTGGTGCTAAATAGGAAAAGGATCTACCGCCTGCAGTCGATTTAGATATTCTAGGTATTATCAACTGGCCGGAATTTTGAGATCGCAATAGACGTGAAGGACTATAATACGTTAAGAGCTCGCTCAAGTACTGCGGAGCTAAACCATTTAGTGCTTTGTAGGTAATCAACAATATTTTAAAATGTATACGATGTTTAATAGGGAGCCAATGCAGTGTTGACAGAACCGGGCTAATATGGTCATATTTCCTGGTTCTGGTAAGAACTCGAGCTGCGGCGTTTTGAACTAGCTGTAGTTTATTTATTAAGCGTGCAGGGCAACCACCCAGTAGAGCATTACAATAATCTAGCCTTGAGGTCATGAACGCATGAACTAATTGTTCCGCATTTCCCAATGAGAGCATATGGCGTATTTTAGATATATTTTTAAGATGGAAAAATGCAGTTTTACAGATACTAGACACGTGGCTTTCAAAAGAAAGGTTGGTATCAAAGAGCACACCCAGGTTCCTAACCGACGACGAAGACTTGACAGAGCAGCCATCAAGTGTTAGACAGTATTCTGGGTTATTACGTGTGGAAGTTTTTTGTCCAATAATTAGAATCTCTGTCTTTTCAGAATTTAGTAGTAGGAAATTACTAGTCATCCAATTTTTTATATCAGCTATGCATTCCGTTAATTTTGTGAATTGGTAAGTTTCGTTGGGTTTTGAAGAAATATACAGCTGAGTATCATCGGCATAACAGTGAAAGCTAACTCCATGTTTTCTAATGATATCTCCTAATGGTAGCATGTACAGAGTGAACAGCAACGGTCCTAGTACTGAGCCTTGTGGTACGCCATACTGAACTTGTGATCGATAAGACATCTCTTCATTTACTGCTACAAACTGATAACGGTCAGATAAGTATGATTTAAACCATGCTAGTGCAATTCCACTAATGCCCACATAGTTTTCTAGTCTATTTAAAAGAATGTTGTGGTCAATTGTGTCAAATGCAGCACTAAGATCGAGTAACACTAATAGAGAGATACAACCACGATCGGATGATAAGAGCAAATCATTTGTGACTCTAATGAGAGCGGTCTCAGTACTATGGTACGGTCTAAATCCGGACTGAAAATCCTCGCAGATATCATTTCTTTCTAGAAAGGAACACAGTTGTGAAGATACTGCTTTCTCTAATATCTTTGACAGAAAAGGCAGATTCGAGATCGGCCTGTAATTGACTAATTCTGTAGGATCAAGTTGTGTTTTTTTAACAAGCGGTTTTATCATAGCCAGTTTAAAGGTTTTTGGTACGTATCCTAGAGACAAAGATGAATTAATGATATTAAGAAGAGGATATGTGACCTCTGAAAACATCTCTTTCAGTAGCTTAGTCGGTATAGGATCTAACATACAAGTTGTCGATTTAGATGAATTAACGAGTTTGCTGAATTCTTCCTCTCCTATAGCAACAAATGAATCAAATTTTTCCTCAGGGAGACTACAATGCACTTCCTGATGCGATACTGTGGTAGACGGTTGCATAGTTATAATTTTGTCCCTGATATTATCAATCTTATAAGTGAAGAAGTTCATAAAGTCATCACTGCTGTGTTGCTTGGACACTTCTGAGCTTGAAGCTTTCTTTTTCGTTAGTTTAGCCACTGTTTCAAATAAATACCTTGGATTATGTTTATTTTCTTCTAATAGGTTTGAAAAATAAGCAGATCTAGCAGCTTTTAAAGCCTCTCTGTAAGCAATCGAGCTCTCTTTCCACGAAATCCGAAATACCTCTAGTTTAGTTTTCTTCCAGTTGCGCTCCATTTTTCTGGCTGCTCTCTTAAGGGCCCGGGTGTGCTCGCTGTACCACGGCGTTGGGCTATTTTCTTTAATCTTCTTTAAGCGCAACGGAGCAACTGCGTCTAAAGTGCTGGAAAAGAGAGAGTTAAACGTTTCTGTTGCAATATCAAGTTCTTCTAAGCTATCCGGGATGCTGAGATGATGAAACTGATTAGGAAGATTATTGATAAAGCAATCTTTAGTGGCAGAAGTTATAGGTCTAACGTATTTATAACACGGAGTCGGCTTTGCAGCCTTGGCTAAATGTAATTTACATGAGACTAGATAATGATCTGAGATGTCATCGCTCTGCTGCAGAATTTCAACGGCATCAACATCTATTCCATGTGATAATATTAGATCTAGAGTATGATTACGATGATGAGTAGGTCCTGACACGTGTTGTCTAACTCCAATTGAGTTTACAATGTCTTTAAATGCCAATCCCAATGCATCTTTTTCATTATCTACATGTATATTAAAATCACCAACAATTAGTACTTTATCTGCGGCCAATACTAATTCTGATAGAAAGTCCGCAAATTCTTTGATAAAATCTTTATGGTGCCCTGGTGGCCTGTATACAGTAGCCAGCATAATTCTCAAATGTGATTTATCGTTTACACTATATATTTTTACATTAAGCACCAATACTTCAAAAGAAGTATATTTAAAGCTAGATTTCTTAGTGGTTTTGAAAATATTACTATAAATTACAGCAACACCTCCCCCTTTGCCTTTCAGACGAGGTTCATGTTTATAACTGTAATCTTGTGGGGTTGACTCATTTAAAATAATGTAATCGTTTGGTTTTAGCCAGGTTTCTGTCAAACACAGCATATCAAGATTATAATCTGAAATCATATCATTAACTATGAGAGATTTTGAAGTAAGGGATCGAATATTCAGCAACCCAAGCTTTATCATTTGCTCATCTGTATTATATCTGTTTTTTATTTGTTGAACATCAATTAAATTTTTAACCTGACGTTTTTTGGATTTCCAAATTCGGGGAACAGACACAGTCTCTATATGATGACATCTAGGTGAAAGAGACTCTATGTGATGGGATTTATCTGACCTTGGTGACGTGAGGCCGCTAGCAGACGGTCGGTTTAGCCAGTCTGTCTGCTTCCTGACCTGAGCCCCAGATTGTCATGTTTTATCTCTAAGACTATGAGCCAAATTACTAGAGAGAAGAGCAGCACCAGCCCAGGAGGGATGGATACCATCTCTTTTCAACAGATCAGGCTTGCCCCAAAAACTTTTCCAATTGTCTATGAATTTTATATTATTCTGCGGACACCACTTCGACAGCCAACCGTTCAGTGAGGCCAATCGGCTAACTATCTCATCACTCCTGCATACAGGAAGGGGGCCAGAGTAAATTACAGTGCCTGACATCGTACTTGCGAGTTCACACACCTCTTTAATATTAATTTTGGTGATCTCCGACTGGCGGAGTCGAACATCATTAGTGCCGACATGAATAATGATCTTAGAGAATTTACGTTTAGCATTAGCCAGCACTTTTAAATTTGCTTTGATGTCAGGCGCTCTGGCTCCCGGCAAACATGTGACTATGGTGGCCGGTGTCTCTATTTTCACGTTCCGTGTGATCGAATCACCAATTACCAGGGCACAATCAACAGAATTCTCAGTGGGTGTTTCACTGAGTGGGGCAAATCGGTTTGTTATGGGAATCGGAACGGAAGAGTGGTTCTTTGATCCGCGACTAGAACGATCTCTCACGGTCACCCATCTGCCCTGCTGCACGGGCTCTACTTCAGCCGGAACCGAATCATGTAAAGAGTTCACTATGCTAGGCGCATCCAAAACACTATCTAAAGATCTAGCATTCTTACCATCCTCAATTAAAGTTTGGATGCGTGTCTCTAGTTCTGAAATCTTCTCCGTCAGCCTGACTGTATCCTTGCACTTATCACATATAAATCCTATATTGCCATCGGAGAAGGCTATACTAAACATATGACATGTGACACAGGTGACAATAACAGGACAAGAAGACATTACTCACCGTGTTTGTTGACTGATTTCTTACTTACCTGGACTTTATGAACTCAAAGGCGCGGGCGCGCGAGAGAAAATAAATAAATAAATGAGCGCACGGGTGGCGCGTTAGCAGGCTAACGTTAGCGAGTTACTAGCGTGCTGTGTTAACAATAACGGAAGCTAGAGATGTAAGGTTAATCTGAGATGTTGGGTAAGCTGTATTTAGTAGTATAAACAACTAGATAGTAAATGATGGCTCAAAACATAAAGAAATACGAGGCTCAGGCGAAGCTTACAGCCTCGAAGCAAACAAACACACAGCAGACAGCGAGGCAGACAGGAGCAATCGATCAGCGATCAGACAGGAGCAATCGAAAGAAAGAAAGAAAGAAAGAAAGGATTATTTAGGATTATTAAAGGAATAAAGGATTTAGGAATAAAGGATTATTCTCTACTGTACTCCACTGTACTCTACCTCTACTGTACTCCTCTGTACTCTACCTATACTGTGCTCCACTGTACTCTATCTCTACTGTGCTCCACTGTACTCTACCTCTACTGTACTCTATTGTACTCCACCTCTAATGTGCTCCACTGTACTCTAGCTCTACTGTACTCCACTGTACTTTACCTCTACTTTAGTCCACTGTACTTTACCTCTACTGTGCTCCACTGTACTCTATTTCTACTGTACTCCTCTGTACTCTACCTATACTGTGCTCCACTGTACTCTATCTCTACTGTGCTCCACTGTACTCTACCTCTACTGTACTCTACTGTGCTCCACCTCTAATGTGATCCACTGTATTCCACTCTACTCTACCTCTACTGTACTCCACTGTACTCTACCTCTACTGTACTCCACTGTACTCTACCTCTACTGTGCTCCACTGTACTCTACCTCTACTGTACTCCACTGTACTCTACCTCTACTGTGCTCTACTGTACTCTATCTCTACTGTGCTCCACTGTACTCTATTTCTACTGTGCTCCACTGTACTCTATCTCTGCTGTACTCCACTGTACTCTATCTCTACTGTACTTCACTGTCCTCTATCTCTGCTGTACTCTAATGTACTCTACCTCTATTGTGCTCCACTGTACTCTATCTCTACTGTACTCTACTGTACTCTATCTCTACTGTACTCCACTCTACTCTATCTCTACTGTACTCCACTGTACTCTACCTCTACTGTACTCCTCTGTACTCTACCTATACTGTGCTCCACTGTACTCTACCTCTACTGTGCTCCACTGTACTCTACCTCTACTGTACTCCACTCTACTCTACCTCTACTGTACTCCACTGTACTCTACCTCTACTGTACTCTACTGTACTCAACCTCTAATGTGCTCCACTGTATTCCACTCTACTCTACCTCTACTGTACTCCACTGTACTCTACCTCTACTGTACTCCACTGTACTCTCTCTCTACTGTACTCCACTGTACTCTACCTCTATTGTACTCTACTGTACTCCACCTCTAATGTGCTCCACTCTACTCTACCTCAACTGTACTCTACCACTACTGTATGCCACTGTACTCTACCTCTACTGTGCTCTACTGTACTCTATCTCTACTGTGCTCCACTCTACTCTACCTCTACTCTACTCCACTGTACTCTAACTCTACTATACTCCACTGTACTCTATCTCTACTGTGCTCCACTCTACTCTATTTCTACTGTGCTCCACTGTACTCTATTTCTACTGTACTCCACTGTACTCTATCTCTACTGTACTCCACTGTCCTCTATCTCTACTGTACTCCACTGTACTCTACCTCTATTGTGCTCCACTGTACTCTATCTCTACTGTACTCCAGTGTACTCTATCTCTACTGTAGTCCACTGTACTCTATCGCTACTGTACTCCACTGTACTCTGCCTCTACTGTGCTCCACTGTACTCTACCTCTACTATACTCCACTGTACTCTACCTCTACTGTACTCTACTGTACTCTACCTCTACTGTACTCCACTGTACTCTACCTCTACTGTACTCCACTGTACTCTATCTCTACTCTGCTCCACTGTACTCTACCTCTGCTGTGCTCAACTGTACTCTACTCTACTGTACTCCACTGTACTCTATCTCTACTGTACTCTACTGTACTCTACCTCTACAGTACTCCACTGTAATCTACCTCTACTGTACTCTATCTCTACTGTACTCCACTGTACTCTATCTTTAATGTGATCCACTGTACTCTACCTCTACTGTGATCCACTGTACTCTATCTCTACTGTGCTCCACTGTACTCTACCTCTACTGTACTCCACTGTACTCTATCTCTACTGTACTCCACTGCACTCTACCTCTACTGTACTCCACTGTACTCTATCTCTACTGTGCTCCACTGTACTCTACCTCTACTGTACTCCACTATACTCTAACTCTACTATACTCCACTGTACTCTATCTCTACTGTGCTCCACTGTACTCTATTTCTACTGTGCTCCACTGTACTCTATCTCTACTGTACTCCACTGTACTCTATCTCTACTGTACTTCACTGTCCTCTATCTCTACTGTACTCTACTGTACTCTACCTCTATTGTGCTCCACTGTACTCTATCTCTACTGTACTCTACTGTACTCTATCTCTACTGTACTCCACTGTACTCTATCTCTACTGTACTCCACTGTACTCTACCTCTACTGTACTCCTCTGTACTCTACCTATACTGTGCTCCACTGTACTCTATCTCTACTGTGCTCCACTGTACTCTACCTCTACTGTACTCTATTGTACTCCACCTCTAATGTGCTCCACTGTACTCTAGCTCTACTGTACTCCACTGTACTTTACCTCTACTTTAGTCCACTGTACTTTACCTCTACTGTGCTCCACTGTACTCTATTTCTACTGTACTCCTCTGTACTCTACCTATACTGTGCTCCACTGTACTCTATCTCTACTGTGCTCCACTGTACTCTACCTCTACTGTACTCTACTGTGCTCCACCTCTAATGTGATCCACTGTATTCCACTCTACTCTACCTCTACTGTACTCCACTGTACTCTACCTCTACTGTACTCCACTGTACTCTACCTCTACTGTGCTCCACTGTACTCTACCTCTACTGTACTCCACTGTACTCTACCTCTACTGTGCTCTACTGTACTCTATCTCTACTGTGCTCCACTGTACTCTACCTCTACTGTACTCCACTATACTCTAACTCTACTATACTCCACTGTACTCTATCTCTACTGTGCTCCACTGTACTCTATTTCTACTGTGCTCCACTGTACTCTATCTCTGCTGTACTCCACTGTACTCTATCTCTACTGTACTTCACTGTCCTCTATCTCTGCTGTACTCTACTGTACTCTACCTCTATTGTGCTCCACTGTACTCTATCTCTACTGTACTCTACTGTACTCTATCTCTACTGTACTCCACTGTACTCTATCTCTACTGTACTCCACTGTACTCTACCTCTACTGTACTCCTCTGTACTCTACCTATACTGTGCTCCACTGTACTCTACCTCTACTGTGCTCCACTGTACTCTACCTCTACTGTACTCCACTCTACTCTACCTCTACTGTACTCCACTGTACTCTACCTCTACTGTACTCTACTGTACTCAACCTCTAATGTGCTCCACTGTATTCCACTCTACTCTACCTCTACTGTACTCCACTGTACTCTACCTCTACTGTACTCCACTGTACTCTCTCTCTACTGTACTCCACTGTACTCTACCTCTATTGTACTCTACTGTACTCCACCTCTAATGTGCTCCACTCTACTCTACCTCAACTGTACTCTACCACTACTGTATGCCACTGTACTCTACCTCTACTGTGCTCTACTGTACTCTATCTCTACTGTGCTCCACTCTACTCTACCTCTACTCTACTCCACTGTACTCTAACTCTACTATACTCCACTGTACTCTATCTCTACTGTGCTCCACTCTACTCTATTTCTACTGTGCTCCACTGTACTCTATTTCTACTGTACTCCACTGTACTCTATCTCTACTGTACTCCACTGTCCTCTATCTCTACTGTACTCCACTGTACTCTACCTCTATTGTGCTCCACTGTACTCTATCTCTACTGTACTCCAGTGTACTCTATCTCTACTGTACTCCACTGTACTCTATCTCTACTGTACTTCACTGTCCTCTATCTCTACTGTACTCTACTGTACTCTACCTCTACTATACTCCACTGTACTCTACCTCTACTGTACTCTACTGTACTCTACCTCTACTGTACTCCACTGTACTCTGCCTCTACTGTGCTCCACTGTACTCTACCTCTACTATACTCCACTGTACTCTACCTCTACTGTACTCTACTGTACTCTACCTCTACTGTACTCCACTGTACTCTACCTCTACTGTACTCCACTGTACTCTATCTCTACTGTGCTCCACTGTACTCTACCTCTGCTGTGCTCAACTGTACTCTACTCTACTGTACTCCACTGTACTCTATCTCTACTGTACTCTACTGTACTCTACCTCTACAGTACTCCACTGTAATCTACCTCTACTGTACTCTATCTCTACTGTACTCCACTGTACTCTATCTTTAATGTGATCCACTGTACTCTACCTCTACTGTGATCCACTGTACTCTATCTCTACTGTGCTCCACTGTACTCTACCTCCACTGTACTCCACTGTACTCTATCTCTACTGTACTCCACTGCACTCTACCTCTACTGTACTCCACTGTACTCTATCTCTACTGTGATCCACTGTACTCTACCTATACTGTGCTCCACTGTACTCTATCTCTACTGTGCTCCACTGTACTCTACCTCTACTGTACTCCACTGTACTCTACCTCTACTGTACTCCACTGTACTCTACCTCTACTGTACTCCACTGTACTCTACCTCTACTGTTATCTACCTCTACTGTTGTCTACTGTACTCTACTCTACTGTACTCCACTGTACTCTATCTCTACTGTACTCCACTGTACTCTACCTCTACTGTGCTCCACTGTACTCTACCTCTACGGCACTCTACTGTTCTCTACCTCTATTGTACTCTACTGTACTCCAAATCTACTGTACTCCACTGTTCTCCACTGTACTCTACCTCTACTGTGCTCCACTGTACTCTACCTCTACTGTATTCCACTGTACTCTACCTCTACTGTGATCCACTGTACTCTACCTCTACTGTACTCCACTCTACTCTACCTCTACTGTGCTCCACTGTACTCCACTGTACTCTACCTCTATTGTGCTCCACTGTACTCCACTGTACTCTACCTCTACTGTGCTTCACTGTACTCTACCTCTACTGTACTACACTGTACTCTACCTCTACTGTGCTCCACTGTACTCTACCTCTACTGTACTCCACTCTACTCTACCTCTACTGTGCTCCACTGTACTCTCTCTACTGTACTCCACTGTACTCTACCTCTACTGTACTCTACTGTACTCCACCTCTAATGTGCTCCACTGTATTCCACTCTACTCTACCTCTACTGTACTCCACTGTACTCTACCTCTACTGTACTCCACTCTACTCTACCTCTACTGTGCTCCACTGTACTTTACCTCTACTGTACTCCACTGTACTCTACCTCTACTGTGCTCTACTGTACTCTATCTCTACTGTGCTCCACTGTACTCTACCTCTACTGTACTCCACTATACTCTAACTCTACTATACTCCACTGTACTCTATCTCTACTGTGCTCCACTGTACTCTATTTCTACTGTGCTCCACTGTACTCTATCTCTACTGTACTCCACTGTACTCTATCTCTACTGTACTTCACTGTCCTCTATCTCTACTGTACTCTACTGTACTCTACCTCTATTGTGCTCCACTGTACTCTATCTCTACTGTACTCTACTGTACTCTACCTCTACTGTGCTCCACTGTACTCTACCTCTACTGTACTACACTCTACTCTACCTCTACTGTGCTCCACTGTACTCCACTGTACTCTACCTCTATTGTGCTCCACTGTACTCCACTGTACTCTACCTCTACTGTGCTTCACTGTACTCTACCTCTACTGTACTACACTGTACTCTACCTCTACTGTGCTCCACTGTACTCTACCTCTACAGTACTCCACTCTACTCTACCTCTACTGTGCTCCACTGTACACTCTCTACTGTACTCCACTGTACTCTACCTCTACTGTACTCTACTGTACTCCACCTCTAATGTGCTCCACTGTATTCCACTCTACTCTACCTCTACTGTACTCCACTGTACTCTACCTCTACTGTACTACACTGTACTCTACCTCTACTGTGCTCCACTGTACTCTACCTCTACTGTACTCCACTGTACTCTACCTCTACTGTGCTCTACTGTACTCTATCTCTACTGTGCTCCACTGTACTCTACCTCTACTGTACTCCACTATACTCTAACTCTACTATACTCCACTGTACTCTATCTCCACTGTGCTCCACTGTACTCTATTTCTACTGTGCTCCACTGTACTCTATCTCTACTGTACTCCACTGTACTCTATCTCTACTGTACTTCACTGTCCTCTATCTCTACTGTACTCTACTGTACTCTACCTCTATTGTGCTCCACTGTACGCTATATCTACTGTACTCTATCTCTACTGTACTCCACTGTACTCTATCTCTACTGTACTCCACTGTACTCTACCTCTACTGTACTCCTCTGTACTCTACCTATACTGTGCTCCACTGTACTCTATCTCTACTGTGCTCCACTGTACTCTACCTCTACTGTACTCTATTGTACTCCACCTCTAATGTGCTCCATTGTACTCTAGCTCTACTGTACTCCACTGTACTTTACCTCTACTTTACTCCACTGTACTATACCTCTACTGTGCTCCACTGTACTCTATTTCTACTGTACTCCTCTGTACTCTACCTATACTGTGCTCCACTGTACTCTATCTCTACTGTGCTCCACTGTACTCTACCTCTACTGTACTCTACTGTACTCCACCTCTAATGTGCTCCACTGTACTCTAGCTCTACTGTACTCCCCTGTACTCTATCTTAACTGTACTCCACTGTACCCTGCCTCTACTGTGCTCCACTGTACTCTACCTCTACTATACTCCACTCTACTCTACCTCTACTGTACTCTACTGTACTCTACCTCTACTGTACTCTACCTCTACTATGCTCCACTGTACTCTACCTCTACTGTACTCTACTGTACTCTACCTCTACTGTACTCCACTGTACTCTACCTCTACTGTACTCCACTGTACTCTATCTCTACTGTGCTCCACTGTACTCTACCTCTACTGTGCTCAACTGTACTCTACTCTACTGTACTCCACTGTACTCTATCTCTACTGTACTCTACTGTACTCTACCTCTACTGTGCTCCACTGTAATCTACCTCTACTGTACTCCACTGTACTCTATCTCTACTGTACTCCACTGTACTCTATCTCTAATGTGATCCACTGTACTCTACCTCTACTGTGATCCACTGTACTCTATCTCTACTGTGCTCCACTGTACTCTACCTCTACTGTACTCCACTGTACTCTATCTCTACTGTACTCCACTGCACTCTACCTCTACTGTACTCTACTGTTCTCTACCTGTACTGTACTCCACTGTACTCTATCTCTACTGTGATCCACTGTACTCTACCTCTACTGTGCTCCACTGTACTCTATCTCTACTGTGCTCCACTGTACTCTACCTCTACTGTACTCCACTGTACTCTACCTCTACTGTACTCCACTGTACTCTACCTCTACTGTACTCCACTGTACTCTACCTCTACTGTTATCTACCTCTACTGTTGTCTACTGTACTCTACTCTACTGTACTCCACTGTACTCTATCCCTACTGTACTCCACTGTACTCTACCTCTACTGTGCTCCACTGTACTCTACCTCTACGGTACTCTACTGTTCTCTACCTCTATTGTACTCTACTTTACTCCACCTCTACTGTACTCCACTGTTCTCCACTGTACTCTACCTCTACTGTGCTCCACTGTACTCTACCTCTACTGTATTCCACTGTACTCTACCTCTACTGTGCTCCACTGTACTCTATTTCTACTGTACTCCTCTGTGCTCTACCTATACTGTGCTCCACTGTACTCTATCTCTACTGTGCTCCACTGTACTCTACCTCTACTGTACTCTACTGTACTCCACCTCTAATGTGATCCACTGTATTCCACTCTACTCTACCTCTATTGTACTCCACTGTACTCTACCTCTACTGTACTCCACTGTACTCTACCTCTACTGTGCTCCACTGTACTCTACCTCTACTGTACTCCACTGTACTCTACCTCTACTGTGCTCTACTGTACTCTATCTCTACTGTGCTCCACTGTACTCTACCTCTACTGTACTCCACTATACTCTAACTCTACCATACTCCACTGTACTCTATCTCTACTGTGCTCCACTGTACTCTTTTTCTACTGTGCTCCACTGTACTCTATCTCTACTGTACTCCACTGTACTCTATCTCTACTGTACTTCACTGTCCTCTATCTCTACTGTACTCTACTGTACTCTACCTCTATTGTGCTCCACTGTACTCTATCTCTACTGTACTCTACTGTACTCTATCTCTACTGTACTCCACTGTACTCTATCTCTACTGTACTCCACTGTACTCTACCTCTACTGTACTCCTCTGTACTCTACCTATACTGTGCTCCACTGTACTCTATCTCTACTGTGCTCCACTGTACTCTACCTCTACTGTACTCTATTGTACTCCACCTCTAATGTGCTCCACTGTACTCTAGCTCTACTGTACTCCCCTGTACTTTACCTCTACTGTACTCCACTGTACTCTACCTCTACTGTGCTCCACTGTACTCTATTTCTACTGTACTCCTCTGTACTCTACCTCTACTGTACACCACTGTACTCTACCTCTACTGTTATCTACCTCTACTGTTGTCTACTGTACTCTACTCTACTGTACTCCACTGTACTCTATCTCTACTGTACTCCACTGTACTCTACCTCTACTGTGCTCCACTGTACTCTACCTCTAGGGTACTCTACTGTTCTCTACCTCTATTGTACTCTACTGTACTCCATATCTACTGTACTCCACTGTTCTCCACTGTACTCTACCTCTACTGTGCTCCACTATACTCTAACTCTACTATACTCCACTGTACTCTATCTCTACTGTGCTCCACTGTACTCTATTTCTACTGTGCTCCACTGTACTCTATCTCTGCTGTACTCCACTGTACTCTATCTCTACTGTACTTCACTGTCCTCTATCTCTGCTGTACTCTACTGTACTCTACCTCTATTGTGCTCCACTGTACTCTATCTCTACTGTACTCTACTGTACTCTATCTCTACTGTACTCCACTGTACTCTATCTCTACTGTACTCCACTGTACTCTACCTCTACTGTACTCCTCTGTACTCTACCTATACTGTGCTCCACTGTACTCTACCTCTACTGTGCTCCACTGTACTCTACCTCTACTGTACTCCACTCTACTCTACCTCTACTGTACTCCACTGTACTCTACCTCTACTGTACTCTACTGTACTCAACCTCTAATGTGCTCCACTGTATTCCACTCTACTCTACCTCTACTGTACTCCACTGTTCTCTACCTCTACTGTACTCCACTGTACTCTCTCTCTACTGTACTCCACTGTACTCTACCTCTATTGTACTCTACTGTACTCCACCTCTAATGTGCTCCACTCTACTCTACCTCAACTGTACTCTACCTCTACTATACTCCACTGTACTCTATCTCTACTGTGCTCCACTCTACTCTATTTCTACTGTGCTCCACTGTACTCTATTTCTACTGTACTCCACTGTACTCTATCTCTACTGTGCTCTACTGTACTCTATCTCTACTGTGCTCCACTCTACTCTACCTCTACTCTACTCCACTGTACTCTAACTCTACTATACTCCACTGTACTCTATCTCTACTGTGCTCCACTCTACTCTATTTCTACTGTGCTCCACTGTACTCTATTTCTACTGTACTCCACTGTACTCTATCTCTACTGTACTCCACTGTCCTCTATCTCTACTGTACTCCACTGTACTCTACCTCTATTGTGCTCCACTGTACTCTATCTCTACTGTACTCCAGTGTACTCTATCTCTACTGTACTCCACTGTACTCTATCTCTACTGTACTTCACTGTCCTCTATCTCTACTGTACTCTACTGTACTCTACCTCTACTATACTCCACTGTACTCTACCTCTACTGTACTCTACTGTACTCTACCTCTACTGTACTCCACTGTACTCTGCCTCTACTGTGCTCCACTGTACTCTACCTCTACTATACTCCACTGTACTCTACCTCTACTGTACTCTACTGTACTCTACCTCTACTGTACTCCACTGTACTCTACCTCTACTGTACTCCACTGTACTCTATCTCTACTGTGCTCCACTGTACTCTACCTCTGCTGTGCTCAACTGTACTCTACTCTACTGTACTCCACTGTACTCTATCTCTACTGTACTCTACTGTACTCTACCTCTACAGTACTCCACTGTAATCTACCTCTACTGTACTCTATCTCTACTGTACTCCACTGTACTCTATCTTTAATGTGATCCACTGTACTCTACCTCTACTGTGATCCACTGTACTCTATCTCTACTGTGCTCCACTGTACTCTACCTCCACTGTACTCCACTGTACTCTATCTCTACTGTACTCCACTGCACTCTACCTCTACTGTACTCCACTGTACTCTATCTCTACTGTGATCCACTGTACTCTACCTATACTGTGCTCCACTGTACTCTATCTCTACTGTGCTCCACTGTACTCTACCTCTACTGTACTCCACTGTACTCTACCTCTACTGTACTCCACTGTACTCTACCTCTACTGTACTCCACTGTACTCTACCTCTACTGTTATCTACCTCTACTGTTGTCTACTGTACTCTACTCTACTGTACTCCACTGTACTCTATCTCTACTGTACTCCACTGTACTCTACCTCTACTGTGCTCCACTGTACTCTACCTCTACGGCACTCTACTGTTCTCTACCTCTATTGTACTCTACTGTACTCCAAATCTACTGTACTCCACTGTTCTCCACTGTACTCTACCTCTACTGTGCTCCACTGTACTCTACCTCTACTGTATTCCACTGTACTCTACCTCTACTGTGATCCACTGTACTCTACCTCTACTGTACTCCACTCTACTCTACCTCTACTGTGCTCCACTGTACTCCACTGTACTCTACCTCTATTGTGCTCCACTGTACTCCACTGTACTCTACCTCTACTGTGCTTCACTGTACTCTACCTCTACTGTACTACACTGTACTCTACCTCTACTGTGCTCCACTGTACTCTACCTCTACTGTACTCCACTCTACTCTACCTCTACTGTGCTCCACTGTACTCTCTCTACTGTACTCCACTGTACTCTACCTCTACTGTACTCTACTGTACTCCACCTCTAATGTGCTCCACTGTATTCCACTCTACTCTACCTCTACTGTACTCCACTGTACTCTACCTCTACTGTACTCCACTCTACTCTACCTCTACTGTGCTCCACTGTACTTTACCTCTACTGTACTCCACTGTACTCTACCTCTACTGTGCTCTACTGTACTCTATCTCTACTGTGCTCCACTGTACTCTACCTCTACTGTACTCCACTATACTCTAACTCTACTATACTCCACTGTACTCTATCTCTACTGTGCTCCACTGTACTCTATTTCTACTGTGCTCCACTGTACTCTATCTCTACTGTACTCCACTGTACTCTATCTCTACTGTACTTCACTGTCCTCTATCTCTACTGTACTCTACTGTACTCTACCTCTATTGTGCTCCACTGTACTCTATCTCTACTGTACTCTACTGTACTCTACCTCTACTGTGCTCCACTGTACTCTACCTCTACTGTACTACACTCTACTCTACCTCTACTGTGCTCCACTGTACTCCACTGTACTCTACCTCTATTGTGCTCCACTGTACTCCACTGTACTCTACCTCTACTGTGCTTCACTGTACTCTACCTCTACTGTACTACACTGTACTCTACCTCTACTGTGCTCCACTGTACTCTACCTCTACAGTACTCCACTCTACTCTACCTCTACTGTGCTCCACTGTACACTCTCTACTGTACTCCACTGTACTCTACCTCTACTGTACTCTACTGTACTCCACCTCTAATGTGCTCCACTGTATTCCACTCTACTCTACCTCTACTGTACTCCACTGTACTCTACCTCTACTGTACTACACTGTACTCTACCTCTACTGTGCTCCACTGTACTCTACCTCTACTGTACTCCACTGTACTCTACCTCTACTGTGCTCTACTGTACTCTATCTCTACTGTGCTCCACTGTACTCTACCTCTACTGTACTCCACTATACTCTAACTCTACTATACTCCACTGTACTCTATCTCCACTGTGCTCCACTGTACTCTATTTCTACTGTGCTCCACTGTACTCTATCTCTACTGTACTCCACTGTACTCTATCTCTACTGTACTTCACTGTCCTCTATCTCTACTGTACTCTACTGTACTCTACCTCTATTGTGCTCCACTGTACGCTATATCTACTGTACTCTATCTCTACTGTACTCCACTGTACTCTATCTCTACTGTACTCCACTGTACTCTACCTCTACTGTACTCCTCTGTACTCTACCTATACTGTGCTCCACTGTACTCTATCTCTACTGTGCTCCACTGTACTCTACCTCTACTGTACTCTATTGTACTCCACCTCTAATGTGCTCCATTGTACTCTAGCTCTACTGTACTCCACTGTACTTTACCTCTACTTTACTCCACTGTACTATACCTCTACTGTGCTCCACTGTACTCTATTTCTACTGTACTCCTCTGTACTCTACCTATACTGTGCTCCACTGTACTCTATCTCTACTGTGCTCCACTGTACTCTACCTCTACTGTACTCTACTGTACTCCACCTCTAATGTGCTCCACTGTACTCTAGCTCTACTGTACTCCCCTGTACTCTATCTTAACTGTACTCCACTGTACCCTGCCTCTACTGTGCTCCACTGTACTCTACCTCTACTATACTCCACTCTACTCTACCTCTACTGTACTCTACTGTACTCTACCTCTACTGTACTCTACCTCTACTATGCTCCACTGTACTCTACCTCTACTGTACTCTACTGTACTCTACCTCTACTGTACTCCACTGTACTCTACCTCTACTGTACTCCACTGTACTCTATCTCTACTGTGCTCCACTGTACTCTACCTCTACTGTGCTCAACTGTACTCTACTCTACTGTACTCCACTGTACTCTATCTCTACTGTACTCTACTGTACTCTACCTCTACTGTGCTCCACTGTAATCTACCTCTACTGTACTCCACTGTACTCTATCTCTACTGTACTCCACTGTACTCTATCTCTAATGTGATCCACTGTACTCTACCTCTACTGTGATCCACTGTACTCTATCTCTACTGTGCTCCACTGTACTCTACCTCTACTGTACTCCACTGTACTCTATCTCTACTGTACTCCACTGCACTCTACCTCTACTGTACTCTACTGTTCTCTACCTGTACTGTACTCCACTGTACTCTATCTCTACTGTGATCCACTGTACTCTACCTCTACTGTGCTCCACTGTACTCTATCTCTACTGTGCTCCACTGTACTCTACCTCTACTGTACTCCACTGTACTCTACCTCTACTGTACTCCACTGTACTCTACCTCTACTGTACTCCACTGTACTCTACCTCTACTGTTATCTACCTCTACTGTTGTCTACTGTACTCTACTCTACTGTACTCCACTGTACTCTATCCCTACTGTACTCCACTGTACTCTACCTCTACTGTGCTCCACTGTACTCTACCTCTACGGTACTCTACTGTTCTCTACCTCTATTGTACTCTACTTTACTCCACCTCTACTGTACTCCACTGTTCTCCACTGTACTCTACCTCTACTGTGCTCCACTGTACTCTACCTCTACTGTATTCCACTGTACTCTACCTCTACTGTGCTCCACTGTACTCTATTTCTACTGTACTCCTCTGTGCTCTACCTATACTGTGCTCCACTGTACTCTATCTCTACTGTGCTCCACTGTACTCTACCTCTACTGTACTCTACTGTACTCCACCTCTAATGTGATCCACTGTATTCCACTCTACTCTACCTCTATTGTACTCCACTGTACTCTACCTCTACTGTACTCCACTGTACTCTACCTCTACTGTGCTCCACTGTACTCTACCTCTACTGTACTCCACTGTACTCTACCTCTACTGTGCTCTACTGTACTCTATCTCTACTGTGCTCCACTGTACTCTACCTCTACTGTACTCCACTATACTCTAACTCTACCATACTCCACTGTACTCTATCTCTACTGTGCTCCACTGTACTCTTTTTCTACTGTGCTCCACTGTACTCTATCTCTACTGTACTCCACTGTACTCTATCTCTACTGTACTTCACTGTCCTCTATCTCTACTGTACTCTACTGTACTCTACCTCTATTGTGCTCCACTGTACTCTATCTCTACTGTACTCTACTGTACTCTATCTCTACTGTACTCCACTGTACTCTATCTCTACTGTACTCCACTGTACTCTACCTCTACTGTACTCCTCTGTACTCTACCTATACTGTGCTCCACTGTACTCTATCTCTACTGTGCTCCACTGTACTCTACCTCTACTGTACTCTATTGTACTCCACCTCTAATGTGCTCCACTGTACTCTAGCTCTACTGTACTCCCCTGTACTTTACCTCTACTGTACTCCACTGTACTCTACCTCTACTGTGCTCCACTGTACTCTATTTCTACTGTACTCCTCTGTACTCTACCTCTACTGTACACCACTGTACTCTACCTCTACTGTTATCTACCTCTACTGTTGTCTACTGTACTCTACTCTACTGTACTCCACTGTACTCTATCTCTACTGTACTCCACTGTACTCTACCTCTACTGTGCTCCACTGTACTCTACCTCTAGGGTACTCTACTGTTCTCTACCTCTATTGTACTCTACTGTACTCCATATCTACTGTACTCCACTGTTCTCCACTGTACTCTACCTCTACTGTGCTCCACTATACTCTAACTCTACTATACTCCACTGTACTCTATCTCTACTGTGCTCCACTGTACTCTATTTCTACTGTGCTCCACTGTACTCTATCTCTGCTGTACTCCACTGTACTCTATCTCTACTGTACTTCACTGTCCTCTATCTCTGCTGTACTCTACTGTACTCTACCTCTATTGTGCTCCACTGTACTCTATCTCTACTGTACTCTACTGTACTCTATCTCTACTGTACTCCACTGTACTCTATCTCTACTGTACTCCACTGTACTCTACCTCTACTGTACTCCTCTGTACTCTACCTATACTGTGCTCCACTGTACTCTACCTCTACTGTGCTCCACTGTACTCTACCTCTACTGTACTCCACTCTACTCTACCTCTACTGTACTCCACTGTACTCTACCTCTACTGTACTCTACTGTACTCAACCTCTAATGTGCTCCACTGTATTCCACTCTACTCTACCTCTACTGTACTCCACTGTTCTCTACCTCTACTGTACTCCACTGTACTCTCTCTCTACTGTACTCCACTGTACTCTACCTCTATTGTACTCTACTGTACTCCACCTCTAATGTGCTCCACTCTACTCTACCTCAACTGTACTCTACCTCTACTATACTCCACTGTACTCTATCTCTACTGTGCTCCACTCTACTCTATTTCTACTGTGCTCCACTGTACTCTATTTCTACTGTACTCCACTGTACTCTATCTCTACTGTACTCCACTGTCCTCTATCTCTACTGTACTCCACTGTACTCTACCTCTATTGTGCTCCACTGTACTCTATCTCTACTGTACTCCAGTGTACTCTATCTCTACTGTAGTCCACTGTACTCTATCGCTACTGTACTCCACTGTACTCTGCCTCTACTGTGCTCCACTGTACTCTACCTCTACTATACTCCACTGTACTCTACCTCTACTGTACTCTACTGTACTCTACCTCTACTGTACACCACTGTACTCTACCTCTACTGTACTCCACTGTACTCTATCTCTACTGTGCTCCACTGTACTCTACCTCTGCTGTGCTCAACTGTACTCTACTCTACTGTACTCCACTGTACTCTATCTCTACTGTACTCTACTGTACTCTACCTCTACAGTACTCCACTGTAATCTACCTCTACTGTACTCTATCTCTACTGTACTCCACTGTACTCTATCTTTAATGTGATCCACTGTACTCTACCTCTACTGTGATCCACTGTACTCTATCTCTACTGTGCTCCACTGTACTCTACCTCTACTGTACTCCACTGTACTCTATCTCTACTGTACTCCACTGCACTCTACCTCTACTGTACTCCACTGTACTCTATCTCTACTGTGATCCACTGTACTCTACCTCTACTGTGCTCCACTGTACTCTATCTCTACTGTGCTCCACTGTACTCTACCTCTACTGTACTCCACTGTACTCTACCTCTACTGTACTCCACTGTACTCTACCTCTACTGTACTCCACTGTACTCTACCTCTACTGTTATCTACCTCTACTGTTGTCTACTGTACTCTACTCTACTGTACTCCACTGTACTCTATCTCTACTGTACTCCACTGTACTCTACCTCTACTGTGCTCCACTGTACTCTACCTCTACGGTACTCTACTGTTCTCTACCTCTATTGTACTCTACTGTACTCCACATCTACTGTACTCCACTGTTCTCCACTGTACTCTACCTCTACTGTGCTCCACTGTACTCTACCTCTACTGTATTCCACTGTACTCTACCTCTACTGTGCTCCACTGTACTCTACCTCTACTGTACTCCACTCTACTCTACCTCTACTGTGCTCCACTGTACTCCACTGTACTCTACCTCTATTGTGCTCCACTGTACTCCACTGTACTCTACCTCTACTGTGCTTCACTGTACTCTCTCTACTGTACTCCACTGTACTCTACCTCTACTGTACTCTACTGTACTCCACCTCTAATGTGCTCCACTATATTCCACTCTACTCTACCTCTACTGTACTCCACTGTACTCTACCTCTACTGTACTCCACTGTACTCTACCTCTACTGTGCTCCACTGTACTCTACCTCTACTGTACTCCACTGTACTTAACCTCTACTGTACTCTACTGTACTCTATCTCTACTGTGCTCCACTGTACTCTACCTCTACTGTACTCCACTATACTCTAACTCTACTATACTCCACTGTACTCTATCTCTACTGTGCTCCACTGTACTCTATTTCTACTGTGCTCCACTGTACTCTATCTCTACTGTCCTCCACTGTACTCTATCTCTACTGTACTCCACTGTACTCTATCTCTACTGTACTTCACTGTCCTCTATCTCTACTGTACTCTACTGTACTCTACCTCTAATGTACTCCACTGTACTCTATCTCTACTGTACTCCACTGTACTCTACCTCTACTGTACTCCTCTGTACTCTACCTATACTGTGCTCCACTGTACTCTATCTCTACTGTGCTCCACTGTACTCTACCTCTACTGTACTCTATTGTACTCCACCTCTAATGTGCTCCACTGTACTCTAGCTCTACTGTACTCCACTGTACTTTACCTCTACTTTACTCCACTGTACTCTACCTCTACTGTGCTCCACTGTACTCTACCTCTACTGTACGCCACTGTACTCTACCTCTACTGTACTCCACTGTACTCTACCTCTACTGTACTCCACTGTACTCTACCTCTACTGTTATCTACCTCTACTGTTGTCTACTGTACTCTACTCTACTGTACTCCACTGTACTCTATCTCTACTGTACTCCACTGTACTCTACCTCTACTGTGCTCCACTGTACTCTACCTCTACGGTACTCTACTGTTCTCTACCTCTATTGTACTCTACTGTACTCCACATCTACTGTACTCCACTGTTCTCCACTGTACTCTACCTCTACTGTGCTCCACTGTACTCTACCTCTACTGTATTCCACTGTACTCTACCTCTACTGTGCTCCACTGTACTCTACCTCTACTGTACTCCACTCTACTCTACCTCTACTGTGCTCCACTGTACTCCACTGTACTCTACCTCTACTGTGCTCCACTGTACTCCACTGTACTCTACCTCTACTGTGCTTCACTGTACTCTACCTCTACTGTACTACACTGTACTCTACCTCTACTGTGCTCCACTGTACTCTACCTCTACTGTACTCCACTCTACTCTACCTCTACTGTGCTCCACTGTACTCTCTCTACTGTACTCCACTGTACTCTACCTCTACTGTACTCTACTGTACTCCACCTCTAATGTGCTCCACTGTATTCCACTCTACTCTACCTCTACTGTACTCCACTGTACTCTACCTCTACTGTACTCCACTGTACTCTACCTCTACTGTGCTCCACTGTACTCTACCTCTACTGTACTCCACTGTACTCTACCTCTACTGTCCTCTACTGTACTCTATCTCTACTGTGCTCCACTGTACTCTACCTCTACTGTACTCCACTATACTCTAACTCTACTATACTCCACTGTACTCTATCTCTACTGTGCTCCACTGTACTCTATTTCTACTGTGCTCCACTGTACTCTATCTCTACTGTACTCCACTGTACTCTATCTCTACTGTACTTCACTGTCCTCTATCTCTACTGTACTCTACTGTACTCTACCTCTATTGTGCTCCACTGTACTCTATCTCTACTGTACTCTACTGTACTCTATCTCTACTGTACTCCACTGTACTCTATCTCTACTGTACTCCACTGTACTCTACCTCTACTGTACTCCTCTGTACTCTACCTATACTGTGCTCCACTGTACTCTATCTCTACTGTGCTCCACTGTACTCTACCTCTACTGTACTCTATTGTACTCCACCTCTAATGTGCTCCACTGTACTCTAGCTCTACTGTACTCCACTGTACTTTACCTCTACTTTAGTCCACTGTACTTTACCTCTACTGTGCTCCACTGTACTCTATTTCTACTTTTTTCTCCTCTGTACTCTACCTATACTGTGCTCCACTGTACTCTATCTCTACTGTGCTCCACTGTACTCTACCTCTACTGTACTCTACTGTGCTCCACCTCTAATGTGATCCACTGTATTCCACTCTACTCTACCTCTACTGTACTCCACTGTACTCTACCTCTACTGTACTCCACTGTACTCTACCTCTACTGTGCTCCACTGTACTCTACCTCTACTGTACTCCACTGTACTCTACCTCTACTGTGCTCTACTGTACTCTATCTCTACTGTGCTCCACTGTACTCTACCTCTACTGTACTCCACTATACTCTAACTCTACTATACTCCACTGTACTCTATCTCTACTGTGCTCCACTGTACTCTATTTCTACTGTGCTCCACTGTACTCTATCTCTGCTGTACTCCACTGTACTCTATCTCTACTGTACTTCACTGTCCTCTATCTCTGCTGTACTCTACTGTACTCTACCTCTATTGTGCTCCACTGTACTCTATCTCTACTGTACTCTACTGTACTCTATCTCTACTGTACTCCACTGTACTCTATCTCTACTGTACTCCACTGTACTCTACCTCTACTGTACTCCTCTGTACTCTACCTATACTGTGCTCCACTGTACTCTACCTCTACTGTGCTCCACTGTACTCTACCTCTACTGTACTCCACTCTACTCTACCTCTACTGTACTCCACTGTACTCTACCTCTACTGTACTCTACTGTACTCAACCTCTAATGTGCTCCACTGTACTCCACTCTACTCTACCTCTACTGTACTCCACTGTACTCTACCTCTACTGTACTCCACTGTACTCTCTCTCTACTGTACTCCACTGTACTCTACCTCTATTGTACTCTACTGTACTCCACCTCTAATGTGCTCCACTCTACTCTACCTCAACTGTACTCTACCACTACTGTATGCCACTGTACTCTACCTCTACTGTGCTCTACTGTACTCTATCTCTACTGTGCTCCACTCTACTCTACCTCTACTCTACTCCACTGTACTCTAACTCTACTATACTCCACTGTACTCTATCTCTACTGTGCTCCACTCTACTCTATTTCTACTGTGCTCCACTGTACTCTATTTCTACTGTACTCCACTGTACTCTATCTCTACTGTACTCCACTGTCCTCTATCTCTACTGTACTCCACTGTACTCTACCTCTATTGTGCTCCACTGTACTCTATCTCTACTGTACTCCAGTGTACTCTATCTCTACTGTAGTCCACTCTACTCTATCGCTACTGTACTCCAATGTACTCTGCCTCTACTGTGCTCCACTGTACTCTACCTCTACTATACTCCACTGTACTCTACCTCTACTGTACTCTACTGTACTCTACCTCTACTGTACTCCACTGTACTCTACCTCTACTGTACTCCACTGTACTCTATCTCTACTGTGCTCCACTGTACTCTACCTCTGCTGTGCTCAACTGTACTCTACTCTACTGTACTCCACTGTACTCTATCTCTACTGTACTCTACTGTACTCTACCTCTACAGTACTCCACTGTAATCTACCTCTACTGTACTCTATCTCTACTGTACTCCACTGTGCTCTATCTTTAATGTGATCCACTGTACTCTACCTCTACTGTGATCCACTGTACTCTATCTCTACTGTGCTCCACTGTACTCTACCTCTACTGTACTCCACTGTACTCTATCTCTACTGTACTCCACTGCACTCTACCTCTACTGTACTCCACTGTACTCTATCTCTACTGTGCTCCACTGTACTCTACCTCTACTGTACTCCACTATACTCTAACTCTACTATACTCCACTGTACTCTATCTCTACTGTGCTCCACTGTACTCTATTTCTACTGTGCTCCACTGTACTCTATCTCTACTGTACTCCACTGTACTCTATCTCTACTGTACTTCACTGTCCTCTATCTCTACTGTACTCTACTGTACTCTACCTCTATTGTGCTCCACTGTACTCTATCTCTACTGTACTCTACTGTACTCTATCTCTACTGTACTCCACTGTACTCTATCTCTACTGTACTCCACTGTACTCTACCTCTACTGTACTCCTCTGTACTCTACCTATACTGTGCTCCACTGTACTCTATCTCTACTGTGCTCCACTGTACTCTACCTCTACTGTACTCTATTGTACTCCACCTCTAATGTGCTCCACTGTACTCTAGCTCTACTGTACTCCACTGTACTTTACCTCTACTTTAGTCCACTGTACTTTACCTCTACTGTGCTCCACTGTACTCTATTTCTACTGTACTCCTCTGTACTCTACCTATACTGTGCTCCACTGTACTCTATCTCTACTGTGCTCCACTGTACTCTACCTCTACTGTACTCTACTGTGCTCCACCTCTAATGTGATCCACTGTATTCCACTCTACTCTACCTCTACTGTACTCCACTGTACTCTACCTCTACTGTACTCCACTGTACTCTACCTCTACTGTGCTCCACTGTACTCTACCTCTACTGTACTCCACTGTACTCTACCTCTACTGTGCTCTACTGTACTCTATCTCTACTGTGCTCCACTGTACTCTACCTCTACTGTACTCCACTATACTCTAACTCTACTATACTCCACTGTACTCTATCTCTACTGTGCTCCACTGTACTCTATTTCTACTGTGCTCCACTGTACTCTATCTCTGCTGTACTCCACTGTACTCTATCTCTACTGTACTTCACTGTCCTCTATCTCTGCTGTACTCTACTGTACTCTACCTCTATTGTGCTCCACTGTACTCTATCTCTACTGTACTCTACTGTACTCTATCTCTACTGTACTCCACTGTACTCTATCTCTACTGTACTCCACTGTACTCTACCTCTACTGTACTCCTCTGTACTCTACCTATACTGTGCTCCACTGTACTCTACCTCTACTGTGCTCCACTGTACTCTACCTCTACTGTACTCCACTCTACTCTACCTCTACTGTACTCCACTGTACTCTACCTCTACTGTACTCTACTGTACTCAACCTCTAATGATCTCCACTGTATTCCACTCTACTCTACCTCTACTGTACTCCACTGTACTCTACCTCTACTGTACTCCACTGTACTCTCTCTCTACTGTACTCCACTGTACTCTACCTCTATTGTACTCTACTGTACTCCACCTCTAATGTGCTCCACTCTACTCTACCTCAACTGTACTCTACCACTACTGTATGCCACTGTACTCTACCTCTACTGTGCTCTACTGTACTCTATCTCTACTGTGCTCCACTCTACTCTACCTCTACTCTACTCCACTGTACTCTAACTCTACTATACTCCACTGTACTCTATCTCTACTGTGCTCCACTCTACTCTATTTCTACTGTGCTCCACTGTACTCTATTTCTACTGTACTCCACTGTACTCTATCTCTACTGTACTCCACTGTCCTCTATCTCTACTGTACTCCACTGTACTCTACCTCTATTGTGCTCCACTGTACTCTATCTCTACTGTACTCCAGTGTACTCTATCTCTACTGTAGTCCACTGTACTCTATCGCTACTGTACTCCACTGTACTCTGCCTCTACTGTGCTCCACTGTACTCTACCTCTACTATACTCCACTGTACTCTACCTCTACTGTACTCTACTGTACTCTACCTCTACTGTACTCCACTGTACTTTACCTCTACTGTACTCCACTGTACTCTATCTCTACTGTGCTCCACTGTACTCTACCTCTGCTGTGCTCAACTGTACTCTACTCTACTGTACTCCACTGTACTCTATCTCTACTGTACTCTACTGTACTCTACCTCTACAGTACTCCACTGTAATCTACCTCTACTGTACTCTATCTCTACTGTACTCCACTGTACTCTATCTTTAATGTGATCCACTGTACTCTACCTCTACTGTGATCCACTGTACTCTATCTCTACTGTGCTCCACTGTACTCTACCTCTACTGTACTCCACTGTACTCTATCTCTACTGTACTCCACTGCACTCTACCTCTACTGTACTCCACTGTACTCTATCTCTACTGTGCTCCACTGTACTCTACCTCTACTGTACTCCACTATACTCTAACTCTACTATACTCCACTGTACTCTATCTCTACTGTGCTCCACTGTACTCTATTTCTACTGTGCTCCACTGTACTCTATCTCTACTGTACTCCACTGTACTCTATCTCTACTGTACTTCACTGTCCTCTATCTCTACTGTACTCTACTGTACTCTACCTCTATTGTGCTCCACTGTACTCTATCTCTACTGTACTCTACTGTACTCTATCTCTACTGTACTCCACTGTACTCTATCTCTACTGTACTCCACTGTACTCTACCTCTACTGTACTCCTCTGTACTCTACCTATACTGTGCTCCACTGTACTCTATCTCTACTGTGCTCCACTGTACTCTACCTCTACTGTACTCTATTGTACTCCACCTCTAATGTGCTCCACTGTACTCTAGCTCTACTGTACTCCACTGTACTTTACCTCTACTTTAGTCCACTGTACTTTACCTCTACTGTGCTCCACTGTACTCTATTTCTACTGTACTCCTCTGTACTCTACCTATACTGTGCTCCACTGTACTCTATCTCTACTGTGCTCCACTGTACTCTACCTCTACTGTACTCTACTGTGCTCCACCTCTAATGTGATCCACTGTATTCCACTCTACTCTACCTCTACTGTACTCCACTGTACTCTACCTCTACTGTACTCCACTGTACTCTACCTCTACTGTGCTCCACTGTACTCTACCTCTACTGTACTCCACTGTACTCTACCTCTACTGTGCTCTACTGTACTCTATCTCTACTGTGCTCCACTGTACTCTACCTCTACTGTACTCCACTATACTCTAACTCTACTATACTCCACTGTACTCTATCTCTACTGTGCTCCACTGTACTCTATTTCTACTGTGCTCCACTGTACTCTATCTCTGCTGTACTCCACTGTACTCTATCTCTACTGTACTTCACTGTCCTCTATCTCTGCTGTACTCTACTGTACTCTACCTCTATTGTGCTCCACTGTACTCTATCTCTACTGTACTCTACTGTACTCTATCTCTACTGTACTCCACTGTACTCTATCTCTACTGTACTCCACTGTACTCTACCTCTACTGTACTCCTCTGTACTCTACCTATACTGTGCTCCACTGTACTCTACCTCTACTGTGCTCCACTGTACTCTACCTCTACTGTACTCCACTCTACTCTACCTCTACTGTACTCCACTGTACTCTACCTCTACTGTACTCTACTGTACTCAACCTCTAATGATCTCCACTGTATTCCACTCTACTCTACCTCTACTGTACTCCACTGTACTCTACCTCTACTGTACTCCACTGTACTCTCTCTCTACTGTACTCCACTGTACTCTACCTCTATTGTACTCTACTGTACTCCACCTCTAATGTGCTCCACTCTACTCTACCTCAACTGTACTCTACCACTACTGTATGCCACTGTACTCTACCTCTACTGTGCTCTACTGTACTCTATCTCTACTGTGCTCCACTCTACTCTACCTCTACTCTACTCCACTGTACTCTAACTCTACTATACTCCACTGTACTCTATCTCTACTGTGCTCCACTCTACTCTATTTCTACTGTGCTCCACTGTACTCTATTTCTACTGTACTCCACTGTACTCTATCTCTACTGTACTCCACTGTCCTCTATCTCTACTGTACTCCACTGTACTCTACCTCTATTGTGCTCCACTGTACTCTATCTCTACTGTACTCCAGTGTACTCTATCTCTACTGTAGTCCACTCTACTCTATCGCTACTGTACTCCAATGTACTCTGCCTCTACTGTGCTCCACTGTACTCTACCTCTACTATACTCCACTGTACTCTACCTCTACTGTACTCTACTGTACTCTACCTCTACTGTACTCCACTGTACTCTACCTCTACTGTACTCCACTGTACTCTATCTCTACTGTGCTCCACTGTACTCTACCTCTGCTGTGCTCAACTGTACTCTACTCTACTGTACTCCACTGTACTCTATCTCTACTGTACTCTACTGTACTCTACCTCTACAGTACTCCACTGTAATCTACCTCTACTGTACTCTATCTCTACTGTACTCCACTGTGCTCTATCTTTAATGTGATCCACTGTACTCTACCTCTACTGTGATCCACTGTACTCTATCTCTACTGTGCTCCACTGTACTCTACCTCTACTGTACTCCACTGTACTCTATCTCTACTGTACTCCACTGCACTCTACCTCTACTGTACTCCACTGTACTCTATCTCTACTGTGCTCCACTGTACTCTACCTCTACTGTACTCCACTATACTCTAACTCTACTATACTCCACTGTACTCTATCTCTACTGTGCTCCACTGTACTCTATTTCTACTGTGCTCCACTGTACTCTATCTCTACTGTACTCCACTGTACTCTATCTCTACTGTACTTCACTGTCCTCTATCTCTACTGTACTCTACTGTACTCTACCTCTATTGTGCTCCACTGTACTCTATCTCTACTGTACTCTACTGTACTCTATCTCTACTGTACTCCACTGTACTCTATCTCTACTGTACTCCACTGTACTCTACCTCTACTGTACTCCTCTGTACTCTACCTATACTGTGCTCCACTGTACTCTATCTCTACTGTGCTCCACTGTACTCTACCTCTACTGTACTCTATTGTACTCCACCTCTAATGTGCTCCACTGTACTCTAGCTCTACTGTACTCCACTGTACTTTACCTCTACTTTAGTCCACTGTACTTTACCTCTACTGTGCTCCACTGTACTCTATTTCTACTGTACTCCTCTGTACTCTACCTATACTGTGCTCCACTGTACTCTATCTCTACTGTGCTCCACTGTACTCTACCTCTACTGTACTCTACTGTGCTCCACCTCTAATGTGATCCACTGTATTCCACTCTACTCTACCTCTACTGTACTCCACTGTACTCTACCTCTACTGTACTCCACTGTACTCTACCTCTACTGTGCTCCACTGTACTCTACCTCTACTGTACTCCACTGTACTCTACCTCTACTGTGCTCTACTGTACTCTATCTCTACTGTGCTCCACTGTACTCTACCTCTACTGTACTCCACTATACTCTAACTCTACTATACTCCACTGTACTCTATCTCTACTGTGCTCCACTGTACTCTATTTCTACTGTGCTCCACTGTACTCTATCTCTGCTGTACTCCACTGTACTCTATCTCTACTGTACTTCACTGTCCTCTATCTCTGCTGTACTCTACTGTACTCTACCTCTATTGTGCTCCACTGTACTCTATCTCTACTGTACTCTACTGTACTCTATCTCTACTGTACTCCACTGTACTCTATCTCTACTGTACTCCACTGTACTCTACCTCTACTGTACTCCTCTGTACTCTACCTATACTGTGCTCCACTGTACTCTACCTCTACTGTGCTCCACTGTACTCTACCTCTACTGTACTCCACTCTACTCTACCTCTACTGTACTCCACTGTACTCTACCTCTACTGTACTCTACTGTACTCAACCTCTAATGATCTCCACTGTATTCCACTCTACTCTACCTCTACTGTACTCCACTGTACTCTACCTCTACTGTACTCCACTGTACTCTCTCTCTACTGTACTCCACTGTACTCTACCTCTATTGTACTCTACTGTACTCCACCTCTAATGTGCTCCACTCTACTCTACCTCAACTGTACTCTACCACTACTGTATGCCACTGTACTCTACCTCTACTGTGCTCTACTGTACTCTATCTCTACTGTGCTCCACTCTACTCTACCTCTACTCTACTCCACTGTACTCTAACTCTACTATACTCCACTGTACTCTATCTCTACTGTGCTCCACTCTACTCTATTTCTACTGTGCTCCACTGTACTCTATTTCTACTGTACTCCACTGTACTCTATCTCTACTGTACTCCACTGTCCTCTATCTCTACTGTACTCCACTGTACTCTACCTCTATTGTGCTTCACTGTACTCTATCTCTACTGTACTCCAGTGTACTCTATCTCTACTGTAGTCCACTGTACTCTATCGCTACTGTACTCCACTGTACTCTACCTCTACTATACTCCACTGTACTCTACCTCTACTGTACTCTACTGTACTCTACCTCTACTGTACTCCACTGTACTCTACCTCTACTGTACTCCACTGTACTCTATCTCTACTGTGCTCCACTGTACTCTACCTCTGCTGTGCTCAACTGTACTCTACTCTACTGTACTCCATTGTACTCTATCTCTACTGTACTCTACTGTACTCTACCTCTACAGTACTCCACTGTAATCTACCTCTACTGTACTCTATCTCTACTGTACTCCACTGTACTCTATCTTTAATGTGATCCACTGTACTCTACCTCTACTGTGATCCACTGTACTCTATCTCTACTGTGCTCCACTGTACTCTACCTCTACTGTACTCCACTGTACTCTATCTCTACTGTACTCCACTGCACTCTACCTCTACTGTACTCCACTGTACTCTATCTCTACTGTGCTCCACTGTACTCTACCTCTACTGTACTCCACTATACTCTAACTCTACTATACTCCACTGTACTCTATCTCTACTGTGCTCCACTGTACTCTATTTCTACTGTGCTCCACTGTACTCTATCTCTACTGTACTCCACTGTACTCTATCTCTACTGTACTTCACTGTCCTCTATCTCTACTGTACTCTACTGTACTCTACCTCTATTGTGCTCCACTGTACTCTATCTCTACTGTACTCTACTGTACTCTATCTCTACTGTACTCCACTGTACTCTATCTCTACTGTACTCCACTGTACTCTACCTCTACTGTACTCCTCTGTACTCTACCTATACTGTGCTCCACTGTACTCTATCTCTACTGTGCTCCACTGTACTCTACCTCTACTGTACTCTATTGTACTCCACCTCTAATGTGCACCACTGTACTCTAGCTCTACTGTACTCCACTGTACTTTACCTCTACTTTAGTCCACTGTACTTTACCTCTACTGTGCTCCACTGTACTCTATTTCTACTGTACTCCTCTGTACTCTACCTATACTGTGCTCCACTGTACTCTATCTCTACTGTGCTCCACTGTACTCTACCTCTACTGTACTCTACTGTGCTCCACCTCTAATGTGATCCACTGTATTCCACTCTACTCTACCTCTACTGTACTCCACTGTACTCCACCTCTACTGTACTCCACTGTACTCTACCTCTACTGTGCTCCACTGTACTCTACCTCTACTGTACTCCACTGTACTCTACCTCTACTGTGCTCTACTGTACTCTATCTCTACTGTGCTCCACTGTACTCTACCTCTACTGTACTCCACTATACTCTAACTCTACTATACTCCACTGTACTCTATCTCTACTGTGCTCCACTGTACTCTATTTCTACTGTGCTCCACTGTACTCTATCTCTGCTGTACTCCACTGTACTCTATCTCTACTGTACTTCACTGTCCTCTATCTCTGCTGTACTCTACTGTACTCTACCTCTATTGTGCTCCACTGTACTCTATCTCTACTGTACTCTACTGTACTCTATCTCTACTGTACTCCACTGTACTCTATCTCTACTGTACTCCACTGTACTCTACCTCTACTGTACTCCTCTGTACTCTACCTATACTGTGCTCCACTGTACTCTACCTCTACTGTGCTCCACTGTACTCTACCTCTACTGTACTCCACTCTACTCTACCTCTACTGTACTCCACTGTACTCTACCTCTACTGTACTCTACTGTACTCAACCTCTAATGTGCTCCAATGTATTCCACTCTACTCTACCTCTACTGTACTCCACTGTACTCTACCTCTACTGTACTCCACTGTACTCTCTCTCTACTGTACTCCACTGTACTCTACCTCTATTGTACTCTACTGTACTCCACCTCTAATGTGCTCCACTCTACTCTACCTCAACTGTACTCTACCACTACTGTATGCCACTGTACTCTACCTCTACTGTGCTCTACTGTACTCTATCTCTACTGTGCTCCACTCTACTCTACCTCTACTCTACTCCACTGTACTCTAACTCTACTATACTCCACTGTACTCTATCTCTACTGTGCTCCACTCTACTCTATTTCTACTGTGCTCCACTGTACTCTATTTCTACTGTACTCCACTGTACTCTATCTCTACTGTACTCCACTGTCCTCTATCTCTACTGTACTCCACTGTACTCTACCTCTATTGTGCTCCACTGTACTCTATCTCTACTGTACTCCAGTGTACTCTATCTCTACTGTAGTCCACTGTACTCTATCGCTACTGTACTCCACTGTACTCTGCCTCTACTGTGCTCCACTGTACTCTACCTCTACTATACTCCACTGTACTCTACCTCTACTGTACTCTACTGTACTCTACCTCTACTGTACTCCACTGTACTCTACCTCTACTGTACTCCACTGTACTCTATCTCTACTGTGCTCCACTGTACTCTACCTCTGCTGTGCTCAACTGTACTCTACTCTACTGTACTCCACTGTACTCTATCTCTACTGTACTCTACTGTACTCTACCTCTACAGTACTCCACTGTAATCTACCTCTACTGTACTCTATCTCTACTGTACTCCTCTGTACTCTATCTTTAATGTGATCCACTGTACTCTACCTCTACTGTGATCCACTGTACTCTATCTCTACTGTGCTCCACTGTACTCTACCTCTACTGTACTCCACTGTACTCTATCTCTACTGTACTCCACTGCACTCTACCTCTACTGTACTCCACTGTACTCTATCTCTACTGTGCTCCACTGTACTCTACCTCTACTGTACTCCACTATACTCTAACTCTACTATACTCCACTGTACTCTATCTCTACTGTGCTCCACTGTACTCTATTTCTACTGTGCTCCACTGTACTCTATCTCTACTGTACTCCACTGTACTCTATCTCTACTGTACTTCACTGTCCTCTATCTCTACTGTACTCTACTGTACTCTACCTCTATTGTGCTCCACTGTACTCTATCTCTACTGTACTCTACTGTACTCTATCTCTACTGTACTCCACTGTACTCTATCTCTACTGTACTCCACTGTACTCTACCTCTACTGTACTCCTCTGTACTCTACCTATACTGTGCTCCACTGTACTCTATCTCTACTGTGCTCCACTGTACTCTACCTCTACTGTACTCTATTGTACTCCACCTCTAATGTGCTCCACTGTACTCTAGCTCTACTGTACTCCACTGTACTTTACCTCTACTTTAGTCCACTGTACTTTACCTCTACTGTGCTCCACTGTACTCTATTTCTACTGTACTCCTCTGTACTCTACCTATACTGTGCTCCACTGTACTCTATCTCTACTGTGCTCCACTGTACTCTACCTCTACTGTACTCTACTGTACTCTACCTCTATTGTGCTCCACTGTACTCTATCTCTACTGTACTCCAGTGTACTCTATCTCTACTGTAGTCCACTGTACTCTATCGCTACTGTACTCCACTGTACTCTGCCTCTACTGTGCTCCACTGTACTCTACCTCTACTATACTCCACTGTACTCTACCTCTACTGTACTCTACTGTACTCTACCTCTACTGTACTCCACTGTACTCTACCTCTACTGTACTCCACTGTACTCTATCTCTACTGTGCTCCACTGTACTCTACCTCTGCTGTGCTCAACTGTACTCTACTCTACTGTACTCCACTGTACTCTATCTCTACTGTACTCTACTGTACTCTACCTCTACAGTACTCCACTGTAATCTACCTCTACTGTACTCTATCTCTACTGTACTCCTCTGTACTCTATCTTTAATGTGATCCACTGTACTCTACCTCTACTGTGATCCACTGTACTCTATCTCTACTGTGCTCCACTGTACTCTACCTCTACTGTACTCCACTGTACTCTATCTCTACTGTACTCCACTGCACTCTACCTCTACTGTACTCCACTGTACTCTATCTCTACTGTGCTCCACTGTACTCTACCTCTACTGTACTCCACTATACTCTAACTCTACTATACTCCACTGTACTCTATCTCTAATGTGCTCCACTGTACTCTATTTCTACTGTGCTCCACTGTACTCTATCTCTACTGTACTCCACTGTACTCTATCTCTACTGTACTTCACTGTCCTCTATCTCTACTGTACTCTACTGTACTCTACCTCTATTGTGCTCCACTGTACTCTATCTCTACTGTACTCTACTGTACTCTATCTCTACTGTACTCCACTGTACTCTATCTCTACTGTACTCCACTGTACTCTACCTCTACTGTACTCTACTGTGCTCCACCTCTAATGTGATCCACTGTATTCCACTCTACTCTACCTCTACTGTACTCCACTGTACTCCACCTCTACTGTACTCCACTGTACTCTACCTCTACTGTGCTCCACTGTACTCTACCTCTACTGTACTCCACTGTACTCTACCTCTACTGTGCTCTACTGTACTCTATCTCTACTGTGCTCCACTGTACTCTACCTCTACTGTACTCCACTATACTCTAACTCTACTATACTCCACTGTACTCTATCTCTACTGTGCTCCACTGTACTCTATTTCTACTGTGCTCCACTGTACTCTATCTCTGCTGTACTCCACTGTACTCTATCTCTACTGTACTTCACTGTCCTCTATCTCTGCTGTACTCTACTGTACTCTACCTCTATTGTGCTCCACTGTACTCTATCTCTACTGTACTCTACTGTACTCTATCTCTACTGTACTCCACTGTACTCTATCTCTACTGTACTCCACTGTACTCTACCTCTACTGTACTCCTCTGTACTCTACCTATACTGTGCTCCACTGTACTCTACCTCTACTGTGCTCCACTGTACTCTACCTCTACTGTACTCCACTCTACTCTACCTCTACTGTACTCCACTGTACTCTACCTCTACTGTACTCTACTGTACTCAACCTCTAATGTGCTCCAATGTATTCCACTCTACTCTACCTCTACTGTACTCCACTGTACTCTACCTCTACTGTACTCCACTGTACTCTCTCTCTACTGTACTCCACTGTACTCTACCTCTATTGTACTCTACTGTACTCCACCTCTAATGTGCTCCACTCTACTCTACCTCAACTGTACTCTACCACTACTGTATGCCACTGTACTCTACCTCTACTGTGCTCTACTGTACTCTATCTCTACTGTGCTCCACTCTACTCTACCTCTACTCTACTCCACTGTACTCTAACTCTACTATACTCCACTGTACTCTATCTCTACTGTGCTCCACTCTACTCTATTTCTACTGTGCTCCACTGTACTCTATTTCTACTGTACTCCACTGTACTCTATCTCTACTGTACTCCACTGTCCTCTATCTCTACTGTACTCCACTGTACTCTACCTCTATTGTGCTCCACTGTACTCTATCTCTACTGTACTCCAGTGTACTCTATCTCTACTGTAGTCCACTGTACTCTATCGCTACTGTACTCCACTGTACTCTGCCTCTACTGTGCTCCACTGTACTCTACCTCTACTATACTCCACTGTACTCTACCTCTACTGTACTCTACTGTACTCTACCTCTACTGTACTCCACTGTACTCTACCTCTACTGTACTCCACTGTACTCTATCTCTACTGTGCTCCACTGTACTCTACCTCTGCTGTGCTCAACTGTACTCTACTCTACTGTACTCCACTGTACTCTATCTCTACTGTACTCTACTGTACTCTACCTCTACAGTACTCCACTGTAATCTACCTCTACTGTACTCTATCTCTACTGTACTCCTCTGTACTCTATCTTTAATGTGATCCACTGTACTCTACCTCTACTGTGATCCACTGTACTCTATCTCTACTGTGCTCCACTGTACTCTACCTCTACTGTACTCCACTGTACTCTATCTCTACTGTACTCCACTGCACTCTACCTCTACTGTACTCCACTGTACTCTATCTCTACTGTGCTCCACTGTACTCTACCTCTACTGTACTCCACTATACTCTAACTCTACTATACTCCACTGTACTCTATCTCTACTGTGCTCCACTGTACTCTATTTCTACTGTGCTCCACTGTACTCTATCTCTACTGTACTCCACTGTACTCTATCTCTACTGTACTTCACTGTCCTCTATCTCTACTGTACTCTACTGTACTCTACCTCTATTGTGCTCCACTGTACTCTATCTCTACTGTACTCTACTGTACTCTATCTCTACTGTACTCCACTGTACTCTATCTCTACTGTACTCCACTGTACTCTACCTCTACTGTACTCCTCTGTACTCTACCTATACTGTGCTCCACTGTACTCTATCTCTACTGTGCTCCACTGTACTCTACCTCTACTGTACTCTATTGTACTCCACCTCTAATGTGCTCCACTGTACTCTAGCTCTACTGTACTCCACTGTACTTTACCTCTACTTTAGTCCACTGTACTTTACCTCTACTGTGCTCCACTGTACTCTATTTCTACTGTACTCCTCTGTACTCTACCTATACTGTGCTCCACTGTACTCTATCTCTACTGTGCTCCACTGTACTCTACCTCTACTGTACTCTACTGTACTCTACCTCTATTGTGCTCCACTGTACTCTATCTCTACTGTACTCCAGTGTACTCTATCTCTACTGTAGTCCACTGTACTCTATCGCTACTGTACTCCACTGTACTCTGCCTCTACTGTGCTCCACTGTACTCTACCTCTACTATACTCCACTGTACTCTACCTCTACTGTACTCTACTGTACTCTACCTCTACTGTACTCCACTGTACTCTACCTCTACTGTACTCCACTGTACTCTATCTCTACTGTGCTCCACTGTACTCTACCTCTGCTGTGCTCAACTGTACTCTACTCTACTGTACTCCACTGTACTCTATCTCTACTGTACTCTACTGTACTCTACCTCTACAGTACTCCACTGTAATCTACCTCTACTGTACTCTATCTCTACTGTACTCCTCTGTACTCTATCTTTAATGTGATCCACTGTACTCTACCTCTACTGTGATCCACTGTACTCTATCTCTACTGTGCTCCACTGTACTCTACCTCTACTGTACTCCACTGTACTCTATCTCTACTGTACTCCACTGCACTCTACCTCTACTGTACTCCACTGTACTCTATCTCTACTGTGCTCCACTGTACTCTACCTCTACTGTACTCCACTATACTCTAACTCTACTATACTCCACTGTACTCTATCTCTAATGTGCTCCACTGTACTCTATTTCTACTGTGCTCCACTGTACTCTATCTCTACTGTACTCCACTGTACTCTATCTCTACTGTACTTCACTGTCCTCTATCTCTACTGTACTCTACTGTACTCTACCTCTATTGTGCTCCACTGTACTCTATCTCTACTGTACTCTACTGTACTCTATCTCTACTGTACTCCACTGTACTCTATCTCTACTGTACTCCACTGTACTCTACCTCTACTGTACTCCTCTGTACTCTACCTATACTGTGCTCCACTGTACTCTATCTCTACTGTGCTCCACTGTACTCTACCTCTACTGTACTCTATTGTACTCCACCTCTAATGTGCTCCACTGTACTCTAGCTCTACTGTACTCCACTGTACTTTACCTCTACTTTAGTCCACTGTACTTTACCTCTACTGTGCTCCACTCTACTCTATTTCTACTGTACTCCTCTGTACTCTACCTATACTGTGCTCCACTGTACTCTATCTCTACTGTGCTCCACTGTACTCTACCTCTACTGTACTCTACTGTGCTCCACCTCTAATGTGATCCACTGTATTCCACTCTACTCTACCTCTACTGTACTCCACTGTACTCTACCTCTACTGTACTCCACTGTACTCTACCTCTACTGTGCTCCACTGTACTCTACCTCTACTGTACTCCACTGTACTCTACCTCTACTGTGCTCTACTGTACTCTATTTCTACTGTGCTCCACTGTACTCTACCTCTACTGTACTCCACTATCCTCTAACTCTACTATACTCCACTGTACTCTATCTCTACTGTGCTCCACTGTACTCTATTTCTACTGTGCTCCACTGTACTCTATCTCTGCTGTACTCCACTGTACTCTATCTCTACTGTACTTCACTGTCCTCTATCTCTGCTGTACTCTACTGTACTCTACCTCTATTGTGCTCCACTGTACTCTATCTCTACTGTACTCTACTGTACTCTATCTCTACTGTACTCCACTGTACTCTATCTCTACTGTACTCCACTGTACTCTACCTCTACTGTACTCCTCTGTACTCTACCTATACTGTGCTCCACTGTACTCTACCTCTACTGTGCTCCACTGTACTCTACCTCTACTGTACTCCACTCTACTCTACCTCTACTGTACTCCACTGTACTCTACCTCTACTGTACTCTACTGTACTCAACCTCTAATGTGCTCCACTGTATTCCACTCTACTCTACCTCTACTGTACTCCACTGTACTCTACCTCTACTGTACTCCACTGTACTCTCTCTCTACTGTACTCCACTGTACTCTACCTCTATTGTAATCTACTGTACTCCACCTCTAATGTGCTCCACTCTACTCTACCTCAACTGTACTCTACCACTACTGTATGCCACTGTACTCTACCTCTACTGTGCTCTACTGTACTCTATCTCTACTGTGCTCCACTCTACTCTACCTCTACTCTACTCCACTGTACTCTAACTCTACTATACTCCACTGTACTCTATCTCTACTGTGCTCCACTCTACTCTATTTCTACTGTGCTCCACTGTACTCTATTTCTACTGTACTCCACTGTACTCTATCTCTACTGTACTCCACTGTCCTCTATCTCTACTGTACTCCACTGTACTCTACCTCTATTGTGCTCCACTGTACTCTATCTCTACTGTACTCCAGTGTACTCTATCTCTACTGTAGTCCACTGTACTCTATCGCTACTGTACTCCACTGTACTCTGCCTCTACTGTGCTCCACTGTACTCTACCTCTACTATACTCCACTGTACTCTACCTCTACTGTACTCTACTGTACTCTACCTCTACTGTACTCCACTGTACTCTACCTCTACTGTACTCCACTGTACTCTATCTCTACTGTGCTCCACTGTACTCTACCTCTGCTGTGCTCAACTGTACTCTACTCTACTGTACTCCACTGTACTCTATCTCTACTGTACTCTACTGTACTCTACCTCTACAGTACTCCACTGTAATCTACCTCTACTGTACTCTATCTCTACTGTACTCCACTGTACTCTATCTTTAATGTGATCCACTGTACTCTACCTCTACTGTGATCCACTGTACTCTATCTCTACTGTGCTCCACTGTACTCTACCTCCACTGTACTCCACTGTACTCTATCTCTACTGTACTCCACTGCACTCTACCTCTACTGTACTCCACTGTACTCTATCTCTACTGTGCTCCACTGTACTCTACCTCTACTGTACTCCACTGTACTCTACCTCTACTGTACTCCACTGTACTCTACCTCTACTGTACTCCACTGTACTCTACCTCTACTGTTATCTACCTCTACTGTTGTCTACTGTACTCTACTCTACTGTACTCCACTGTACTCTATCTCTACTGTACTCCACTGTACTCTACCTCTACTGTGCTCCACTGTACTCTACCTCTACGGCACTCTACTGTTCTCTACCTCTATTGTACTCTACTGTACTCCACATCTACTGTACTCCACTGTTCTCCACTGTACTCTACCTCTACTGTGCTCCACTGTACTCTACCTCTACTGTATTCCACTGTACTCTACCTCTACTGTGCTCCACTGTACTCTACCTCTACTGTACTCCACTCTACTCTACCTCTACTGTGCTCCACTGTACTCCACTGTACTCTACCTCTATTGTGCTCCACTGTACTCCACTGTACTCTACCTCTACTGTGCTTCACTGTACTCTACCTCTACTGTACTACACTGTACTCTACCTCTACTGTGCTCCACTGTACTCTACCTCTACTGTACTCCACTCTACTCTACCTCTACTGTGCTCCACTGTACTCTCTCTACTGTACTCCACTGTACTCTACCTCTACTGTACTCTACTGTACTCCACCTCTAATGTGCTCCACTGTATTCCACTCTACTCTACCTCTACTGTACTCCACTGTACTCTACCTCTACTGTACTCCACTCCACTCTACTCTACCTCTACTGTGCTCCACTGTACTTTACCTCTACTGTACTCCACTGTACTCTACCTCTACTGTGCTCTACTGTACTCTATCTCTACTGTGCTCCACTGTACTCTACCTCTACTGTACTCCACTATACTCTAACTCTACTATACTCCACTGTACTCTATCTCTACTGTGCTCCACTGTACTCTATTTCTACTGTGCTCCACTGTACTCTATCTCTACTGTACTCCACTGTACTCTATCTCTACTGTACTTCACTGTCCTCTATCTCTACTGTACTCTACTGTACTCTACCTCTATTGTGCTCCACTGTACTCTATCTCTACTGTACTCTACTGTACTCTACCTCTACTGTGCTCCACTGTACTCTACCTCTACTGTACTACACTCTACTCTACCTCTACTGTGCTCCACTGTACTCCACTGTACTCTACCTCTATTGTGCTCCACTGTACTCCACTGTACTCTACCTCTACTGTGCTTCACTATACTCTACCTCTACTGTACTACACTGTACTCTACCTCTACTGTGCTCCACTGTACTCTACCTCTACAGTACTCCACTCTACTCTACCTCTACTGTGCTCCACTGTACACTCTCTACTGTACTCCACTGTACTCTACCTCTACTGTACTCTACTGTACTCCACCTCTAATGTGCTCCACTTTATTCCACTCTACTCTACCTCTACTGTACTCCACTGTACTCTACCTCTACTGTACTACACTGTACTCTACCTCTACTGTACTCCACTGTACTCTACCTCTACTGTGCTCTACTGTACTCTATCTCTACTGTGCTCCACTGTACTCTACCTCTACTGTACTCCACTATACTCTAACTCTACTATACTCCACTGTACTCTATCTCCACTGTGCTCCACTGTACTCTATTTCTACTGTACTCCACTGTACTCTACCTCTACTGTGCTCTACTGTACTCTATCTCTACTGTGCTCCACTGTACTCTACCTCTACTGTACTCCACTATACTCTAACTCTACTGTACTCCACTGTACTCTACCTCTACTGTGCTCCACTGTACTCTACCTCTACTGTACTCCACTGTACTCTACCTCTACTGTGCTCTACTGTACTCTATCTCTACTGTGCTCCACTGTACTCTACCTCTACTGTACTCCACTATACTCTAACTCTACTATACTCCACTGTACTCTATCTCCACTGTGCTCCACTGTACTCTATTTCTACTGTGCTCCACTGTACTCTATCTCTACTGTACTCCACTGTACTCTATCTCTACTGTACTTCACTGTCCTCTATCTCTACTGTACTCTACTGTACTCTACCTCTATTGTGCTCCACTGTACGCTATATCTACTGTACTCTACTGTACTCTATCTCTACTGTACTCCACTGTACTCTATCTCTACTGTACTCCACTGTACTCTACCTCTACTGTACTCCTCTGTACTCTACCTATACTGTGCTCCACTGTACTCTATCTCTACTGTGCTCCACTGTACTCTACCTCTACTGTACTCTATTGTACTCCACCTCTAATGTGCTCCACTGTACTCTAGCTCTACTGTACTCCACTGTACTTTACCTCTACTTTAGTCCACTGTACTTTACCTCTACTGTGCTCCACTGTACTCTATTTCTACTGTACTCCTCTGTACTCTACCTATACTGTGCTCCACTGTACTCTATCTCTACTGTGCTCCACTGTACTCTACCTCTACTGTACTCTACTGTGCTCCACCTCTAATGTGATCCACTGTATTCCACTCTACTCTACCTCTACTGTACTCCACTGTACTCTACCTCTACTGTACTCCACTGTACTCTACCTCTACTGTGCTCCACTGTACTCTACCTCTACTGTACTCCACTGTACTCTACCTCTACTGTGCTCTACTGTACTCTATCTCTACTGTGCTCCACTGTACTCTATTTCTACTGTGCTCCACTGTACTCTATCTCTGCTGTACTCCACTGTACTCTATCTTTACTGTACTTCACTGTCCTCTATCTCTGCTGTACTCTACTGTACTCTACCTCTATTGTGCTCCACTGTACTCTATCTCTACTGTACTCTACTGTACTCTATCTCTACTGTACTCCACTGTACTCTATTTCTACTGTGCTCCACTGTACTCTATCTCTGCTGTACTCCACTGTACTCTATCTTTACTGTACTTCACTGTCCTCTATCTCTGCTGTACTCTACTGTACTCTACCTCTATTGTGCTCCACTGTACTCTATCTCTACTGTACTCTACTGTACTCTATCTCTACTGTACTCCACTGTACTCTATCTCTACTGTACTCCACTGTACTCTACCTCTACTGTACTCCTCTGTACTCTACCTATACTGTGCTCCACTGTACTCTACCTCTACTGTGCTCCACTGTACTCTACCTCTACTGTACTCCACTCTACTCTACCTCTACTGTACTCCACTGTACTCTACCTCTACTGTACTCTACTGTACTCAACCTCTAATGTGCTCCACTGTATTCCACTCTACTCTACCTCTACTGTACTCCACTGTACTCTACCTCTACTGTACTCCACTGTACTCTCTCTCTACTGTACTCCACTGTACTCTACCTCTATTGTACTCTACTGTACTCCACCTCTAATGTGCTCCACTCTACTCTACCTCAACTGTACTCTACCACTACTGTATGCCACTGTACTCTACCTCTACTGTGCTCTACTGTACTCTATCTCTACTGTGCTCCACTCTACTCTACCTCTACTCTACTCCACTGTACTCTAACTCTACTATACTCCACTGTACTCTATCTCTACTGTGCTCCACTCTACTCTATTTCTACTGTGCTCCACTGTACTCTATTTCTACTGTACTCCACTGTACTCTATCTCTACTGTACTCCACTGTCCTCTATCTCTACTGTACTCCACTGTACTCTACCTCTATTGTGCTCCACTGTACTCTATCTCTACTGTACTCCAGTGTACTCTATCTCTACTGTAGTCCACTGTACTCTATCGCTACTGTACTCCACTGTACTCTGCCTCTACTGTGCTCCACTGTACTCTACCTCTACTATACTCCACTGTACTCTACCTCTACTGTACTCTACTGTACTCTACCTCTACTGTACTCCACTGTACTCTACCTCTACTGTACTCCACTGTACTCTATCTCTACTCTGCTCCACTGTACTCTACCTCTGCTGTGCTCAACTGTACTCTACTCTACTGTACTCCACTGTACTCTATCTCTACTGTACTCTACTGTACTCTACCTCTACAGTACTCCACTGTAATCTACCTCTACTGTACTCTATCTCTACTGTACTCCACTGTACTCTATCTTTAATGTGATCCACTGTACTCTACCTCTACTGTGATCCACTGTACTCTATCTCTACTGTGCTCCACTGTACTCTACCTCTACTGTACTCCACTGTACTCTATCTCTACTGTACTCCACTGCACTCTACCTCTACTGTACTCCACTGTACTCTATCTCTACTGTGCTCCACTGTACTCTACCTCTACTGTACTCCACTATACTCTAACTCTACTATACTCCACTGTACTCTATCTCTACTGTGCTCCACTGTACTCTATTTCTACTGTGCTCCACTGTACTCTATCTCTACTGTACTCCACTGTACTCTATCTCTACTGTACTTCACTGTCCTCTATCTCTACTGTACTCTACTGTACTCTACCTCTATTGTGCTCCACTGTACTCCACTGTACTCTACCTCTACTGTGCTTCACTGTACTCTACCTCTACTGTACTACACTGTACTCTACCTCTACTGTGCTCCACTGTACTCTACCTCTACTGTACTCCACTCTACTCTACCTCTACTGTGCTCCACTGTACTCTCTCTAATGTACTCCATTGTACTCTACCTCTACTGTACTCCACCTCTAATGTGCTCCACTGTATTCCACTCTACTCTACCTCTACTGTACTCCACTGTACTCTACCTCTACTGTACTCCACTGTACTCTACCTCTACTGTGCTCCACTGTACTCTACCTCTACTGTACTCCACTGTACTCTACCTCTACTGTGCTCTACTGTACTCTATCTCTACTGTGCTCCACTGTACTCTACCTCTACTGTACTCCACTATACTCTAACTCTACTATACTCCACTGTACTCTATCTCTACTGTGCTCCACTGTACTCTATTTCTACTGTGCTCCACTGTACTCTATCTCTACTGTACTCCACTGTACTCTATCTCTACTGTACTTCACTGTCCTCTATCTCTACTGTACTCTACTGTACTCTACCTCTATTGTGCTCCACTGTACTCTATCTCTACTGTACTCTACTGTACTCTATCTCTACTGTACTCCACTGTACTCTATCTCTACTGTACTCCACTGTACTCTACCTCTACTGTACTCCTCTGTACTCTACCTATACTGTGCTCCACTGTACTCTATCTCTACTGTGCTCCACTGTACTCTACCTCTACTGTACTCTATTGTACTCCACCTCTAATGTGCTCCACTGTACTCTAGCTCTACTGTACTCCACTGTACTTTACCTCTACTTTACTCCACTGTACTATACCTCTACTGTGCTCCACTGTACTCTATTTCTACTGTACTCCTCTGTACTCTACCTATACTGTGCTCCACTGTACTTTATCTCTACTGTGCTCCACTGTACTCTACCTCTACTGTACTCTACTGTACTCCACCTCTAATGTGCTCCACTGTACTCTAGCTCTACTGTACTCCCCTGTACTCTATCTTAACTGTACTCCACTGTACCCTGCCTCTACTGTGCTCCACTGTACTCTACCTCTACTATACTCCACTCTACTCTACCTCTACTGTACTCTACTGTACTCTACCTCTACTGTACTCTACCTCTACTATGCTCCACTGTACTCTACCTCTACTGTACTCTACTGTACTCTACCTCTACTGTACTCCACTGTACTCTACCTCTACTGTACTCCACTGTACTCTATCTCTACTGTGCTCCAATGTACTCTACCTCTACTGTGCTCAACTGTACTCTACTCTACTGTACTCCACTGTACTCTATCTCTACTGTACTCTACTGTACTCTACCTCTACTGTGCTCCACTGTAATCTACCTCTACTGTACTCCACTGTACTCTATCTCTACTGTACTCCACTGTACTCTATCTCTAATGTGATCCACTGTACTCTACCTCTACTGTGATCCACTGTACTCTATCTCTACTGTGATCCACTGTACTCTACCTCTACTGTACTCCACTGTACTCTATCTCTACTGTACTCCACTGCACTCTACCTCTACTGTACTCTACTGTTCTCTACCTCTACTGTACTCCACTGTACTCTATCTCTACTGTGATCCACTGTACTCTACCTCTACTGTGCTCCACTGTACTCTATCTCTACTGTGCTCCACTGTACTCTACCTCTACTGTACTCCACTGTACTCTACCTCTACTGTACTCCACTGTACTCTACCTCTACTGTACTCCACTGTACTCTACCTCTACTGTTATCTACCTCTACTGTTGTCTACTGTACTCTACTCTACTGTACTCCACTGTACTCTATCCCTACTGTGCTCCACTGTACTCTACCTCTACGGTACTCTACTGTTCTCTACCTCTATTGTACTCTACTGTACTCCACCTCTACTGTACTCCACTGTTCTCCACTGTACTCTACCTCTACTGTGCTCCACTGTACTCTACCTCTACTGTATTCCACTGTACTCTACCTCTACTGTGCTCCACTGTACTCTACCTCTACTGTAATCCACTCTACTCTACCTCTACTGTGCTCCACTGTACTCCACTGTACTCTACATCTACTGTGCTCCACTGTACTCCACTGTACTCTACCTCTACTGTGCTTCACTGTACTCTACCTCTACTGTACTCCACTGTACTCTATCTCTACTGGACTCTACTGTACTCTACCTCTACTGTACTCCACTGTAATCTACCTCTACTGTACTCTATCTCTACTGTACTCCACTGTACTCTATCTTTAATGTGATCCACTGTACTCTACCTCTACTGTGATCCACTGTACTCTATCTCTACTGTGCTCCACTGTACTCTACCTCTACTGTACTCCACTGTACTCTATCTCTACTGTACTCCACTGCACTCTACCTATACTGTACTCCACTGTACTCTATCTCTACTGTGATCCACTGTACTCTACCTCTACTGTGCTCCACTGTACTCTATCTCTACTGTGCTCCACTGTACTCTACCTTTACTGTACTCCACTGTACTCTACCTCTACTGTACTCCACTGTACTCTACCTCTACTGTACTCCACTGTACTCTACCTCTACTGTTATCTACCTCTACTGTTGTCTACTGTACTCTACTCTACTGTACTCCACTGTACTCTATCTCTACTGTACTCCACTGTACTCTACCTCTACTGTGCTCCACTGTACTCTACCTCTACGGTACTCTACTGTTCTCTACCTCTATTGTACTCTACTGCACTCCACATCTACTGTACTCCACTGTTCTCCACTGTACTCTACCTCTACTGTGCTCCACTGTACTCTACCTCTACTGTATTCCACTGTACTCTACCTCTACTGTGCTCCACTGTAATCTACCTCTACTGTACTCTATCTCTACTGTACTCCACTGTGCTCCACTGTACTCTACCTCTACTATACTCCACTCTACTCTACCTCTACTGTACTCTACTGTACTCTACCTCTACTGTACTCTACCTCTACTATGCTCCACTGTACTCTACCTCTACTGTACTCTACTGTACTCTACCTCTACTGTACTCCACTGTACTCTACCTCTACTGTACTCCACTGTACTCTATCTCTACTGTGCTCCAATGTACTCTACCTCTACTGTGCTCAACTGTACTCTACTCTACTGTACTCCACTGTACTCTATCTCTACTGTACTCTACTGTACTCTACCTCTACTGTGCTCCACTGTAATCTACCTCTACTGTACTCCACTGTACTCTATCTCTACTGTACTCCACTGTACTCTATCTCTAATGTGATCCACTGTACTCTACCTCTACTGTGATCCACTGTACTCTATCTCTACTGTGATCCACTGTACTCTACCTCTACTGTACTCCACTGTACTCTATCTCTACTGTACTCCACTGCACTCTACCTCTACTGTACTCTACTGTTCTCTACCTCTACTGTACTCCACTGTACTCTATCTCTACTGTGATCCACTGTACTCTACCTCTACTGTGCTCCACTGTACTCTATCTCTACTGTGCTCCACTGTACTCTACCTCTACTGTACTCCACTGTACTCTACCTCTACTGTACTCCACTGTACTCTACCTCTACTGTACTCCACTGTACTCTACCTCTACTGTTATCTACCTCTACTGTTGTCTACTGTACTCTACTCTACTGTACTCCACTGTACTCTATCCCTACTGTACTCCACTTTACTCTACCTCTACTGTGCTCCACTGTACTCTACCTCTACGGTACTCTACTGTTCTCTACCTCTATTGTACTCTACTGTACTCCACCTCTACTGTACTCCACTGTTCTCCACTGTACTCTACCTCTACTGTGCTCCACTGTACTCTACCTCTACTGTATTCCACTGTACTCTACCTCTACTGTGCTCCACTGTACTCTACCTCTACTGTAATCCACTCTACTCTACCTCTACTGTGCTCCACTGTACTCCACTGTACTCTACATCTACTGTGCTCCACTGTACTCCACTGTACTCTACCTCTACTGTGCTTCACTGTACTCTACCTCTACTGTACTCCACTGTACTCTATCTCTACTGGACTCTACTGTACTCTACCTCTACTGTACTCCACTGTAATCTACCTCTACTGTACTCTATCTCTACTGTACTCCACTGTACTCTATCTTTAATGTGATCCACTGTACTCTACCTCTACTGTGATCCACTGTACTCTATCTCTACTGTGCTCCACTGTACTCTACCTCTACTGTACTCCACTGTACTCTATCTCTACTGTACTCCACTGCACTCTACCTCTACTGTACTCCACTGTACTCTATCTCTACTGTGATCCACTGTACTCTACCTCTACTGTGCTCCACTGTACTCTATCTCTACTGTGCTCCACTGTACTCTACCTCTACTGTACTCCACTGTACTCTACCTCTACTGTACTCCACTGTACTCTACCTCTACTGTACTCCACTGTACTCTACCTCTACTGTTATCTACCTCTACTGTTGTCTACTGTACTGTACTCTACTGTACTCCACTGTACTCTATCTCTACTGTACTCCACTGTACTCTACCTCTACTGTGCTCCACTGTACTCTACCTCTACGGTACTCTACTGTTCTCTACCTCTATTGTACTCTACTGCACTCCACATCTACTGTACTCCACTGTTCTCCACTGTACTCTACCTCTACTGTGCTCCACTGTACTCTACCTCTACTGTATTCCACTGTACTCTACCTCTACTGTGCTCCACTGTACTCTACCTCTACTGTACTCCACTCTACTCTACCTCTACTGTGCTCCACTTTACTCCACTGTACTCTACCTCTATTGTGCTCCACTGTACTCCACTGTACTCTACCTCTACTGTGCTTCACTGTACTCTACCTCTACTGTACTACACTGTACTCTACCTCTACTGTGCTCCACTGTACTCTACCTCTACTGTACTCCACTCTACTCTACCTCTACTGTGCTCCACTGTACTCTCTCTAATGTAATCCATTGTATTCTACCTCTACTGTACTCCACCTCTAATGTGCTCCACTGTATTCCACTCTACTCTACCTCTACTGTACTCCACTGTACTCTACCTCTACTGTACTCCACTGTACTCTACCTCTACTGTGCTCCACTGTACTCTACCTCTACTGTACTCCACTGTACTCTACCTCTACTGTGCTCTACTGTACTCTATCTCTACTGTGCTCCACTGTACTCTACCTCTACTGTACTCCACTATACTCTAACTCTACTATACTCCACTGTACTCTATCTCTACTGTGCTCCACTGTACTCTATTTCTACTGTGCTCCACTGTACTCTATCTCTACTGTACTCCACTGTACTCTATCTCTACTGTACTTCACTGTCCTCTATCTCTACTGTACTCTACTGTACTCTACCTCTATTGTGCTCCACTGTACTCTATCTCTACTGTACTCTACTGTACTCTATCTCTACTGTACTCCACTGTACTCTATCTCTACTGTACTCCACTGTACTCTACCTCTACTGTACTCCTCTGTACTCTACCTATACTGTGCTCCACTGTACTCTATCTCTACTGTACTCTACTGTTCTCTACCTCTACTGTACTCCACTGTACTCTATCTCTACTGTGATCCACTGTATTCTACCTCTACTGTGCTCCACTGTACTCTATCTCTACTGTGCTCCACTGTACTCTACCTCTACTGTACTCCACTGTACTCTACCTCTACTGTACTCCACTGTACTCTACCTCTACTGTACTCCACTGTACTCTACCTCTACTGTGCTCCACTGTACTCTACCTCTACGGTACTCTACTGTTCTCTACCTCTATTGTACTCTACTTTACTCCACCTCTACTGTACTCCACTGTTCTCCACTGTACTCTACCTCTACTGTGCTCCACTGTACTCTACCTCTACTGTATTCCACTGTACTCTACCTCTACTGTGCTCCACTGTACTCTATTTCTACTGTACTCCTCTGTGCTCTACCTATACTGTGCTCCACTGTACTCTATCTCTACTGTGCTCCACTGTACTCTACCTCTACTGTACTCTACTGTACTCCACCTCTAATGTGATCCACTGTATTCCACTCTACTCTACCTCTATTGTACTCCACTGTACTCTACCTCTACTGTACTCCACTGTACTCTACCTCTACTGTGCTCCACTGTACTCTACCTCTACTGTACTCCACTGTACTCTACCTCTACTGTGCTCTACTGTACTCTATCTCTACTGTGCTCCACTGTACTCTACCTCTACTGTACTCCACTCTACTCCAGCTCTACTGTGCTCCACTGTACTCTCTCTAATGTAATCCATTGTACTCTACCTCTACTGTACTCCACCTCTAATGTGCTCCACTGTATTCCACTCTACTCTACCTCTACTGTACTCCACTGTACTCTACCTCTACTGTACTCCACTGTACTCTACCTCTACTGTGCTCCACTGTACTCTACCTCTACTGTACTCCACTGTACTCTACCTCTACTGTGCTCTACTGTACTCTATCTCTACTGTGCTCCACTGTACTCTACCTCTACTGTACTCCACTATACTCTAACTCTACTATACTCCACTGTACTCTATCTCTACTGTGCTCCACTGTACTCTATTTCTACTGTGCTCCACTGTACTCTATCTCTACTGTACTCCACTGTACTCTATCTCTACTGTACTTCACTGTCCTCTATCTCTACTGTACTCTACTGTACTCTACCTCTATTGTGCTCCACTGTACTCTATCTCTACTGTACTCTACTGTACTCTATCTCTACTGTACTCCACTGTACTCTACCTCTACTGTACTCCTCTGTACTCTACCTATACTGTGCTCCACTGTACTCTATCTCTACTGTACTCTACTGTTCTCTTCCTCTACTGTACTCCACTGTACTCTATCTCTACTGTGATCCACTGTACTCTACCTCTACTGTGCTCCACTGTACTCTATCTCTACTGTGCTCCACTGTACTCTACCTCTACTGTACTCCACTGTACTCTACCTCTACTGTACTCCACTGTACTCTACCTCTACTGTACTCCACTGTACTCTACCTCTACTGTTATCTACCTCTACTGTTGTCTACTGTACTCTACTCTACTGTACTCCACTGTACTCTATCCCTACTGTACTCCACTGTACTCTACCTCTACTGTGCTCCACTGTACTCTACCTCTACGGTACTCTACTGTTCTCTACCTCTATTGTACTCTACTTTACTCCACCTCTACTGTACTCCACTGTTCTCCACTGTACTCTACCTCTACTGTGCTCCACTGTACTCTACCTCTACTGTATTCCACTGTACTCTACCTCTACTGTGCTCCACTGTACTCTATTTCTACTGTACTCCTCTGTGCTCTACCTATACTGTGCTCCACTGTACTCTACCTCTACTGTACTCTACTGTACTCCACCTCTAATGTGATCCACTGTATTCCACTCTACTCTACCTCTATTGTACTCCACTGTACTCTACCTCTACTGTACTCCACTGTACTCTACCTCTACTGTGCTCCACTGTACTCTACCTCTACTGTACTCCACTGTACTCTACCTCTACTGTGCTCCACTGTACTCTACCTCTACTGTACTCCACTGTACTCTACCTCTACTGTGCTCTACTGTACTCTATCTCTACTGTGCTCCACTGTACTCTACCTCTACTGTACTCCACTATACTCTAACTCTACCATACTCCACTGTACTCTATCTCTACTGTGCTCCACTGTACTCTTTTTCTACTGTGCTCCACTGTACTCTATCTCTACTGTACTCCACTGTACTCTATCTCTACTGTACTTCACTGTCCTCTATCTCTACTGTACTCTACTGTACTCTACCTCTATTGTGCTCCACTGTACTCTATCTCTACTGTACTCTACTGTACTCTATCTCTACTGTACTCCACTGTACTCTATCTCTACTGTACTCCACTGTACTCTACCTCTACTGTACTCCTCTGTACTCTACCTATACTGTGCTCCACTGTACTCTATCTCTACTGTGCTCCACTGTACTCTACCTCTACTGTACTCTATTGTACTCCACCTCTAATGTGCTCCACTGTACTCTAGCTCTACTGTACTCCCCTGTACTTTACCTCTACTGTACTCCACTGTACTCTACCTCTACTGTGCTCCACTGTACTCTATTTCTACTGTACTCCTCTGTACTCTACCTCTACTGTACACCACTGTACTCTACCTCTACTGTTATCTACCTCTACTGTTGTCTACTGTACTCTACTCTACTGTACTCCACTGTACTCTATCTCTACTGTACTCCACTGTACTCTACCTCTACTGTGCTCCACTGTACTCTACCTCTAGGGTACTCTACTGTTCTCTACCTCTATTGTACTCTACTGTACTCCACATCTACTGTACTCCACTGTTCTCCACTGTACTCTACCTCTACTGTGCTCCACTGTACTCTACCTCTACTGTATTCCACTGTACTCTACCTCTACTGTGCTCCACTGTACACTACCTCTACTGTACTCCACTCTACTCTACCTCTACTGTGCTCCACTGTACTCCACTGTACTCTACCTCTACTGTGCTCCACTGTACTCCACTGTACTCTACCTCTACTGTGCTTCACTGTACTCTACCTCTACTGTACTCCACTGTACTCTACCTCTACTGTGCTCCACTGTACTCTACCTCTACTGTACTCCACTCTACTCTATCTCTACTGTGCTCCACTGTACTCTCTCTACTGTACTCCACTGTACTCTACCTCTACTGTACTCTACCGTACTCCACCTCTAATGTGCTCCACTATATTCCACTCTACTCTACCTCTACTGTACTCCACTGTACTCTACCTCTACTGTGCTCCACTGTACTCTACCTCTACTGTACTCCACTGTACTCTACCTCTACTGTGCTCTACTGTACTCTATCTCTACTGTGCTCCACTGTACTCTACCTCTACTGTACTCCACTATACTCTAACTCTACTATACTCCATTGTACTCTATCTCTACTGTGCTCCACTGTACTCTATTTCTACTGTGCTCCACTGTACTCTACTTCTACTGTACTCTACTGTACTCCACCTCTAATGTGCTCCACTGTACTCTAGCTCTACTGTACTCCCCTGTACTTTATCTTAACTGTACTCCACTGTACCCTGCCTCTACTGTGCTCCACTGTACTCTACCTCTACTATACTCCACTCTACTCTACCTCTACTGTACTCTACTGTACTCTACCTCTACTGTACTCTACCTCTACTATGCTCCACTGTACTCTACCTCTACTGTACTCTACTGTACTCTACCTCTACTGTACTCCACTGTACTCTACCTCTACTGTACTCCACTGTACTCTATCTCTACTCTGCTCCACTGTACTCTACCTCTACTGTGCTCAACTGTACTCTACTCTACTGTACTCCACTGTACTCTATCTCTACTGTACTCTACTGTACTCTACCTCTACTGTGCTCCACTGTAATCTACCTCTACTCTACTCCACTGTACTCTATCTCTACTGTACTCCACTGTACTCTATCTCTAATGTGATCCACTGTACTCTACCTCTACTGTGATCCACTGTACTCTATCTCTACTGTGCTCCACTGTACTCTACCTCTACTGTACTCCACTGTACTCTATCTCTACTGTACTCCACTGCACTCTACCTCTACTGTACTCTACTGTTCTCTACCTCTACTGTACTCCACTGTACTCTATCTCTACTGTGATCCACTGTACTCTATCTCTACTGTACTTCACTGTCCTCTATCTCTACTGTACTCCACTGTACTCTACCTCTACTGTACTCCTCTGTACTCTACCTATACTGTGCTCCACTGTACTCTACCTCTACTGTGCTCCACTGTACTCTACCTCTACTGTACTCCACTCTACTCTACCTCTACTGTACTCCACTGTACTCTACCTCTACTGTACTCTACTGTACTCAACCTCTAATGTGCTCCACTGTATTCCACTCTACTCTTCCTCTACTGTACTCCACTGTACTCTACCTCTACTGTACTCCACTGTACTCTCTCTCTCTACTGTACTCCACTGTACTCTACCTCTATTGTACTCTACTGTACTCCACCTCTAATGTGCTCCACTCTACTCTACCTCAACTGTACTCTACCACTACTGTATGCCACTGTACTCTACCTCTACTGTGCTCTACTGTACTCTATCTCTACTGTGCTCCACTGTACTCTACCTCTACTGTACTCCACTGTACTCTAACTCTACTATACTCCACTGTACTCTATCTCTACTGTGCTCCACTCTACTCTATTTCTACTGTGCTCCACTGTACTCTATTTCTACTGTACTCCACTGTACTCTATCTCTACTGTACTCCACTGTCCTCTATCTCTACTGTACTCCACTGTACTCTACCTCTATTGTGCTCCACTGTACTCTATCTCTACTGTACTCCAGTGTACTCTATCTCTACTGTAGTCCACTGTACTCTATCGCTAATGTACTCCACTGTACTCTGCCTCTACTGTGCTCCACTGTACTCTACCTCTACTATACTCCACTGTACTCTACCTCTACTGTACTCTACTGTACTCTACCTCTACTATAATCTACCTCTACAATGCTCCACTGTACTCTACCTCTACTGTACTCTACTGTACTCTACCTCTACTGTACTCCACTGTACTCTACCTCTACTGTACTCCACTGTACTCTATCTCTACTGTGCTCCACTGTACTCTACCTCTACTGTGCTCAACTGTACTCTACTCTACTGTACTCCACTGTACTCTATCTCTACTGGACTCTACTGTACTCTACCTCTACTGTACTCCACTGTAATCTACCTCTACTGTACTCTATCTCTACTGTACTCCACTGTACTCTATCTTTAATGTGATCCACTGTACTCTACCTCTACTGTGATCCACTGTACTCTATCTCTACTGTGCTCCACTGTACTCTACCTCTACTGTACTCCACTGTACTCTATCTCTACTGTACTCCACTGCACTCTACCTCTACTGTACTCCACTGTACTCTATCTCTACTGTGATCCACTGTACTCTACCTCTACTGTGCTCCACTGTACTCTATCTCTACTGTGCTCCACTGTACTCTACCTCTACTGTACTCCACTGTACTCTACCTCTACTGTACTCCACTGTACTCTACCTCTACTGTACTCCACTGTACTCTACCTCTACTGTTATCTACCTCTACTGTTGTCTACTGTACTCTACTCTACTGTACTCCACTGTACTCTATCTCTACTGTACTCCACTGTACTCTACCTCTACTGTGCTCTACTGCACTCCACATCTACTGTACTCCACTGTTCTCCACTGTATTCTACCTCTACTGTGCTCCACTGTACTCTACCTCTACTGTATTCCACTGTACTCTACCTCTACTGTGCTCCACTGTACTCTACCTCTACTGTACTCCACTCTACTCTACCTCTACTGTGCTCCACTTTACTCCACTGTACTCTACCTCTATTGTGCTCCACTGTACTCCACTGTACTCTACCTCTACTGTGCTTCACTGTACTCTACCTCTACTGTACTACACTGTACTCTACCTCTACTGTGCTCCACTGTACTCTACCTCTACTGTACTCCACTCTACTCTACCTCTACTGTGCTCCACTGTACTCTCTCTAATGTAATCCATTGTACTCTACCTCTACTGTACTCCACCTCTAATGTGCTCCACTGTATTCCACTCTACTCTACCTCTACTGTACTCCACTGTACTCTACCTCTACTGTACTCCACTGTACTCTACCTCTACTGTGCTCCACTGTACTCTACCTCTACTGTACTCCACTGTACTCTACCTCTACTGTGCTCTACTGTACTCTATCTCTACTGTGCTCCACTGTACTCTACCTCTACTGTACTCCACTATACTCTAACTCTACTATACTCCACTGTACTCTATCTCTACTGTGCTCCACTGTACTCTATTTCTACTGTGCTCCACTGTACTCTATCTCTACTGTACTCCACTGTACTCTATCTCTACTGTACTTCACTGTCCTCTATCTCTACTGTACTCTACTGTACTCTACCTCTATTGTGCTCCACTGTACTCTATCTCTACTGTACTCTACTGTACTCTATCTCTACTGTACTCCACTGTACTCTATCTCTACTGTACTCCACTGTACTCTACCTCTACTGTACTCCTCTGTACTCTACCTATACTGTGCTCCACTGTACTCTATCTCTACTGTGCTCCACTGTACTCTACCTCTACTGTACTCTATTGTACTCCACCTCTAAAGTGCTCCACTGTACTCTAGCTCTACTGTACTCCACTGTACTTTACCTCTACTTTACTCCACTGTACTATACCTCTACTGTGCTCCACTGTACTCTATTTCTACTGTACTCCTCTGTACTCTACCTATACTGTGCTCCACTGTACTCTATCTCTAATGTGCTCCACTGTACTCTACCTCTACTGTACTCTACTGTACTCCACCTCTAATGTGCTCCACTGTACTCTAGCTCTACTGTACTCCCCTGTACTCTATCTTAACTGTACTCCACTGTACCCTGCCTCTACTGTGCTCCACTGTACTCTACCTCTACTATACTCCACTCTACTCTACCTCTACTGTACTCTACTGTACTCTACCTCTACTGTACTCTACCTCTACTATGCTCCACTGTACTCTACCTCTACTGTACTCTACTGTACTCTACCTCTACTGTACTCCACTGTACTCTACCTCTACTGTGCTCCACTGTACTCTATCTCTACTGTGCTCCACTGTACTCTACCTCTACTGTGCTCAACTGTACTCTACTCTACTGTACTCCACTGTACTCTATCTCTACTGTACTCTACTGTACTCTACCTCTACTGTGCTCCACTGTAATCTACCTCTACTGTACTCCACTGTACTCTATCTCTACTGTACTCCACTGTACTCTATCTCTAATGTGATCCACTGTACTCTACCTCTACTGTGATCCACTGTACTCTATCTCTACTGTGATCCACTGTACTCTACCTCTACTGTACTCCACTGTACTCTATCTCTACTGTACTCCACTGCACTCTACCTCTACTGTACTCTACTGTTCTCTACCTCTACTGTACTCCACTGTACTCTATCTCTACTGTGATCCACTGTACTCTACCTCTACTGTGCTCCACTGTACTCTATCTCTACTGTGCTCCACTGTACTCTACCTCTACTGTACTCCACTGTACTCTACCTCTACTGTACTCCACTGTACTCTACCTCTACTGTACTCCACTGTACTCTACCTCTACTGTTATCTACCTCTACTGTTGTCTACTGTACTCTACTCTACTGTACTCCACTGTACTCTATCCCTACTGTACTCCACTGTACTCTACCTCTACTGTGCTCCACTGTACTCTACCTCTACGGTACTCTACTGTTCTCTACCTCTATTGTACTCTACTGTACTCCACCTCTACTGTACTCCACTGTTCTCCACTGTACTCTACCTCTACTGTGCTCCACTGTACTCTACCTCTACTGTATTCCACTGTACTCTACCTCTACTGTGCTCCACTGTACTCTACCTCTACTGTAATCCACTCTACTCTACCTCTACTGTGCTCCACTGTACTCCACTGTACTCTACCTCTACTGTGCTCCACTGTACTCCACTGTACTCTACCTCTACTGTGCTTAACTGTACTCTACCTCTACTGTACTCCACTGTACTCTATCTCTACTGGACTCTACTGTACTCTACCTCTACTGTACTCCACTGTAATCTACCTCTACTGTACTCTATCTCTACTGTACTCTACTGTACTCTACCTCTACTGTGCTCCACTGTAATCTACCTCTACTGTACTCCACTGTACTCTATCTCTACTGTACTCCACTGTACTCTATCTCTAATGTGATCCACTGTACTCTACCTCTACTGTGATCCACTGTACTCTATCTCTACTGTGCTCCACTGTACTCTACCTCTACTGTACTCCACTGTACTCTATCTCTACTGTACTCCACTGCACTCTACCTCTACTGTACTCTACTGTTCTCTACCTCTACTGTACTCCACTGTACTCTATCTCTACCATGATCCACTGTACTCTATCTCTACTGTACTTCACTGTCCTCTATCTCTACTGTACTCCACTGTACTCTACCTCTACTGTACTCCTCTGTACTCTACCTATACTGTGCTCCACTGTACTCTACCTCTACTGTGCTCCACTGTACTCTACCTCTACTGTACTCCACTCTACTCTACCTCTACTGTACTCCACTGTACTCTACCTCTACTGTACTCTACTGTACTCAACCTCTAATGTGCTCCACTGTATTCCACTCTACTCTTCCTCTACTGTACTCCACTGTACTCTACCTCTACTGTACTCCACTGTACTCTCTCTCTACTGTACTCCACTGTACTCTACCTCTATTGTACTCTACTGTACTCCACCTCTAATGTGCTCCACTCTACTCTACCTCAACTGTACTCTACCACTACTGTATGCCACTGTACTCTACCTCTACTGTGCTCTACTGTACTCTATCTCTACTGTGTTCCACTGTACTCTACCTCTACTGTACTCCACTGTACTCTAACTCTACTATACTCCACTGTACTCTATCTCTACTGTGCTCCACTCTACTCTATTTCTACTGTGCTCCACTGTACTCTATTTCTACTGTACTCCACTGTACTCTATCTCTACTGTACTCCACTGTCCTCTATCTCTACTGTACTCCACTGTACTCTACCTCTATTGTGCTCCACTGTACTCTATCTCTACTGTACTCCAGTGTACTCTATCTCTACTGTAGTCCACTGTACTCTATCGCTAATGTACTCCACTGTACTCTGCCTCTACTGTGCTCCACTGTACTCTACCTCTACTATACTCCACTGTACTCTACCTCTACTGTACTCTACTGTACTCTACCTCTACTATAATCTACCTCTACAATGCTCCACTGTACTCTACCTCTACTGTACTCTACTGTACTCTACCTCTACTGTACTCCACTGTACTCTACCTCTACTGTACTCCACTGTACTCTATCTCTACTGTGCTCCACTGTACTCTACCTCTACTGTGCTCAACTGTACTCTACTCTACTGTACTCCACTGTACTCTATCTCTACTGGACTCTACTGTACTCTACCTCTACTGTACTCCACTGTAATCTACCTCTACTGTACTCTATCTCTACTGTACTCCACTGTACTCTATCTTTAATGTGATCCACTGTACTCTACCTCTACTGTGATCCACTGTACTCTATCTCTACTGTGCTCCACTGTACTCTACCTCTACTGTACTCCACTGTACTCTATCTCTACTGTACTCCACTGCACTCTACCTCTACTGTACTCCACTGTACTCTATCTCTACTGTGATCCACTGTACTCTATCTCTACTGTGCTCCACTGTACTCTACCTCTACTGTACTCCACTGTACTCTACCTCTACTGTACTCCACTGTACTCTATCTCTACTGTGCTCCACTGTACTCTACCTCTACTGTGCTCAACTGTACTCTACTCTACTGTACTCCACTGTACTCTATCTCTACTGGACTCTACTGTACTCTACCTCTACTGTACTCCACTGTAATCTACCTCTACTGTACTCTATCTCTACTGTACTCCACTTTACTCTATCTTTAATGTGATCCACTGTACTCTACCTCTACTGTGATCCACTGTACTCTATCTCTACTGTGCTCCACTGTACTCTACCTCTACTGTACTCCACTGTACTCTATCTCTACTGTACTCCACTGCACTCTACCTCTACTGTACTCCACTGTACTCTATCTCTACTGTGCTCCACTGTACTCTATCTCTACTGTGCTCCACTGTACTCTACCTCTACTGTACTCCACTGTACTCTACCTCTACTGTACTCCACTGTACTCTACCTCTACTGTACTCCACTGTACTCTACCTCTACTGTTATCTACCTCTACTGTTGTCTACTGTACTCTACTCTACTGTACTCCACTGTACTCTACCTCTACTGTTATCTACCTCTACTGTTGTCTACTGTACTCTACTCTACTGTGCTCCACTGTACTCTACCTCTACGGTACTCTACTGTTCTCTACCTCTATTGTACTCTACTTCACTCCACATCTACTGTACTCCACTGTTCTCCACTGTACTCTACCTCTACTGTGCTCCACTGTACTCTACCTCAACTGTACTCTACCACTACTGTATGCCACTGTACTCTACCTCTACTGTGCTCTACTGTACTCTATCTCTACTGTGCTCCACTGTACTCTACCTCTACTGTACTCCACTGTACTCTAACTCTACTACACTCCACTGTACTCTATCTCTACTGTGCTCCACTCTACTCTATTTCTACTGTGCTCCACTGTACTCTATTTCTACTGTACTCCACTGTACTCTATCTCTACTGTACTCCACTGTCCTCTATCTCTACTGTACTCCACTGTACTCTACCTCTATTGTGCTCCACTGTACTCTATCTCTACTGTACTCCAGTGTACTCTATCTCTACTGTAGTCCACTGTACTCTATCGCTAATGTACTCCACTGTACTCTGCCTCTACTGTGCTCCACTGTACTCTACCTCTACTATACTCCACTGTACTCTACCTCTACTGTACTCTACTGTACTCTACCTCTACTATAATCTACCTCTACAATGCTCCACTGTACTCTACCTCTACTGTACTCTACTGTACTCTACCTCTACTGTACTCCACTGTACTCTACCTCTACTGTACTCCACTGTACTCTATCTCTACTGTGCTCCACTGTACTCTACCTCTACTGTGCTCAACTGTACTCTACTCTACTGTACTCCACTGTACTCTATCTCTACTGGACTCTACTGTACTCTACCTCTACTGTACTCCACTGTAATCTACCTCTACTGTACTCTATCTCTACTGTACTCCACTGTACTCTATCTTTAATGTGATCCACTGTACTCTACCTCTACTGTGATCCACTGTACTCTATCTCTACTGTGCTCCACTGTACTCTACCTCTACTGTACTCCACTGTACTCTATCTCTACTGTACTCCACTGCACTCTACCTCTACTGTACTCCACTGTACTCTATCTCTACTGTGATCCACTGTACTCTACCTCTACTGTGCTCCACTGTACTCTATCTCTACTGTGCTCCACTGTACTCTACCTCTACTGTACTCCACTGTACTCTACCTCTACTGTACTCCACTGTACTCTACCTCTACTGTACTCCACTGTACTCTACCTCTACTGTACTCCTCTGTACTCTACCTATACTGTGCTCCACTGTACTCTATCTCTACTGTGCTCCACTGTACTCTACCTCTACTGTACTCTATTGTACTCCACCTCTAATGTGCTCCACTGTACTCTAGCTCTACTGTACTCCACTGTACTTTACCTCTACTTTACTCCACTGTACTATACCTCTACTGTGCTCCACTGTACTCTATTTCTACTGTACTCCTCTGTACTCTACCTATACTGTGCTCCACTGTACTCTATCTCTACTGTGCTCCACTGTACTCTACCTCTACTGTACTCTACTGTACTCCACCTCTAATGTGCTCCACTGTACTCTAGCTCTACTGTACTCCCCTGTACTCTATCTTAACTGTACTCCACTGTACCCTGCCTCTACTGTGCTTCACTGTACTCTACCTCTACTATACTCCACTCTACTCTACCTCTACTGTACTCTACTGTACTCTACCTCTACTGTACTCTACCTCTACTATGCTCCACTGTACTCTACCTCTACTGTACTCTACTGTACTCTACCTCTACTGTACTCCACTGTACTCTACCTCTACTGTACTCCACTGTACTCTATCTCTACTGTGCTCCACTGTACTCTACCTCTACTGTGCTCAACTGTACTCTACTCTACTGTACTCCACTGTACTCTATCTCTACTGTACTCTACTGTACTCTACCTCTACTGTGCTCCACTGTAATCTACCTCTACTGTACTCCACTGTACTCTATCTCTACTGTACTCCACTGTACTCTATCTCTAATGTGATCCACTGTACTCTACCTCTACTGTGATCCACTGTACTCTATCTCTACTGTGATCCACTGTACTCTACCTCTACTGTACTCCACTGTACTCTATCTCTACTGTACTCCACTGCACTCTACCTCTACTGTACTCTACTGTTCTCTACCTCTACTGTACTCCACTGTACTCTATCTCTACTGTGATCCACTGTACTCTACCTCTACTGTGCTCCACTGTACTCTATCTCTACTGTGCTCCACTGTACTCTACCTCTACTGTACTCCACTGTACTCTACCTCTACTGTACTCCACTGTACTCTACCTCTACTGTACTCCACTGTACTCTACCTCTACTGTTATCTACCTCTACTGTTGTCTACTGTACTCTACTCTACTGTACTCCACTGTACTCTATCCCTACTGTACTCCACTGTACTCTACCTCTACTGTGCTCCACTGTACTCTACCTCTACGGTACTCTACTGTTCTCTACCTCTATTGTACTCTACTGTACTCCACCTCTACTGTACTCCACTGTTCTCCACTGTACTCTACCTCTACTGTGCTCCACTGTACTCTACCTCTACTGTATTCCACTGTACTCTACCTCTACTGTGCTCCACTGTACTCTACCTCTACTGTAATCCACTCTACTCTACCTCTACTGTGCTCCACTGTACTCCACTGTACTCTACCTCTACTGTGCTCCACTGTACTCCACTGTACTCTACCTCTACTGTGCTTCACTGTACTCTACCTCTACTGTACTCCACTGTACTCTATCTCTACTGGACTCTACTGTACTCTACCTCTACTGTACTCCACTGTAATCTACCTCTACTGTACTCTATCTCTACTGTACTCCACTGTACTCTATCTTTAATGTGATCCACTGTACTCTACCTCTACTGTGATCCACTGTACTCTATCTCTACTGTGCTCCACTGTACTCTACCTCTACTGTACTCCACTGTACTCTATCTCTACTGTACTCCACTGCACTCTACCTCTACTGTACTCCACTGTACTCTATCTCTACTGTGATCCACTGTACTCTACCTCTACTGTGCTCCACTGTACTCTATCTCTACTGTGCTCCACTGTACTCTACCTCTACTGTACTCCACTGTACTCTACCTCTACTGTACTCCACTGTACTCTACCTCTACTGTACTCCACTGTACTCTACCTCTACTGTTATCTACCTCTACTGTTGTCTACTGTACTCTACTCTACTGTACTCCACTGTACTCTATCTCTACTGTACTCCACTGTACTCTACCTCTACTGTGCTCCACTGTACTCTACCTCTACGGTACTCTACTGTTCTCTACCTCTATTGTACTCTACTGCACTCCACATCTACTGTACTCCACTGTTCTCCACTGTACTCTACCTCTACTGTGCTCTACTGTACTCTATCTCTACTGTACTCCACTGTACTCTATCTCTACTGTACTCCACTGTACTCTACCTCTACTGTACTCCTCTGTACTCTACCTATACTGTGCTCCACTGTACTCTATCTCTACTGTGCTCCACTGTACTCTACCTCTACTGTACTCTATTGTACTCCACCTCTAATGTGCTCCACTGTACTCTAGCTCTACTGTACTCCACTGTACTTTACCTCTACTTTATTCCACTGTACTATACCTCTACTGTGCTCCACTGTACTCTATTTCTACTGTACTCCTCTGTACTCTACCTATACTGTGCTCCACTGTACTCTATCTCTACTGTGCTCCACTGTACTCTACCTCTACTGTACTCTACTGTACTCCACCTCTAATGTGCTCCACTGTACTCTAGCTCTACTGTACTCCCCTGTACTCTATCTTAACTGTACTCCACTGTACCCTGCCTCTACTGTGCTCCACTGTACTCTACCTCTACTATACTCCACTCTACTCTACCTCTACTGTACTCTACTGTACTCTACCTCTACTGTACTCTACCTCTACTATGCTCCACTGTACTCTACCTCTACTGTACTCTACTGTACTCTACCTCTACTGTACTCCACTGTACTCTACCTCTACTGTACTCCACTGTACTCTATCTCTACTGTGCTCCACTGTACTCTACCTCTACTGTGCTCAACTGTACTCTACTCTACTGTACTCCACTGTACTCTATCTCTACTGTACTCTACTGTACTCTACCTCTACTGTGCTCCACTGTAATCTACCTCTACTGTACTCCACTGTACTCTATCTCTACTGTACTCCACTGTACTCTATCTCTAATGTGATCCACTGTACTCTACCTCTACTGTGATCCACTGTACTCTATCTCTACTGTGATCCACTGTACTCTACCTCTACTGTACTCCACTGTACTCTATCTCTACTGTACTCCACTGCACTCTACCTCTACTGTACTCTACTGTTCTCTACCTCTACTGTACTCCACTGTACTCTATCTCTACTGTGATCCACTGTACTCTACCTCTACTGTGCTCCACTGTACTCTATCTCTACTGTGCTCCACTGTACTCTACCTCTACTGTACTCCACTGTACTCTACCTCTACTGTACTCCACTGTACTCTACCTCTACTGTACTCCACTGTACTCTACCTCTACTGTTATCTACCTCTACTGTTGTCTACTGTACTCTACTCTACTGTACTCCACTGTACTCTATCCCTACTGTACTCCACTGTACTCTACCTCTACTGTGCTCCACTGTACTCTACCTCTACGGTACTCTACTGTTCTCTACCTCTATTGTACTCTACTGTACTCCACCTCTACTGTACTCCACTGTTCTCCACTGTACTCTACCTCTACTGTGCTCCACTGTACTCTACCTCTACTGTATTCCACTGTACTCTACCTCTACTGTGCTCCACTGTACTCTACCTCTACTGTAATCCACTCTACTCTACCTCTACTGTGCTCCACTGTACTCCACTGTACTCTACCTCTACTGTGCTCCACTGTACTCCACTGTACTCTACCTCTACTGTGCTTCACTGTACTCTACCTCTACTGTACTCCACTGTACTCTATCTCTACTGGACTCTACTGTACTCTACCTCTACTGTACTCCACTGTAATCTACCTCTACTGTACTCTATCTCTACTGTACTCCACTGTACTCTATCTTTAATGTGATCCACTGTACTCTACCTCTACTGTGATCCACTGTACTCTATCTCTACTGTGCTCCACTGTACTCTACCTCTACTGTACTCCACTGTACTCTATCTCTACTGTACTCCACTGCACTTTACCTCTACTGTACTCCACTGTACTCTATCTCTACTGTGATCCACTGTACTCTACCTCTACTGTGCTCCACTGTACTCTATCTCTACTGTGCTCCACTGTACTCTACCTCTACTGTACTCCACTGTACTCTACCTCTACTGTACTCCACTGTACTCTACCTCTACTGTACTCCACTGTACTCTACCTCTACTGTTATCTACCTCTACTGTTGTCTACTGTACTCTACTCTACTGTACTCCACTGTACTCTATCTCTACTGTACTCCACTGTACTCTACCTCTACTGTGCTCCACTGTACTCTACCTCTACGGTACTCTACTGTTCTCTACCTCTATTGTACTCTACTGCACTCCACATCTACTGTACTCCACTGTTCTCCACTGTACTCTACCTCTACTGTGCTCCACTGTACTCTACCTCTACTGTATTCCACTGTACTCTACCTCTACTGTATTCCACTGTACTCTACCTCTACTGTGCTCCACTGTACTCTATTTCTACTGTACTCCTCTGTGCTCTACCTATACTGTGCTCCACTGTACTCTATCTCTACTGTGCTCCACTGTACTCTACCTCTACTGTACTCTACTGTACTCCACCTCTAATGTGATCCACTGTATTCCACTCTACTCTACCTCTATTGTACTCCACTGTACTCTACCTCTACTGTACTCCACTGTACTCTACCTCTACTGTGCTCCACTGTACTCTACCTCTACTGTACTCCACTGTACTCTACCTCTACTGTGCTCCACTGTACTCTACCTCTACTGTACTCCACTGTACTCTACCTCTACTGTGCTCTACTGTACTCTATCTCTACTGTGCTCCACTGTACTCTACCTCTACTGTACTCCACTATACTCTAACTCTACCATACTCCACTGTACTCTATCTCTACTGTGCTCCACTGTACTCTTTTTCTACTGTGCTCCACTGTACTCTATCTCTACTGTACTCCACTGTACTCTATCTCTACTGTACTTCACTGTCCTCTATCTCTACTGTACTCTACTGTACTCTACCTCTATTGTGCTCCACTGTACTCTATCTCTACTGTACTCTACTGTACTCTATCTCTACTGTACTCCACTGTACTCTATCTCTACTGTACTCCACTGTACTCTACCTCTACTGTACTCCTCTGTACTCTACCTATACTGTGCTCCACTGTACTCTATCTCTACTGTGCTCCACTGTACTCTACCTCTACTGTACTCTATTGTACTCCACCTCTAATGTGCTCCACTGTACTCTAGCTCTACTGTACTCCCCTGTACTTTACCTCTACTGTACTCCACTGTACTCTACCTCTACTGTGCTCCACTGTACTCTATTTCTACTGTACTCCTCTGTACTCTACCTCTACTGTACACCACTGTACTCTACCTCTACTGTTATCTACCTCTACTGTTGTCTACTGTACTCTACTCTACTGTACTCCACTGTACTCTATCTCTACTGTACTCCACTGTACTCTACCTCTACTGTGCTCCACTGTACTCTACCTCTAGGGTACTCTACTGTTCTCTACCTCTATTGTACTCTACTGTACTCCACATCTACTGTACTCCACTGTTCTCCACTGTACTCTACCTCTACTGTGCTCCACTGTACTCTACCTCTACTGCATTCCACTGTACTCTACCTCTACTGTGCTCCACTGTACACTACCTCTACTGTACTCCACTCTACTCTACCTCTACTGTGCTCCACTGTACTCCACTGTACTCTACCTCTACTGTGCTCCACTGTACTCCACTGTACTCTACCTCTACTGTGCTTCACTGTACTCTACCTCTACTGTACTCCACTGTACTCTACCTCTACTGTGCTCCACTGTACTCTACCTCTACTGTACTCCACTCTACTCTATCTCTACTGTGCTCCACTGTACTCTCTCTACTGTACTCCACTGTACTCTACCTCTACTGTACTCTACCGTACTCCACCTCTAATGTGCTCCACTATATTCCACTCTACTCTACCTCTACTGTACTCCACTGTACTCTACCTCTACTGTGCTCCACTGTACTCTACCTCTACTGTACTCCACTGTACTCTACCTCTACTGTGCTCTACTGTACTCTATCTCTACTGTGCTCCACTGTACTCTACCTCTACTGTACTCCACTATACTCTAACTCTACTATACTCCATTGTACTCTATCTCTACTGTGCTCCACTGTACTCTATTTCTACTGTGCTCCACTGTACTCTACCTCTACTGTACTCTACTGTACTCCACCTCTAATGTGCTCCACTGTACTCTAGCTCTACTGTACTCCCCTGTACTCTATCTTAACTGTACTCCACTGTACCCTGCCTCTAATGTGCTCCACTGTACTCTACCTCTACTATACTCCACTCTACTCTACCTCTACTGTACTCTACTGTACTCTACCTCTACTGTACTCTACCTCTACTGTACTCCACTGTACTCTACCTCTACTGTACTCCACTGTACTCTATCTCTACTCTGCTCCACTGTACTCTACCTCTACTGTGCTCAACTGTACTCTACTCTACTGTACTCCACTGTACTCTATCTCTACTGTACTCTACTGTACTCTACCTCTACTGTGCTCCACTGTAATCTACCTCTACTGTACTCCACTGTACTCTATCTCGACTGTACTCCACTGTACTCTATCTCTAATGTGATCCACTGTACTCTACCTCTACTGTGATCCACTGTACTCTATCTCTACTGTGCTCCACTGTACTCTACCTCTACTGTACTCCACTGTACTCTATCTCTACTGTACTCCACTGCACTCTACCTCTACTGTACTCTACTGTTCTCTACCTCTACTGTACTCCACTGTACTCTATCTCTACTGTGATCCACTGTACTCTATCTCTACTGTACTTCACTGTCCTCTATCTCTACTGTACTCCACTGTACTCTACCTCTACTGTACTCCTCTGTACTCTACCTATACTGTGCTCCACTGTACTCTACCTCTACTGTGCTCCACTGTACTCTACCTCTACTGTACTCCACTCTACTCTACCTCTACTGTACTCCACTGTACTCTACCTCTACTGTACTCTACTGTACTCAACCTCTAATGTGCTCCACTGTATTCCACTCTACTCTTCCTCTACTGTACTCCACTGTACTCTACCTCTACTGTACTCCACTGTACTCTCTCTCTACTGTACTCCACTGTACTCTACCTCTATTGTACTCTACTGTACTCCACCTCTAATGTGCTCCACTCTACTCTACCTCAACTGTACTCTACCACTACTGTATGCCACTGTACTCTACCTCTACTGTGCTCTACTGTACTCTATCTCTACTGTGCTCCACTGTACTCTACCTCTACTGTACTCCACTGTACTCTAACTCTACTATACTCCACTGTACTCTATCTCTACTGTGCTCCACTCTACTCTATTTCTACTGTGCTCCACTGTACTCTATTTCTACTGTACTCCACTGTACTCTATCTCTACTGTACTCCACTGTCCTCTATCTCTACTGTACTCCACTGTACTCTACCTCTATTGTGCTCCACTGTACTCTATCTCTACTGTACTCCAGTGTACTCTATCTCTACTGTAGTCCACTGTACTCTATCGCTAATGTACTCCACTGTACTCTGCCTCTACTGTGCTCCACTGTACTCTACCTCTACTATACTCCACTGTACTCTACCTCTACTGTACTCTACTGTACTCTACCTCTACTATAATCTACCTCTACAATGCTCCACTGTACTCTACCTCTACTGTACTCTACCTCTACTGTACTCCACTGTACTCTACCTCTACTATACTCCACTGTACTCTATCTCTACTGTGCTCCACTGTACTCTACCTCTACTGTGCTCAACTGTACTCTACTCTACTGTACTCCACTGTACTCTATCTCTACTGGACTCTACTGTACTCTACCTCTACTGTACTCCACTGTAATCTACCTCTACTGTACTCTATCTCTACTGTACTCCACTGTACTCTATCTTTAATGTGATCCACTGTACTCTACCTCTACTGTGATCCACTGTACTCTATCTCTACTGTGCTCCACTGTACTCTACCTCTACTGTACTCCACTGTACTCTATCTCTACTGTACTCCACTGCACTCTACCTCTACTGTACTCCACTGTACTCTATCTCTACTGTGATCCACTGTACTCTACCTCTACTGTGCTCCACTGTACTCTATCTCTACTGTGCTCCACTGTACTCTACCTCTACTGTACTCCACTGTACTCTACCTCTACTGTACTCCACTGTACTCTACCTCTACTGTACTCCACTGTACTCTACCTCTACTGTTATCTACCTCTACTGTTGTCTACTGTACTCTACTCTACTGTACTCCACTGTACTCTATCTCTACTGTACTCCACTGTACTCTACCTCTACTGTGCTCCACTGTACTCTACCTCTACGGTACTCTACTGTTCTCTACCTCTATTGTACTCTACTTCACTCCACATCTACTGTACTCCACTGTTCTCCACTGTACTCTACCTCTACTGTGCTCCACTGTACTCTACCTCTACTGTATTCCACTGTACTCTACCTCTACTGTGCTCCACTGTACTCTACCTCTACTGTACTCCACTCTACTCTACCTCTCCTGTGCTCCACTTTACTCCACTGTACTCTACCTCTATTGTGCTCCACTGTACTCCACTGTACTCTACCTCTACTGTGCTTCACTGTACTCTACCTCTACTGTACTACACTGTACTCTACCTCTACTGTGCTCCACTGTACTCTACCTCTACTGTACTCCACTCTACTCTACCTCTACTGTGCTCCACTGTACTCTCTCTAATGTACTCCATTGTACTCTACCTCTACTGTACTCCACCTCTAATGTGCTCCACTGTATTCCACTCTACTCTACCTCTACTGTACTCCACTGTACTCTACCTCTACTGTACTCCACTGTACTCTACCTCTACTGTGCTCCACTGTACTCTACCTCTACTGTACTCCACTGTACTCTACCTCTACTGTGCTCTACTGTACTCTATCTCTACTGTGCTCCACTGTACTCTACCTCTACTGTACTCCACTATACTCTAACTCTACTATACTCCACTGTACTCTATCTCTACTGTGCTCCACTGTACTCTATTTCTACTGTGCTCCACTGTACTCTATATCTACTGTACTCCACTGTACTCTATCTCTACTGTACTTCACTGTCCTCTATCTCTACTGTACTCTACTGTACTCTACCTCTATTGTGCTCCACTGTACTCTATCTCTACTGTACTCTACTGTACTCTATCTCTACTGTACTCCACTGTACTCTATCTCTACTGTACTCCACTGTACTCTACCTCTACTGTACTCCTCTGTACTCTACCTATACTGTGCTCCACTGTACTCTATCTCTACTGTGCTCCACTGTACTCTACCTCTACTGTACTCTATTGTACTCCACCTCTAATGTGCTCCACTGTACTCTAGCTCTACTGTACTCCACTGTACTTTACCTCTACTTTACTCCACTGTACTATACCTCTACTGTGCTCCACTGTACTCTATTTCTACTGTACTCCTCTGTACTCTACCTATACTGTGCTCCACTGTACTCTATCTCTACTGTGCTCCACTGTACTCTACCTCTACTGTACTCTACTGTACTCCACCTCTAATGTGCTCCACTGTACTCTAGCTCTACTGTACTCCCCTGTACTCTATCTTAACTGTACTCCACTGTACCCTGCCTCTACTGTGCTCCACTGTACTCTACCTCTACTATACTCCACTCTACTCTACCTCTACTGTACTCTACTGTACTCTACCTCTACTGTACTCTACCTCTACTATGCTCCACTGTACTCTACCTCTACTGTACTCTACTGTACTCTACCTCTACTGTATTCCACTGTACTCTACCTCTACTGTACTCCACTGTACTCTATCTCTACTGTGCTCCACTGTACTCTACCTCTACTGTGCTCAACTGTACTCTACTCTACTGTACTCCACTGTACTCTATCTCTACTGTACTCTACTGTACTCTACCTCTACTGTGCTCCACTGTAATCTACCTCTACTGTACTCCACTGTACTCTATCTCTACTGTACTCCACTGTACTCTATCTCTAATGTGATCCACTGTACTCTACCTCTACTGTGATCCACTGTACTCTATCTCTACTGTGATCCACTGTACTCTACCTCTACTGTACTCCACTGTACTCTATCTCTACTGTACTCCACTGCACTCTACCTCTACTGTACTCTACTGTTCTCTACCTCTACTGTACTCCACTGTACTCTATCTCTACTGTGATCCACTGTACTCTACCTCTACTGTGCTCCACTGTACTCTATCTCTACTGTGCTCCACTGTACTCTACCTCTACTGTACTCCACTGTACTCTACCTCTACTGTACTCCACTGTACTCTACCTCTACTGTACTCCACTGTACTCTACCTCTACTGTTATCTACCTCTACTGTTGTCTACTGTACTCTACTCTACTGTACTCCACTGTACTCTATCCCTACTGTACTCCACTGTACTCTACCTCTACTGTGCTCCACTGTACTCTACCTCTACGGTACTCTACTGTTCTCTACCTCTATTGTACTCTACTGTACTCCACCTCTACTGTACTCCACTGTTCTCCACTGTACTCTACCTCTACTGTGCTCCACTGTACTCTACCTCTACTGTATTCCACTGTACTCTACCTCTACTGTGCTCCACTGTACTCTACCTCTACTGTAATCCACTCTACTCTACCTCTACTGTGCTCCACTGTACTCCACTGTACTCTACCTCTACTGTGCTCCACTGTACTCCACTGTACTCTACCTCTACTGTGCTTCACTGTACTCTACCTCTACTGTACTCCACTGTACTCTATCTCTACTGGACTCTACTGTACTCTACCTCTACTGTACTCCACTGTAATCTACCTCTACTGTACTCTATCTCTACTGTACTCCACTGTACTCTATCTTTAATGTGATCCACTGTACTCTACCTCTACTGTGATCCACTGTACTCTATCTCTACTGTGCTCCACTGTACTCTACCTCTACTGTACTCCACTGTACTCTATCTCTACTGTACTCCACTGCACTCTACCTCTACTGTACTCCACTGTACTCTATCTCTACTGTGATCCACTGTACTCTACCTCTACTGTGCTCCACTGTACTCTATCTCTACTGTGCTCCACTGTACTCTACCTCTACTGTACTCCACTGTACTCTACCTCTACTGTACTCCACTGTACTCTACCTCTACTGTTATCTACCTCTACTGTTGTCTACTGTACTCTACTCTACTGTACTCCACTGTACTCTATCTCTACTGTACTCCACTGTACTCTACCTCTACTGTGCTCCACTGTACTCTACCTCTACGGTACTCTACTGTTCTCTACCTCTATTGTACTCTACTGCACTCCACATCTACTGTACTCCACTGTTCTCCACTGTACTCTACCTCTACTGTGCTCCACTGTACTCTACCTCTACTGTATTCCACTGTACTCTACCTCTACTGTGCTCCACTGTACTCTACCTCTACTGTACTCCACTCTACTCTACCTCTACTGTGCTCCACTTTACTCCACTGTACTCTACCTCTATTGTGCTCCACTGTACTCCACTGTACTCTACCTCTACTGTGCTTCACTGTACTCTACCTCTACTGTACTACACTGTACTCTACCTCTACTGTGCTCCACTGTACTCTACCTCTACTGTACTCCACTCTACTCTACCTCTACTGTGCTCCACTGTACTCTCTCTAATGTAATCCATTGTACTCTACCTCTACTGTACTCCACCTCTAATGTGCTCCACTGTATTCCACTCTACTCTACCTCTACTGTACTCCACTGTACTCTACCTCTACTGTACTCCACTGTACTCTACCTCTACTGTGCTCCACTGTACTCTACCTCTACTGTACTCCACTGTACTCTACCTCTACTGTGCTCTACTGTACTCTATCTCTACTGTGCTCCACTGTACTCTACCTCTAATGTACTCCACTATACTCTAACTCTACTATACTCCACTGTACTCTATCTCTACTGTGCTCCACTGTACTCTATTTCTACTGTGCTCCACTGTACTCTATCTCTACTGTACTCCACTGTACTCTATCTCTACTGTACTTCACTGTCCTCTATCTCTACTGTACTCTACTGTACTCTACCTCTATTGTGCTCCACTGTACTCTATCTCTACTGTACTCTACTGTACTCTATCTCTACTGTACTCCACTGTACTCTATCTCTACTGTACTCCACTGTACTCTACCTCTACTGTACTCCTCTGTACTCTACCTATACTGTGCTCCACTGTACTCTATCTCTACTGTGCTCCACTGTACTCTACCTCTACTGTACTCTATTGTACTCCACCTCTAATGTGCTCCACTGTACTCTAGCTCTACTGTACTCCACTGTACTTTACCTCTACTTTACTCCACTGTACTATACCTCTACTGTGCTCCACTGTACTCTATTTCTACTGTACTCCTCTGTACTCTACCTATACTGTGCTCCACTGTACTCTATCTCTAATGTGCTCCACTGTACTCTACCTCTACTGTACTCTACTGTACTCCACCTCTAATGTGCTCCACTGTACTCTAGCTCTACTGTACTCCCCTGTACTCTATCTTAACTGTACTCCACTGTACCCTGCCTCTACTGTGCTCCACTGTACTCTACCTCTACTATACTCCACTCTACTCTACCTCTACTGTACTCTACTGTACTCTACCTCTACTGTACTCTACCTCTACTATGCTCCACTGTACTCTACCTCTACTGTACTCTACTGTACTCTACCTCTACTGTACTCCACTGTACTCTACCTCTACTGTGCTCCACTGTACTCTATCTCTACTGTGCTCCACTGTACTCTACCTCTACTGTGCTCAACTGTACTCTACTCTACTGTACTCCACTGTACTCTATCTCTACTGTACTCTACTGTACTCTACCTCTACTGTGCTCCACTGTAATCTACCTCTACTGTACTCCACTGTACTCTATCTCTACTGTACTCCACTGTACTCTATCTCTAATGTGATCCACTGTACTCTACCTCTACTGTGATCCACTGTACTCTATCTCTACTGTGATCCACTGTACTCTACCTCTACTGTACTCCACTGTACTCTATCTCAACTGTACTCCACTGCACTCTACCTCTACTGTACTCTACTGTTCTCTACCTCTACTGTACTCCACTGTACTCTATCTCTACTGTGATCCACTGTACTCTACCTCTACTGTGCTCCACTGTACTCTATCTCTACTGTGCTCCACTGTACTCTACCTCTACTGTACTCCACTGTACTCTACCTCTACTGTACTCCACTGTACTCTACCTCTACTGTACTCCACTGTACTCTACCTCTACTGTTATCTACCTCTACTGTTGTCTACTGTACTCTACTCTACTGTACTCCACTGTACTCTATCCCTACTGTACTCCACTGTACTCTACCTCTACTGTGCTCCACTGTACTCTACCTCTACGGTACTCTACTGTTCTCTACCTCTATTGTACTCTACTGTACTCCACCTCTACTGTACTCCACTGTTCTCCACTGTACTCTACCTCTACTGTGCTCCACTGTACTCTACCTCTACTGTATTCCACTGTACTCTACCTCTACTGTGCTCCACTGTACTCTACCTCTACTGTAATCCACTCTACTCTACCTCTACTGTGCTCCACTGTACTCCACTGTACTCTACCTCTACTGTGCTCCACTGTACTCCACTGTACTCTACCTCTACTGTGCTTAACTGTACTCTACCTCTACTGTACTCCACTGTACTCTATCTCTACTGGACTCTACTGTACTCTACCTCTACTGTACTCCACTGTAATCTACCTCTACTGTACTCTATCTCTACTGTACTCTACTGTACTCTACCTCTACTGTGCTCCACTGTAATCTACCTCTACTGTACTCCACTGTACTCTATCTCTACTGTACTCCACTGTACTCTATCTCTAATGTGATCCACTGTACTCTACCTCTACTGTGATCCACTGTACTCTATCTCTACTGTGCTCCACTGTACTCTACCTCTACTGTACTCCACTGTACTCTATCTCTACTGTACTCCACTGCACTCTACCTCTACTGTACTCTACTGTTCTCTACCTCTACTGTACTCCACTGTACTCTATCTCTACTGTGATCCACTGTACTCTATCTCTACTGTACTTCACTGTCCTCTATCTCTACTGTACTCCACTGTACTCTACCTCTACTGTACTCCTCTGTACTCTACCTATACTGTGCTCCACTGTACTCTACCTCTACTGTGCTCCACTGTACTCTACCTCTACTGTACTCCACTCTACTCTACCTCTACTGTACTCCACTGTACTCTACCTCTACTGTACTCTACTGTACTCAACCTCTAATGTGCTCCACTGTATTCCACTCTACTCTTCCTCTACTGTACTCCACTGTACTCTACCTCTACTGTACTCCACTGTACTCTCTCTCTACTGTACTCCACTGTACTCTACCTCTATTGTACTCTACTGTACTCCACCTCTAATGTGCTCCACTCTACTCTACCTCAACTGTACTCTACCACTACTGTATGCCACTGTACTCTACCTCTACTGTACTCCACTGTACTCTAACTCTACTATACTCCACTGTACTCTATCTCTACTGTGCTCCACTCTACTCTATTTCTACTGTGCTCCACTGTACTCTATTTCTACTGTACTCCACTGTACTCTATCTCTACTGTACTCCACTGTCCTCTATCTCTACTGTACTCCACTGTACTCTACCTCTATTGTGCTCCACTGTACTCTATCTCTACTGTACTCCAGTGTACTCTATCTCTACTGTAGTCCACTGTACTCTATCGCTAATGTACTCCACTGTACTCTGCCTCTACTGTGCTCCACTGTACTCTACCTCTACTATACTCCACTGTACTCTACCTCTACTGTACTCTACTGTACTCTACCTCTACTATAATCTACCTCTACAATGCTCCACTGTACTCTACCTCTACTGTACTCTACTGTACTCTACCTCTACTGTACTCCACTGTACTCTACCTCTACTGTACTCCACTGTACTCTATCTCTACTGTGCTCCACTGTACTCTACCTCTACTGTGCTCAACTGTACTCTACTCTACTGTACTCCACTGTACTCTATCTCTACTGGACTCTACTGTACTCTACCTCTACTGTACTCCACTGTAATCTACCTCTACTGTACTCTATCTCTACTGTACTCCACTGTACTCTATCTTTAATGTGATCCACTGTACTCTACCTCTACTGTGATCCACTGTACTCTATCTCTACTGTGCTCCACTGTACTCTACCTCTACTGTACTCCACTGTACTCTATCTCTACTGTACTCCACTGCACTCTACCTCTACTGTACTCCACTGTACTCTATCTCTACTGTGATCCACTGTACTCTACCTCTACTGTGCTCCACTGTACTCTATCTCTACTGTGCTCCACTGTACTCTACCTCTACTGTACTCCACTGTACTCTACCTCTACTGTACTCCACTGTACTCTACCTCTACTGTACTCCACTGTACTCTACCTCTACTGTTATCTACCTCTACTGTTGTCTACTGTACTCTACTCTACTGTACTCCACTGTACTCTATCTCTACTGTACTCCACTGTACTCTACCTCTACTGTGCTCCACTGTACTCTACCTCTACGGTACTCTACTGTTCTCTACCTCTATTGTACTCTACTTCACTCCACATCTACTGTACTCCACTGTTCTCCACTGTACTCTACCTCTACTGTGCTCCACTGTACTCTACCTCTACTGTATTCCACTGTACTCTACCTCTACTGTGCTCCACTGTACTCTACCTCTACTGTACTCCACTCTACTCTACCTCTCCTGTGCTCCACTTTACTCCACTGTACTCTACCTCTATTGTGCTCCACTGTACTCCACTGTACTCTACCTCTACTGTGCTTCACTGTACTCTACCTCTACTGTACTACACTGTACTCTACCTCTACTGTGCTCCACTGTACTCTACCTCTACTGTACTCCACTCTACTCTACCTCTACTGTGCTCCACTGTACTCTCTCTAATGTACTCCATTGTACTCTACCTCTACTGTACTCCACCTCTAATGTGCTCCACTGTATTCCACTCTACTCTACCTCTACTGTACTCCACTGTACTCTACCTCTACTGTACTCCACTGTACTCTACCTCTACTGTGCTCCACTGTACTCTACCTCTACTGTACTCCACTGTACTCTACCTCTACTGTGCTCTACTGTACTCTATCTCTACTGTGCTCCACTGTACTCTACCTCTACTGTACTCCACTATACTCTAACTCTACTATACTCCACTGTACTCTATCTCTACTGTGCTCCACTGTACTCTATTTCTACTGTGCTCCACTGTACTCTCTCTCTACTGTACTCCACTGTACTCTATCTCTACTGTACTTCACTGTCCTCTATCTCTACTGTACTCTACTGTACTCTACCTCTATTGTGCTCCACTGTACTCTATCTCTACTGTACTCTACTGTACTCTATCTCTACTGTACTCCACTGTACTCTATCTCTACTGTACTCCACTGTACTCTACCTCTACTGTACTCCTCTGTACTCTACCTATACTGTGCTCCACTGTACTCTACCTCTACTGTACTCCACTGTACTCTACCTCTACTGTACTCTATTGTACTCCACCTCTAATGTGCTCCACTGTACTCTAGCTCTACTGTACTCCACTGTACTTTACCTCTACTTAACTCCACTGTACTATACCTCTACTGTGCTCCACTGTACTCTATTTCTACTGTACTCCTCTGTACTCTACCTATACTGTGCTCCACTGTACTCTATCTCTACTGTGCTCCACTGTACTCTACCTCTACTGTACTCTACTGTACTCCACCTCTAATGTGCTCCACTGTACTCTAGCTCTACTGTACTCCCCTGTACTCTATCTTAACTGTACTCCACTGTACCCTGCCTCTACTGTGCTCCACTGTACTCTACCTCTACTATACTCCACTCTACTCTACCTCTACTGTACTCTACTGTACTCTACCTCTACTGTACTCTACCTCTACTATGCTCCACTGTACTCTACCTCTACTGTACTCTACTGTACTCTCCCTCTACTGTACTCCACTGTACTCTACCTCTACTGTACTCCACTGTACTCTATCTCTACTGTGCTCCACTGTACTCTACCTCTACTGTGCTCAACTGTACTCTACTCTACTGTACTCCACTGTACTCTATCTCTACTGTACTCTACTGTACTCTACCTCTACTGTGCTCCACTGTAATCTACCTCTACTGTACTCCACTGTACTCTATCTCTACTGTACTCCACTGTACTCTATCTCTAATGTGATCCACTGTACTCTACCTCTACTGTGATCCACTGTACTCTATCTCTACTGTGATCCACTGTACTCTACCTCTACTGTACTCCACTGTACTCTATCTCTACTGTACTCCACTGCACTCTACCTCTACTGTACTCTACTGTTCTCTACCTCTACTGTACTCCACTGTACTCTATCTCTACTGTGATCCACTGTACTCTACCTCTACTGTGCTCCACTGTACTCTATCTCTACTGTGCTCCACTGTACTCTACCTCTACTGTACTCCACTGTACTCTACCTCTACTGTACTCCACTGTACTCTACCTCTACTGTACTCCACTGTACTCTACCTCTACTGTTATCTACCTCTACTGTTGTCTACTGTACTCTACTCTACTGTACTCCACTGTACTCTATCCCTACTGTACTCCACTGTACTCTACCTCTACTGTGCTCCACTGTACTCTACCTCTACGGTACTCTACTGTTCTCTACCTCTATTGTACTCTACTGTACTCCACCTCTACTGTACTCCACTGTTCTCCAATGTACTCTACCTCTACTGTGCTCCACTGTACTCTACCTCTACTGTATTCCACTGTACTCTACCTCTACTGTGCTCCACTGTACTCTACCTCTACTGTAATCCACTCTACTCTACCTCTACTGTGCTCCACTGTACTCCACTGTACTCTACCTCTACTGTGCTCCACTGTACTCCACTGTACTCTACCTCTACTGTGCTTCACTGTACTCTACCTCTACTGTACTCCACTGTACTCTATCTCTACTGGACTCTACTGTACTCTACCTCTACTGTACTCCACTGTAATCTACCTCTACTGTACTCTATCTCTACTGTACTCCACTGTACTCTATCTTTAATGTGATCCACTGTACTCTACCTCTACTGTGATCCACTGTACTCTATCTCTACTGTGCTCCACTGTACTCTACCTCTACTGTACTCCACTGTACTCTATCTCTACTGTACTCCACTGCACTCTACCTCTACTGTACTCCACTGTACTCTATCTCTACTGTGATCCACTGTACTCTACCTCTACTGTGCTCCACTGTACTCTATCTCTACTGTGCTCCACTGTACTCTACCTCTACTGTACTCCACTGTACTCTACCTCTACTGTACTCCACTGTACTCTACCTCTACTGTTATCTACCTCTACTGTTGTCTACTGTACTCTACTCTACTGTACTCCACTGTACTCTATCTCTACTGTACTCCACTGTACTCTACCTCTACTGTGCTCCACTGTACTCTACCTCTACGGTACTCTACTGTTCTCTACCTCTATTGTACTCTACTGCACTCCACATCTACTGTACTCCACTGTTCTCCACTGTACTCTACCTCTACTGTGCTCCACTGTACTCTACCTCTACTGTATTCCACTGTACTCTACCTCTACTGTGCTCCACTGTACTCTACCTCTACTGTACTCCACTCTACTCTACCTCTACTGTGCTCCACTTTACTCCACTGTACTCTACCTCTATTGTGCTCCACTGTACTCCACTGTACTCTACCTCTACTGTGCTTCACTGTACTCTACCTCTACTGTACTACACTGTACTCTACCTCTACTGTGCTCCACTGTACTCTACCTCTACTGTACTCCACTCTACTCTACCTCTACTGTGCTCCACTGTACTCTCTCTAATGTAATCCATTGTACTCTACCTCTACTGTACTCCACCTCTAATGTGCTCCACTGTATTCCACTCTACTCTACCTCTACTGTACTCCACTGTACTCTACCTCTACTGTACTCCACTGTACTCTACCTCTACTGTGCTCCACTGTACTCTACCTCTACTGTACTCCACTGTACTCTACCTCTACTGTGCTCTACTGTACTCTATCTCTACTGTGCTCCACTGTACTCTACCTCTAATGTACTCCACTATACTCTAACTCTACTATACTCCACTGTACTCTATCTCTACTGTGCTCCACTGTACTCTATTTCTACTGTGCTCCACTGTACTCTATCTCTACTGTACTCCACTGTACTCTATCTCTACTGTACTTCACTGTCCTCTATCTCTACTGTACTCTACTGTACTCTACCTCTATTGTGCTCCACTGTACTCTATCTCTACTGTACTCTACTGTACTCTATCTCTACTGTACTCCACTGTACTCTATCTCTACTGTACTCCACTGTACTCTACCTCTACTGTACTCCTCTGTACTCTACCTATACTGTGCTCCACTGTACTCTATCTCTACTGTGCTCCACTGTACTCTACCTCTACTGTACTCTATTGTACTCCACCTCTAATGTGCTCCACTGTACTCTAGCTCTACTGTACTCCACTGTACTTTACCTCTACTTTACTCCACTGTACTATACCTCTACTGTGCTCCACTGTACTCTATTTCTACTGTACTCCTCTGTACTCTACCTATACTGTGCTCCACTGTACTCTATCTCTAATGTGCTCCACTGTACTCTACCTCTACTGTACTCTACTGTACTCCACCTCTAATGTGCTCCACTGTACTCTAGCTCTACTGTACTCCCCTGTACTCTATCTTAACTGTACTCCACTGTACCCTGCCTCTACTGTGCTCCACTGTACTCTACCTCTACTATACTCCACTCTACTCTACCTCTACTGTACTCTACTGTACTCTACCTCTACTGTACTCTACCTCTACTATGCTCCACTGTACTCTACCTCTACTGTACTCTACTGTACTCTACCTCTACTGTACTCCACTGTACTCTACCTCTACTGTGCTCCACTGTACTCTATCTCTATTGTGCTCCACTGTACTCTACCTCTACTGTGCTCAACTGTACTCTACTCTACTGTACTCCACTGTACTCTATCTCTACTGTACTCTACTGTACTCTACCTCTACTGTGCTCCACTGTAATCTACCTCTACTGTACTCCACTGTACTCTATCTCTACTGTACTCCACTGTACTCTATCTCTAATGTGATCCACTGTACTCTACCTCTACTGTGATCCACTGTACTCTATCTCTACTGTGATCCACTGTACTCTACCTCTACTGTACTCCACTGTACTCTATCTCAACTGTACTCCACTGCACTCTACCTCTACTGTACTCTACTGTTCTCTACCTCTACTGTACTCCACTGTACTCTATCTCTACTGTGATCCACTGTACTCTACCTCTACTGTGCTCCACTGTACTCTATCTCTACTGTGCTCCACTGTACTCTACCTCTACTGTACTCCACTGTACTCTACCTCTACTGTACTCCACTGTACTCTACCTCTACTGTACTCCACTGTACTCTACCTCTACTGTTATCTACCTCTACTGTTGTCTACTGTACTCTACTCTACTGTACTCCACTGTACTCTATCCCTACTGTACTCCACTGTACTCTACCTCTACTGTGCTCCACTGTACTCTACCTCTACGGTACTCTACTGTTCTCTACCTCTATTGTACTCTACTGTACTCCACCTCTACTGTACTCCACTGTTCTCCACTGTACTCTACCTCTACTGTGCTCCACTGTACTCTACCTCTACTGTATTCCACTGTACTCTACCTCTACTGTGCTCCACTGTACTCTACCTCTACTGTAATCCACTCTACTCTACCTCTACTGTGCTCCACTGTACTCCACTGTACTCTACCTCTACTGTGCTCCACTGTACTCCACTGTACTCTACCTCTACTGTACTCCACTGTACTCTATCTCTACTGGACTCTACTGTACTCTACCTCTACTGTACTCCACTGTAATCTACCTCTACTGTACTCTATCTCTACTGTACTCTACTGTACTCTACCTCTACTGTGCTCCACTGTAATCTACCTCTACTGTACTCCACTGTACTCTATCTCTACTGTACTCCACTGTACTCTATCTCTAATGTGATCCACTGTACTCTACCTCTACTGTGATCCACTGTACTCTATCTCTACTGTGCTCCACTGTACTCTACCTCTACTGTACTCCACTGTACTCTATCTCTACTGTACTCCACTGCACTCTACCTCTACTGTACTCCACTGTACTCTATCTCTACTGTGCTCCACTGTACTCTATCTCTACTGTGCTCCACTGTACTCTACCTCTACTGTACTCCACTGTACTCTACCTCTACTGTACTCCACTGTACTCTACCTCTACTGTACTCCACTGTACTCTACCTCTACTGTTATCTACCTCTACTGTTGTCTACTGTACTCTACTCTACTGTACTCCACTGTACTCTACCTCTACTGTTATCTACCTCTACTGTTGTCTACTGTACTCTACTCTACTGTGCTCCACTGTACTCTACCTCTACGGTACTCTACTGTTCTCTACCTCTATTGTACTCTACTTCACTCCACATCTACTGTACTCCACTGTTCTCCACTGTACTCTACCTCTACTGTGCTCCACTGTACTCTACCTCAACTGTACTCTACCACTACTGTATGCCACTGTACTCTACCTCTACTGTGCTCTACTGTACTCTATCTCTACTGTGCTCCACTGTACTCTACCTCTACTGTACTCCACTGTACTCTAACTCTACTACACTCCACTGTACTCTATCTCTACTGTGCTCCACTCTACTCTATTTCTACTGTGCTCCACTGTACTCTATTTCTACTGTACTCCACTGTACTCTATCTCTACTGTACTCCACTGTCCTCTATCTCTACTGTACTCCACTGTACTCTACCTCTATTGTGCTCCACTGTACTCTATCTCTACTGTACTCCAGTGTACTCTATCTCTACTGTAGTCCACTGTACTCTATCGCTAATGTACTCCACTGTACTCTGCCTCTACTGTGCTCCACTGTACTCTACCTCTACTATACTCCACTGTACTCTACCTCTACTGTACTCTACTGTACTCTACCTCTACTATAATCTACCTCTACAATGCTCCACTGTACTCTACCTCTACTGTACTCTACTGTACTCTACCTCTACTGTACTCCACTGTACTCTACCTCTACTGTACTCCACTGTACTCTATCTCTACTGTGCTCCACTGTACTCTACCTCTACTGTGCTCAACTGTACTCTACTGTACTCCACTGTACTCTATCTCTACTGGACTCTACTGTACTCTACCTCTACTGTACTCCACTGTAATCTACCTCTACTGTACTCTATCTCTACTGTACTCCACTGTACTCTATCTTTAATGTGATCCACTGTACTCTACCTCTACTGTGATCCACTGTACTCTATCTCTACTGTGCTCCACTGTACTCTACCTCTACTGTACTCCACTGTACTCTATCTCTACTGTACTCCACTGCACTCTACCTCTACTGTACTCCACTGTACTCTATCTCTACTGTGATCCACTGTACTCTACCTCTACTGTGCTCCACTGTACTCTATCTCTACTGTGCTCCACTGTACTCTACCTCTACTGTACTCCACTGTACTCTACCTCTACTGTACTCCACTGTACTCTACCTCTACTGTACTCCACTGTACTCTACCTCTACTGTACTCCTCTGTACTCTACCTATACTGTGCTCCACTGTACTCTATCTCTACTGTGCTCCACTGTACTCTACCTCTACTGTACTCTATTGTACTCCACCTCTAATGTGCTCCACTGTACTCTAGCTCTACTGTACTCCACTGTACTTTACCTCTACTTTACTCCACTGTACTATACCTCTACTGTGTTCCACTGTACTCTATTTCTACTGTACTCCTCTGTACTCTACCTATACTGTGCTCCACTGTACTCTATCTCTACTGTGCTCCACTGTACTCTACCTCTACTGTACTCTACTGTACTCCACCTCTAATGTGCTCCACTGTACTCTAGCTCTACTGTACTCCCCTGTACTCTATCTTAACTGTACTCCACTGTACCCTGCCTCTACTGTGCTTCACTGTACTCTACCTCTACTATACTCCACTCTACTCTACCTCTACTGTACTCTACTGTACTCTACCTCTACTGTACTCAACCTCTACTATGCTCCACTGTACTCTACCTCTACTGTACTCTACTGTACTCTACCTCTACTGTACTCCACTGTACTCTACCTCTACTGTACTCCACTGTACTCTATCTCTACTGTGCTCCACTGTACTCTACCTCTACTGTGCTCAACTGTACTCTACTCTACTGTACTCCACTGTACTCTATCTCTACTGTACTCTACTGTACTCTACCTCTACTGTGCTCCACTGTAATCTACCTCTACTGTACTCCACTGTACTCTATCTCTACTGTACTCCACTGTACTCTATCTCTAATGTGATCCACTGTACTCTACCTCTACTGTGATCCAATGTACTCTATCTCTACTGTGATCCACTGTACTCTACCTCTACTGTACTCCACTGTACTCTATCTCTACTGTACTCCACTGCACTCTACCTCTACTGTACTCTACTGTTCTCTACCTCTACTGTACTCCACTGTACTCTATCTCTACTGTGATCCACTGTACTCTACCTCTACTGTGCTCCACTGTACTCTATCTCTACTGTGCTCCACTGTACTCTACCTCTACTGTACTCCACTGTACTCTACCTCTACTGTACTCCACTGTACTCTACCTCTACTGTACTCCACTGTACTCTACCTCTACTGTTATCTACCTCTACTGTTGTCTACTGTACTCTACTCTACTGTACTCCACTGTACTCTATCCCTACTGTACTCCACTGTACTCTACCTCTACTGTGCTCCACTGTACTCTACCTCTACGGTACTCTACTGTTCTCTACCTCTATTGTACTCTACTGTACTCCACCTCTACTGTACTCCACTGTTCTCCACTGTACTCTACCTCTACTGTGCTCCACTGTACTCTACCTCTACTGTATTCCACTGTACTCTACCTCTACTGTGCTCCACTGTACTCTACCTCTACTGTAATCCACTCTACTCTACCTCTACTGTGCTCCACTGTACTCCACTGTACTCTACCTCTACTGTGCTCCACTGTACTCCACTGTACTCTACCTCTACTGTGCTTCACTGTACTCTACCTCTACTGTACTCCACTGTACTCTATCTCTACTGGACTCTACTGTACTCTACCTCTACTGTACTCCACTGTAATCTACCTCTACTGTACTCTATCTCTACTGTACTCCACTGTACTCTATCTTTAATGTGATCCACTGTACTCTACCTCTACTGTGATCCACTGTACTCTATCTCTACTGTGCTCCACTGTACTCTACCTCTACTGTACTCCACTGTACTCTATCTCTACTGTACTCCACTGCACTCTACCTCTACTGTACTCCACTGTACTCTATCTCTACTGTGATCCACTGTACTCTACCTCTACTGTGCTCCACTGTACTCTATCTCTACTGTGCTCCACTGTACTCTACCTCTACTGTACTCCACTGTACTCTACCTCTACTGTACTCCACTGTACTCTACCTCTACTGTACTCCACTGTACTCTACCTCTACTGTTATCTACCTCTACTGTTGTCTACTGTACTCTACTCTACTGTACTCCACTGTACTCTATCTCTACTGTACTCCACTGTACTCTACCTCTACTGTGCTCCACTGTACTCTACCTCTACGGTACTCTACTGTTCTCTACCTCTATTGTACTCTACTGCACTCCACATCTACTGTACTCCACTGTTCTCCACTGTACTCTACCTCTACTGTGCTCTACTGTACTCTATCTCTACTGTACTCCACTGTACTCTATCTCTACTGTACTCCACTGTACTCTACCTCTACTGTACTCCTCTGTACTCTACCTATACTGTGCTCCACTGTACTCTATCTCTACTGTGCTCCACTGTACTCTACCTCTACTGTACTCTATTGTACTCCACCTCTAATGTGCTCCACTGTACTCTAGCTCTACTGTACTCCACTGTACTTTACCTCTACTTTACTCCACTGTACTATACCTCTACTGTGCTCCACTGTACTCTATTTCTACTGTACTCCTCTGTACTCTACCTATACTGTGCTCCACTGTACTCTATCTCTACTGTGCTCCACTGTACTCTACCTCTACTGTACTCTACTGTACTCCACCTCTAATGTGCTCCACTGTACTCTAGCTCTACTGTACTCCCCTGTACTCTATCTTAACTGTACTCCACTGTACCCTGCCTCTACTGTGCTCCACTGTACTCTACCTCTACTATACTCCACTCTACTCTACCTCTACTGTACTCTACTGTACTCTACCTCTACTGTACTCTACCTCTACTATGCTCCACTGTACTCTACCTCTACTGTACTCTACTGTACTCTACCTCTACTGTACTCCACTGTACTCTACCTCTACTGTACTCCACTGTACTCTATCTCTACTGTGCTCCACTGTACTCTACCTCTACTGTGCTCAACTGTACTCTACTCTACTGTACTCCACTGTACTCTATCTCTACTGTACTCTACTGTACTCTACCTCTACTGTGCTCCACTGTAATCTACCTCTACTGTACTCCACTGTACTCTATCTCTACTGTACTCCACTGTACTCTATCTCTAATGTGATCCACTGTACTCTACCTCTACTGTGATCCACTGTAATCTATCTCTACTATGATCCACTGTACTCTACCTCTACTGTACTCCACTGTACTCTATCTCTACTGTACTCCACTGCACTCTACCTCTACTGTACTCTACTGTTCTCTACCTCTACTGTACTCCACTGTACTCTATCTCTACTGTGATCCACTGTACTCTACCTCTACTGTGCTCCACTGTACTCTATCTCTACTGTGCTCCACTGTACTCTACCTCTACTGTACTCCACTGTACTCTACCTCTACTGTACTCCACTGTACTCTACCTCTACTGTACTCCACTGTACTCTACCTCTACTGTTATCTACCTCTACTGTTGTCTACTGTACTCTACTCTACTGTACTCCACTGTACTCTATCCCTACTGTACTCCACTGTACTCTACCTCTACTGTGCTCCACTGTACTCTACCTCTACGGTACTCTACTGTTCTCTACCTCTATTGTACTCTACTGTACTCCACCTCTACTGTACTCCACTGTTCTCCACTGTACTCTACCTCTACTGTGCTCCACTGTACTCTACCTCTACTGTATTCCACTGTACTCTACCTCTACTGTGCTCCACTGTACTCTACCTCTACTGTAATCCACTCTACTCTACCTCTACTGTGCTCCACTGTACTCCACTGTACTCTACCTCTACTGTGCTCCACTGTACTCCACTGTACTCTACCTCTACTGTGCTTCACTGTACTCTACCTCTACTGTACTCCACTGTACTCTATCTCTACTGGACTCTACTGTACTCTACCTCTACTGTACTCCACTGTAATCTACCTCTACTGTACTCTATCTCTACTGTACTCCACTGTACTCTATCTTTAATGTGATCCACTGTACTCTACCTCTACTGTGATCCACTGTACTCTATCTCTACTGTGCTCCACTGTACTCTACCTCTACTGTACTCCACTGTACTCTATCTCTACTGTACTCCACTGCACTTTACCTCTACTGTACTCCACTGTACTCTATCTCTACTGTGATCCACTGTACTCTACCTCTACTGTGCTCCACTGTACTCTATCTCTACTGTGCTCCACTGTACTCTACCTCTACTGTACTCCACTGTACTCTACCTCTACTGTACTCCACTGTACTCTACCTCTACTGTACTCCACTGTACTCTACCTCTACTGTTATCTACCTCTACTGTTGTCTACTGTACTCTACTCTACTGTACTCCACTGTACTCTATCTCTACTGTACTCCACTGTACTCTACCTCTACTGTGCTCCACTGTACTCTACCTCTACGGTACTCTACTGTTCTCTACCTCTATTGTACTCTACTGCACTCCACATCTACTGTACTCCACTGTTCTCCACTGTACTCTACCTCTACTGTGCTCCACTGTACTCTACCTCTACTGTATTCCACTGTACTCTACCTCTACTGTATTCCACTGTACTCTACCTCTACTGTGCTCCACTGTACTCTATTTCTACTGTACTCCTCTGTGCTCTACCTATACTGTGCTCCACTGTACTCTATCTCTACTGTGCTCCACTGTACTCTACCTCTACTGTACTCTACTGTACTCCACCTCTAATGTGATCCACTGTATTCCACTCTACTCTACCTCTATTGTACTCCACTGTACTCTACCTCTACTGTACTCCACTGTACTCTACCTCTACTGTGCTCCACTGTACTCTACCTCTACTGTACTCCACTGTACTCTACCTCTACTGTGCTCCACTGTACTCTACCTCTACTGTACTCCACTGTACTCTACCTCTACTGTGCTCTACTGTACTCTATCTCTACTGTGCTCCACTGTACTCTACCTCTACTGTACTCCACTATACTCTAACTCTACCATACTCCACTGTACTCTATCTCTACTGTGCTCCACTGTACTCTTTTTCTACTGTGCTCCACTGTACTCTATCTCTACTGTACTCCACTGTACTCTATCTCTACTGTACTTCACTGTCCTCTATCTCTACTGTACTCTACTGTACTCTACCTCTATTGTGCTCCACTGTACTCTATCTCTACTGTACTCTACTGTACTCTATCTCTACTGTACTCCACTGTACTCTATCTCTACTGTACTCCACTGTACTCTACCTCTACTGTACTCCTCTGTACTCTACCTATACTGTGCTCCACTGTACTCTATCTCTACTGTGCTCCACTGTACTCTACCTCTACTGTACTCTATTGTACTCCACCTCTAATGTGCTCCACTGTACTCTAGCTCTACTGTACTCCCCTGTACTTTACCTCTACTGTACTCCACTGTACTCTACCTCTACTGTGCTCCACTGTACTCTATTTCTACTGTACTCCTCTGTACTCTACCTCTACTGTACACCACTGTACTCTACCTCTACTGTTATCTACCTCTACTGTTGTCTACTGTACTCTACTCTACTGTACTCCACTGTACTCTATCTCTACTGTACTCCACTGTACTCTACCTCTACTGTGCTCCACTGTACTCTACCTCTAGGGTACTCTACTGTTCTCTACCTCTATTGTACTCTACTGTACTCCACATCTACTGTACTCCACTGTTCTCCACTGTACTCTACCTCTACTGTGCTCCACTGTACTCTACCTCTACTGCATTCCACTGTACTCTACCTCTACTGTGCTCCACTGTACACTACCTCTACTGTACTCCACTCTACTCTACCTCTACTGTGCTCCACTGTACTCCACTGTACTCTACCTCTACTGTGCTCCACTGTACTCCACTGTACTCTACCTCTACTGTGCTTCACTGTACTCTACCTCTACTGTACTCCACTGTACTCTACCTCTACTGTGCTCCACTGTACTCTACCTCTACTGTACTCCACTCTACTCTATCTCTACTGTGCTCCACTGTACTCTCTCTACTGTACTCCACTGTACTCTACCTCTACTGTACTCTACCGTACTCCACCTCTAATGTGCTCCACTATATTCCACTCTACTCTACTTCTACTGTACTCCACTGTACTCTACCTCTACTGTGCTCCACTGTACTCTACCTCTACTGTACTCCACTGTACTCTACCTCTACTGTGCTCTACTGTACTCTATCTCTACTGTGCTCCACTGTACTCTACCTCTACTGTACTCCACTATACTCTAACTCTACTATACTCCATTGTACTCTATCTCTACTGTGCTCCACTGTACTCTATTTCTACTGTGCTCCACTGTACTCTACCTCTACTGTACTCTACTGTACTCCACCTCTAATGTGCTCCACTGTACTCTAGCTCTACTGTACTCCCCTGTACTCTATCTTAACTGTACTCCACTGTACCCTGCCTCTAATGTGCTCCACTGTACTCTACCTCTACTATACTCCACTCTACTCTACCTCTACTGTACTCTACTGTACTCTACCTCTACTGTACTCTACCTCTACTATGCTCCACTGTACTCTACCTCTACTGTACTCTACTGTACTCTACCTCTACTGTACTCCACTGTACTCTACCTCTACTGTACTCCACTGTACTCTATCTCTACTCTGCTCCACTGTACTCTACCTCTACTGTGCTCAACTGTACTCTACTCTACTGTACTCCACTGTACTCTATCTCTACTGTACTCTACTGTACTCTACCTCTACTGTGCTCCACTGTAATCTACCTCTACTGTACTCCACTGTACTCTATCTCGACTGTACTCCACTGTACTCTATCTCTAATGTGATCCACTGTACTCTACCTCTACTGTGATCCACTGTACTCTATCTCTACTGTGCTCCACTGTACTCTACCTCTACTGTACTCCACTGTACTCTATCTCTACTGTACTCCACTGCACTCTACCTCTACTGTACTCTACTGTTCTCTACCTCTACTGTACTCCACTGTACTCTATCTCTACTGTGATCCACTGTACTCTATCTCTACTGTACTTCACTGTCCTCTATCTCTACTGTACTCCACTGTACTCTACCTCTACTGTACTCCTCTGTACTCTACCTATACTGTGCTCCACTGTACTCTACCTCTACTGTGCTCCACTGTACTCTACCTCTACTGTACTCCACTCTACTCTACCTCTACTGTACTCCACTGTACTCTACCTCTACTGTACTCTACTGTACTCAACCTCTAATGTGCTCCACTGTATTCCACTCTACTCTTCCTCTACTGTACTCCACTGTACTCTACCTCTACTGTACTCCACTGTACTCTCTCTCTACTGTACTCCACTGTACTCTACCTCTATTGTACTCTACTGTACTCCACCTCTAATGTGCTCCACTCTACTCTACCTCAACTGTACTCTACCACTACTGTATGCCACTGTACTCTACCTCTACTGTGCTCTACTGTACTCTATCTCTACTGTGCTCCACTGTACTCTACCTCTACTGTACTCCACTGTACTCTAACTCTACTATACTCCACTGTACTCTATCTCTACTGTGCTCCACTCTACTCTATTTCTACTGTGCTCCACTGTACTCTATTTCTACTGTACTCCACTGTACTCTATCTCTACTGTACTCCACTGTCCTCTATCTCTACTGTACTCCACTGTACTCTACCTCTATTGTGCTCCACTGTACTCTATCTCTACTGTACTCCAGTGTACTCTATCTCTACTGTAGTCCACTGTACTCTATCGCTAATGTACTCCAATGTACTCTGCCTCTACTGTGCTCCACTGTACTCTACCTCTACTATACTCCACTGTACTCTACCTCTACTGTACTCTACTGTACTCTACCTCTACTATAATCTACCTCTACAATGCTCCACTGTACTCTACCTCTACTGTACTCTACCTCTACTGTACTCCACTGTACTCTACCTCTACTGTACTCCACTGTACTCTATCTCTACTGTGCTCCACTGTACTCTACCTCTACTGTGCTCAACTGTACTCTACTCTACTGTACTCCACTGTACTCTATCTCTACTGGACTCTACTGTACTCTACCTCTACTGTACTCCACTGTAATCTACCTCTACTGTACTCTATCTCTACTGTACTCCACTGTACTCTATCTTTAATGTGATCCACTGTACTCTACCTCTACTGTGATCCACTGTACTCTATCTCTACTGTGCTCCACTGTACTCTACCTCTACTGTACTCCACTGTACTCTATCTCTACTGTACTCCACTGCACTCTACCTCTACTGTACTCCACTGTACTCTATCTCTACTGTGATCCACTGTACTCTACCTCTACTGTGCTCCACTGTACTCTATCTCTACTGTGCTCCACTGTACTCTACCTCTACTGTACTCCACTGTACTCTACCTCTACTGTACTCCACTGTACTCTACCTCTACTGTACTCCACTGTACTCTACCTCTACTGTTATCTACCTCTACTGTTGTCTACTGTACTCTACTCTACTGTACTCCACTGTACTCTATCTCTACTGTACTCCACTGTACTCTACCTCTACTGTGCTCCACTGTACTCTACCTCTACGGTACTCTACTGTTCTCTACCTCTATTGTACTCTACTTCACTCCACATCTACTGTACTCCACTGTTCTCCACTGTACTCTACCTCTACTGTGCTCCACTGTACTCTACCTCTACTGTATTCCACTGTACTCTACCTCTACTGTGCTCCACTGTACTCTACCTCTATTGTACTCCACTCTACTCTACCTCTCCTGTGCTCCACTTTACTCCACTGTACTCTACCTCTATTGTGCTCCACTGTACTCCACTGTACTCTACCTCTACTGTGCTTCACTGTACTCTACCTCTACTGTACTACACTGTACTCTACCTCTACTGTGCTCCACTGTACTCTACCTCTACTGTACTCCACTCTACTCTACCTCTACTGTGCTCCACTGTACTCTCTCTAATGTACTCCATTGTACTCTACCTCTACTGTACTCCACCTCTAATGTGCTCCACTGTATTCCACTCTACTCTACCTCTACTGTACTCCACTGTACTCTACCTCTACTGTACTCCACTGTACTCTACCTCTACTGTGCTCCACTGTACTCTACCTCTACTGTACTCCACTGTACTCTACCTCTACTGTGCTCTACTGTACTCTATCTCTACTGTGCTCCACTGTACTCTACCTCTACTGTACTCCACTATACTCTAACTCTACTATACTCCACTGTACTCTATCTCTACTGTGCTCCACTGTACTCTATTTCTACTGTGCTCCACTGTACTCTATCTCTACTGTACTCCACTGTACTCTATCTCTACTGTACTTCACTGTCCTCTATCTCTACTGTACTCTACTGTACTCTACCTCTATTGTGCTCCACTGTACTCTATCTCTACTGTACTCTACTGTACTCTATCTCTACTGTACTCCACTGTACTCTATCTCTACTGTACTCCACTGTACTCTACCTCTACTGTACTCCTCTGTACTCTACCTATACTGTGCTCCACTGTACTCTATCTCTACTGTGCTCCACTGTACTCTACCTCTACTGTACTCTATTGTACTCCACCTCTAATGTGCTCCACTGTACTCTAGCTCTACTGTACTCCACTGTACTTTACCTCTACTTTACTCCACTGTACTATACCTCTACTGTGCTCCACTGTACTCTATTTCTACTGTACTCCTCTGTACTCTACCTATACTGTGCTCCACTGTACTCTATCTCTACTGTGCTCCACTGTACTCTACCTCTACTGTACTCTACTGTACTCCACCTCTAATGTGCTCCACTGTACTCTAGCTCTACTGTACTCCCCTGTACTCTATCTTAACTGTACTCCACTGTACCCTGCCTCTACTGTGCTCCACTGTACTCTACCTCTACTATACTCCACTCTACTCTACCTCTACTGTACTCTACTGTACTCTACCTCTACTGTACTCTACCTCTACTATGCTCCACTGTACTCTACCTCTACTGTACTCTACTGTACTCTACCTCTACTGTACTCCACTGTACTCTACCTCTACTGTACTCCACTGTACTCTATCTCTACTGTGCTCCACTGTACTCTACCTCTACTGTGCTCAACTGTACTCTACTCTACTGTACTCCACTGTACTCTATCTCTACTGTACTCTACTGTACTCTACCTCTACTGTGCTCCACTGTAATCTACCTCTACTGTACTCCACTGTACTCTATCTCTACTGTACTCCACTGTACTCTATCTCTAATGTGATCCACTGTACTCTACCTCTACTGTGATCCACTGTACTCTATCTCTACTGTGATCCACTGTACTCTACCTCTACTGTACTCCACTGTACTCTATCTCTACTGTACTCCACTGCACTCTACCTCTACTGTACTCTACTGTTCTCTACCTCTACTGTACTCCACTGTACTCTATCTCTACTGTGATCCACTGTACTCTACCTCTACTGTGCTCCACTGTACTCTATCTCTACTGTGCTCCACTGTACTCTACCTCTACTGTACTCCACTGTACTCTACCTCTACTGTACTCCACTGTACTCTACCTCTACTGTACTCCACTGTACTCTACCTCTACTGTTATCTACCTCTACTGTTGTCTACTGTACTCTACTCTACTGTACTCCACTGTACTCTATCCCTACTGTACTCCACTGTACTCTACCTCTACTGTGCTCCACTGTACACTACCTCTACGGTACTCTACTGTTCTCTACCTCTATTGTACTCTACTGTACTCCACCTCTACTGTACTCCACTGTTCTCCACTGTACTCTACCTCTACTGTGCTCCACTGTACTCTACCTCTACTGTATTCCACTGTACTCTACCTCTACTGTGCTCCACTGTACTCTACCTCTACTGTAATCCACTCTACTCTACCTCTACTGTGCTCCACTGTACTCCACTGTACTCTACCTCTACTGTGCTCCACTGTACTCCACTGTACTCTACCTCTACTGTGCTTCACTGTACTCTACCTCTACTGTACTCCACTGTACTCTATCTCTACTGGACTCTACTGTACTCTACCTCTACTGTACTCCACTGTAATCTACCTCTACTGTACTCTATCTCTACTGTACTCCACTGTACTCTATCTTTAATGTGATCCACTGTACTCTACCTCTACTGTGATCCACTGTACTCTATCTCTACTGTGCTCCACTGTACTCTACCTCTACTGTACTCCACTGTACTCTATCTCTACTGTACTCCACTGCACTCTACCTCTACTGTACTCCACTGTACTCTATCTCTACTGTGATCCACTGTACTCTACCTCTACTGTGCTCCACTGTACTCTATCTCTACTGTGCTCCACTGTACTCTACCTCTACTGTACTCCACTGTACTCTACCTCTACTGTACTCCACTGTACTCTACCTCTACTGTTATCTACCTCTACTGTTGTCTACTGTACTCTACTCTACTGTACTCCACTGTACTCTATCTCTACTGTACTCCACTGTACTCTACCTCTACTGTGCTCCACTGTACTCTACCTCTACGGTACTCTACTGTTCTCTACCTCTATTGTACTCTACTGCACTCCACATCTACTGTACTCCACTGTTCTCCACTGTACTCTACCTCTACTGTGCTCCACTGTACTCTACCTCTACTGTATTCCACTGTACTCTACCTCTACTGTGCTCCACTGTACTCTACCTCTACTGTACTCCACTCTACTCTACCTCTACTGTGCTCCACTTTACTCCACTGTACTCTACCTCTATTGTGCTCCACTGTACTCCACTGTACTCTACCTCTACTGTGCTTCACTGTACTCTACCTCTACTGTACTACACTGTACTCTACCTCTACTGTGCTCCACTGTACTCTACCTCTACTGTACTCCACTCTACTCTACCTCTACTGTGCTCCACTGTACTCTCTCTAATGTAATCCATTGTACTCTACCTCTACTGTACTCCACCTCTAATGTGCTCCACTGTATTCCACTCTACTCTACCTCTACTGTACTCCACTGTACTCTACCTCTACTGTACTCCACTGTACTCTACCTCTACTGTGCTCCACTGTACTCTACCTCTACTGTACTCCACTGTACTCTACCTCTACTGTGCTCTACTGTACTCTATCTCTACTGTGCTCCACTGTACTCTACCTCTAATGTACTCCACTATACTCTAACTCTACTATACTCCACTGTACTCTATCTCTACTGTGCTCCACTGTACTCTATTTCTACTGTGCTCCACTGTACTCTATCTCTACTGTACTCCACTGTACTCTATCTCTACTGTACTTCACTGTCCTCTATCTCTACTGTACTCTACTGTACTCTACCTCTATTGTGCTCCACTGTACTCTATCTCTACTGTACTCTACTGTACTCTATCTCTACTGTACTCCACTGTACTCTATCTCTACTGTACTCCACTGTACTCTACCTCTACTGTACTCCTCTGTACTCTACCTATACTGTGCTCCACTGTACTCTATCTCTACTGTGCTCCACTGTACTCTACCTCTACTGTACTCTATTGTACTCCACCTCTAATGTGCTCCACTGTACTCTAGCTCTACTGTACTCCACTGTACTTTACCTCTACTTTACTCCACTGTACTATACCTCTACTGTGCTCCACTGTACTCTATTTCTACTGTACTCCTCTGTACTCTACCTATACTGTGCTCCACTGTACTCTATCTCTAATGTGCTCCACTGTACTCTACCTCTACTGTACTCTACTGTACTCCACCTCTAATGTGCTCCACTGTACTCTAGCTCTACTGTACTCCCCTGTACTCTATCTTAACTGTACTCCACTGTACCCTGCCTCTACTGTGCTCCACTGTACTCTACCTCTACTATACTCCACTCTACTCTACCTCTACTGTACTCTACTGTACTCTACCTCTACTGTACTCTACCTCTACTATGCTCCACTGTACTCTACCTCTACTGTACTCTACTGTACTCTACCTCTACTGTACTCCACTGTACTCTACCTCTACTGTGCTCCACTGTACTCTATCTCTACTGTGCTCCACTGTACTCTACCTCTACTGTGCTCAACTGTACTCTACTCTACTGTACTCCACTGTACTCTATCTCTACTGTACTCTACTGTACTCTACCTCTACTGTGCTCCACTGTAATCTACCTCTACTGTACTCCACTGTACTCTATCTCTACTGTACTCCACTGTACTCTATCTCTAATGTGATCCACTGTACTCTACCTCTACTGTGATCCACTGTACTCTATCTCTACTGTGATCCACTGTACTCTACCTCTACTGTACTCCACTGTACTCTATCTCAACTGTACTCCACTGCACTCTACCTCTACTGTACTCTACTGTTCTCTACCTCTACTGTACTCCACTGTACTCTATCTCTACTGTGATCCACTGTACTCTACCTCTACTGTGCTCCACTGTACTCTATCTCTACTGTGCTCCACTGTACTCTACCTCTACTGTACTCCACTGTACTCTACCTCTACTGTACTCCACTGTACTCTACCTCTACTGTACTCCACTGTACTCTACCTCTACTGTTATCTACCTCTACTGTTGTCTACTGTACTCTACTCTACTGTACTCCACTGTACTCTATCCCTACTGTACTCCACTGTACTCTACCTCTACTGTGCTCCACTGTACTCTACCTCTACGGTACTCTACTGTTCTCTACCTCTATTGTACTCTACTGTACTCCACCTCTACTGTACTCCACTGTTCTCCACTGTACTCTACCTCTACTGTGCTCCACTGTACTCTACCTCTACTGTATTCCACTGTACTCTACCTCTACTGTGCTCCACTGTACTCTACCTCTACTGTAATCCACTCTACTCTACCTCTACTGTGCTCCACTGTACTCCACTGTACTCTACCTCTACTGTGCTCCACTGTACTCCACTGTACTCTACCTCTACTGTACTCCACTGTACTCTATCTCTACTGGACTCTACTGTACTCTACCTCTACTGTACTCCACTGTAATCTACCTCTACTGTACTCTATCTCTACTGTACTCTACTGTACTCTACCTCTACTGTGCTCCACTGTAATCTACCTCTACTGTACTCCACTGTACTCTATCTCTACTGTACTCCACTGTACTCTATCTCTAATGTGATCCACTGTACTCTACCTCTACTGTGATCCACTGTACTCTATCTCTACTGTGCTCCACTGTACTCTACCTCTACTGTACTCCACTGTACTCTATCTCTACTGTACTCCACTGCACTCTACCTCTACTGTACTCTACTGTTCTCTACCTCTACTGTACTCCACTGTACTCTATCTCTACTGTGATCCACTGTACTCTATCTCTACTGTACTTCACTGTCCTCTATCTCTACTGTACTCCACTGTACTCTACCTCTACTGTACTCCTCTGTACTCTACCTATACTGTGCTCCACTGTACTCTACCTCTACTGTGCTCCACTGTACTCTACCTCTACTGTACTCCACTCTACTCTACCTCTACTGTACTCCACTGTACTCTACCTGTACTGTACTCTACTGTACTCAACCTCTAATGTGCTCCACTGTATTCCACTCTACTCTTCCTCTACTGTACTCCACTGTACTCTACCTCTACTGTACTCCACTGTACTCTCTCTCTACTGTACTCCACTGTACTCTACCTCTATTGTACTCTACTGTACTCCACCTCTAATGTGCTCCACTCTACTCTACCTCAACTGTACTCTACCACTACTGTATGCCACTGTACTCTACCTCTACTGTGCTCTACTGTACTCTATCTCTACTGTGCTCCACTGTACTCTACCTCTACTGTACTCCACTGTACTCTAACTCTACTATACTCCACTGTACTCTATCTCTACTGTGCTCCACTCTACTCTATTTCTACTGTGCTCCACTGTACTCTATTTCTACTGTACTCCACTGTACTCTATCTCTACTGTACTCCACTGTCCTCTATCTCTACTGTACTCCACTGTACTCTACCTCTATTGTGCTCCACTGTACTCTATCTCTACTGTACTCCAGTGTACTCTATCTCTACTGTAGTCCACTGTACTCTATCGCTAATGTACTCCACTGTACTCTGCCTCTACTGTGCTCCACTGTACTCTACCTCTACTATACTCCACTGTACTCTACCTCTACTGTACTCTACTGTACTCTACCTCTACTATAATCTACCTCTACAATGCTCCACTGTACTCTACCTCTACTGTACTCTACTGTACTCTACCTCTACTGTACTCCACTGTACTCTACCTCTACTGTACTCCACTGTACTCTATCTCTACTGTGCTCCACTGTACTCTACCTCTACTGTGCTCAACTGTACTCTACTCTACTGTACTCCACTGTACTCTATCTCTACTGGACTCTACTGTACTCTACCTCTACTGTACTCCACTGTAATCTACCTCTACTGTACTCTATCTCTACTGTACTCCACTGTACTCTATCTTTAATGTGATCCACTGTACTCTACCTCTACTGTGATCCACTGTACTCTATCTCTACTGTGCTCCACTGTACTCTACCTCTACTGTACTCCACTGTACTCTATCTCTACTGTACTCCACTGCACTCTACCTCTACTGTACTCCACTGTACTCTATCTCTACTGTGATCCACTGTACTCTACCTCTACTGTGCTCCACTGTACTCTATCTCTACTGTGCTCCACTGTACTCTACCTCTACTGTACTCCACTGTACTCTACCTCTACTGTACTCCACTGTACTCTACCTCTACTGTACTCCACTGTACTCTACCTCTACTGTTATCTACCTCTACTGTTGTCTACTGTACTCTACTCTACTGTACTCCACTGTACTCTATCTCTACTGTACTCCACTGTACTCTACCTCTACTGTGCTCCACTGTACTCTACCTCTACGGTACTCTACTGTTCTCTACCTCTATTGTACTCTACTTCACTCCACATCTACTGTACTCCACTGTTCTCCACTGTACTCTACCTCTACTGTGCTCCACTGTACTCTACCTCTACTGTATTCCACTGTACTCTACCTCTACTGTGCTCCACTGTACTCTACCTCTACTGTACTCCACTCTACTCTACCTCTCCTGTGCTCCACTTTACTCCACTGTACTCTACCTCTATTGTGCTCCACTGTACTCCACTGTACTCTACCTCTACTGTGCTTCACTGTACTCTACCTCTACTGTACTACACTGTACTCTACCTCTACTGTGCTCCACTGTACTCTACCTCTACTGTACTCCACTCTACTCTACCTCTACTGTGCTCCACTGTACTCTCTCTAATGTACTCCATTGTACTCTACCTCTACTGTACTCCACCTCTAATGTGCTCCACTGTATTCCACTCTACTCTACCTCTACTGTACTCCACTGTACTCTACCTCTACTGTACTCCACTGTACTCTACCTCTACTGTGCTCCACTGTACTCTACCTCTACTGTACTCCACTGTACTCTACCTCTACTGTGCTCTACTGTACTCTATCTCTACTGTGCTCCACTGTACTCTACCTCTACTGTACTCCACTATACTCTAACTCTACTATACTCCACTGTACTCTATCTCTACTGTGCTCCACTGTACTCTATTTCTACTGTGCTCCACTGTACTCTATCTCTACTGTACTCCACTGTACTCTATCTCTACTGTACTTCACTGTCCTCTATCTCTACTGTACTCTACTGTACTCTACCTCTATTGTGCTCCACTGTACTCTATCTCTACTGTACTCTACTGTACTCTATCTCTACTGTACTCCACTGTACTCTATCTCTACTGTACTCCACTGTACTCTACCTCTACTGTACTCCTCTGTACTCTACCTATACTGTGCTCCACTGTACTCTACCTCTACTGTACTCCACTGTACTCTACCTCTACTGTACTCTATTGTACTCCACCTCTAATGTGCTCCACTGTACTCTAGCTCTACTGTACTCCACTGTACTTTACCTCTACTTTACTCCACTGTACTATACCTCTACTGTGCTCCACTGTACTCTATTTCTACTGTACTCCTCTGTACTCTACCTATACTGTGCTCCACTGTACTCTATCTCTACTGTGCTCCACTGTACTCTACCTCTACTGTACTCTACTGTACTCCACCTCTAATGTGCTCCACTGTACTCTAGCTCTACTGTACTCCCCTGTACTCTATCTTAACTGTACTCCACTGTACCCTGCCTCTACTGTGCTCCACTGTACTCTACCTCTACTATACTCCACTCTACTCTACCTCTACTGTACTCTACTGTACTCTACCTCTACTGTACTCTACCTCTACTATGCTCCACTGTACTCTACCTCTACTGTACTCTACTGTACTCTCCCTCTACTGTACTCCACTGTACTCTACCTCTACTGTACTCCACTGTACTCTATCTCTACTGTGCTCCACTGTACTCTACCTCTACTGTGCTCAACTGTACTCTACTCTACTGTACTCCACTGTACTCTATCTCTACTGTACTCTACTGTACTCTACCTCTACTGTGCTCCACTGTAATCTACCTCTACTGTACTCCACTGTACTCTATCTCTACTGTACTCCACTGTACTCTATCTCTAATGTGATCCACTGTACTCTACCTCTACTGTGATCCACTGTACTCTATCTCTACTGTGATCCACTGTACTCTACCTCTACTGTACTCCACTGTACTCTATCTCTACTGTACTCCACTGCACTCTACCTCTACTGTACTCTACTGTTCTCTACCTCTACTGTACTCCACTGTACTCTATCTCTACTGTGATCCACTGTACTCTACCTCTACTGTGCTCCACTGTACTCTATCTCTACTGTGCTCCACTGTACTCTACCTCTACTGTACTCCACTGTACTCTACCTCTACTGTACTCCACTGTACTCTACCTCTACTGTACTCCACTGTACTCTACCTCTACTGTTATCTACCTCTACTGTTGTCTACTGTACTCTACTCTACTGTACTCCACTGTACTCTATCCCTACTGTACTCCACTGTACTCTACCTCTACTGTGCTCCACTGTACTCTACCTCTACGGTACTCTACTGTTCTCTACCTCTATTGTACTCTACTGTACTCCACCTCTACTGTACTCCACTGTTCTCCACTGTACTCTACCTCTACTGTGCTCCACTGTACTCTACCTCTACTGTATTCCACTGTACTCTACCTCTACTGTGCTCCACTGTACTCTACCTCTACTGTAATCCACTCTACTCTACCTCTACTGTGCTCCACTGTACTCCACTGTACTCTACCTCTACTGTGCTCCACTGTACTCCACTGTACTCTACCTCTACTGTGCTTCACTGTACTCTACCTCTACTGTACTCCACTGTACTCTATCTCTACTGGACTCTACTGTACTCTACCTCTACTGTACTCCACTGTAATCTACCTCTACTGTACTCTATCTCTACTGTACTCCACTGTACTCTATCTTTAATGTGATCCACTGTACTCTACCTCTACTGTGATCCACTGTACTCTATCTCTACTGTGCTCCACTGTACTCTACCTCTACTGTACTCCACTGTACTCTATCTCTACTGTACTCCACTGCACTCTACCTCTACTGTACTCCACTGTACTCTATCTCTACTGTGATCCACTGTACTCTACCTCTACTGTGCTCCACTGTACTCTATCTCTACTGTGCTCCACTGTACTCTACCTCTACTGTACTCCACTGTACTCTACCTCTACTGTACTCCACTGTACTCTACCTCTACTGTACTCCACTGTACTCTACCTCTACTGTTATCTACCTCTACTGTTGTCTACTGTACTCTACTCTACTGTACTCCACTGTACTCTATCTCTACTGTACTCCACTGTACTCTACCTCTACTGTGCTCCACTGTACTCTACCTCTACGGTACTCTACTGTTCTCTACCTCTATTGTACTCTACTGCACTCCACATCTACTGTACTCCACTGTTCTCCACTGTACTCTACCTCTACTGTGCTCCACTGTACTCTACCTCTACTGTATTCCACTGTACTCTACCTCTACTGTGCTCCACTGTACTCTACCTCTACTGTACTCCACTCTACTCTACCTCTACTGTGCTCCACTTTACTCCACTGTACTCTACCTCTATTGTGCTCCACTGTACTCCACTGTACTCTACCTCTACTGTGCTTCACTGTACTCTACCTCTACTGTACTACACTGTACTCTACCTCTACTGTGCTCCACTGTACTCTACCTCTACTGTACTCCACTCTACTCTACCTCTACTGTGCTCCACTGTACTCTCTCTAATGTAATCCATTGTACTCTACCTCTACTGTACTCCACCTCTAATGTGCTCCACTGTATTCCACTCTACTCTACCTTTACTGTACTCCACTGTACTCTACCTCTACTGTACTCCACTGTACTCTACCTCTACTGTGCTCCACTGTACTCTACCTCTACTGTACTCCACTGTACTCTACCTCTACTGTGCTCTACTGTACTCTATCTCTACTGTGCTCCACTGTACTCTACCACTACTGTACTCCACTATACTCTAACTCTACTATACTCCACTGTACTCTATCTCTACTGTGCTCCACTGTACTCTATTTCTACTGTGCTCCACTGTACTCTATCTCTACTGTACTCCACTGTACTCTATCTCTACTGTACTTCACTGTCCTCTATCTCTACTGTACTCTACTGTACTCTACCTCTATTGTGCTCCACTGTACTCTATCTCTACTGTACTCTACTGTACTCTATCTCTACTGTACTCCACTGTACTCTATCTCTACTGTACTCCACTGTACTCTACCTCTACTGTACTCCTCTGTACTCTACCTATACTGTGCTCCACTGTACTCTATCTCTACTGTGCTCCACTGTACTCTACCTCTACTGTACTCTATTGTACTCCACCTCTAATGTGCTCCACTGTACTCTAGCTCTACTGTACTCCACTGTACTTTACCTCTACTTTACTCCACTGTACTATACCTCTACTGTGCTCCACTGTACTCTATTTCTACTGTACTCCTCTGTACTCTACCTATACTGTGCTCCACTGTACTCTATCTCTACTGTGCTCCACTGTACTCTACCTCTACTGTACTCTACTGTACTCCACCTCTAATGTGCTCCACTGTACTCTAGCTCTACTGTACTCCACTGTACTTTACCTCTACTTTACTCCACTGTACTCTACCTCTACTGTGCTCCACTGTACTCTACCTCTACTGTACTCCACTATACTCTAACTCTACTATACTCCACTGTACTCTATCTCTACTGTGCTCCACTGTACTCTATTTCTACTGTGCTAAACTGTACTATATCTCTACTGTGCTCCACTGTACTCTACCTCTACTGTACTCTATTGTACTCCACCTCTAATGTGCTCCACTGTACTCTAGCTCTACTGTACTCCACTGTACTTTACCTCTACTTTACTCCACTGTACTATACCTCTACTGTGCTCCACTGTACTCTATTTCTACTGTACTCCTCTGTACTCTACCTATACTGTGCTCCACTGTACTCTATCTCTACTGTGCTCCACTGTACTCTACCTCTACTGTACTCTACTGTACTCCACCTCTAATGTGCTCCACTGTACTCTAGCTATACTGTACTCCCCTGTACTCTATCTTAACTGTACTCCACTGTACCCTGCCTCTACTGTGCTCCACTGTACTCTACCTCTACTATACTCCACTCTACTCTACCTCTACTGTACTCTACTGTACTCTACCTCTACTGTACTCTACCTCTACTATGCTCCACTGTACTCTACCTCTACTGTACTCTACTGTACTCTACCTCTACTGTACTCCACTGTACTCTACCTCTACTGTGCTCCACTGTACTCTATCTCTACTGTGCTCCACTGTACTCTACCTCTACTGTGCTCAACTGTACTCTACTCTACTGTACTCCACTGTACTCTATCTCTACTGTACTCTACTGTACTCTACCTCTACTGTGCTCCACTGTAATCTATCTCTAATGTACTCCACTGTACTCTATCTCTACTGTACTCCACTGTACTCTATCTCTAATGTGATCCACTGTACTCTACCTCTACTGTGATCCACTGTACTCTATCTCTACTGTGATCCACTGTACTCTACCTCTACTGTACTCCACTGTACTCTATCTCTACTGTACTCCACTGCACTCTACCTCTACTGTACTCTACTGTTCTCTACCTCTACTGTACTCCACTGTACTCTATCTCTACTGTGATCCACTGTACTCTACCTCTACTGTGCTCCACTGTACTCTATCTCTACTGTGCTCCACTGTACTCTACCTCTACTGTACTCCACTGTACTCTACCTCTACTGTACTCCACTGTACTCTACCTCTACTGTACTCCACTGTACTCTACCTCTACTGTGCTCCACTGTACTCTACCTCTACTGTAATCCACTCTACTCTACCTCTACTGTGCTCCACTGTACTCCACTGTACTCTACCTCTACTGTGCTCCACTGTACTCTACCTCTACTGTGCTCCACTGTACTCTACCTCTACGGTACTCTACTGTTCTCTACCTCTATTGTACTCTACTGTACTCCACCTCTACTGTACTCCACTGTTCTCCACTGTACTCTACCTCTACTGTGCTCCACTGTACTCTACCTCTACTGTATTCCACTGTACTCTACCTCTACTGTGCTCCACTGTACTCTACCTCTACTGTAATCCACTCTACTCTACCTCTACTGTGCTCCACTGTACTCCACTGTACTCTACCTCTACTGTGCTCCACTGTACTCCACTGTACTCTACCTCTACTGTGCTTAACTGTACTCTACCTCTACTGTACTCCACTGTACTCTATCTCTACTGGACTCTACTGTACTCTACCTCTACTGTACTCCACTGTAATCTACCTCTACTGTAGTCTATCTCTACTGTACTCCACTGTACTCTATCTTTAATGTGATCCACTGTACTCTACCTCTACTGTGATCCACTGTACTCTATCTCTACTGTGCTCCACTGTACTCTACCTCTACTGTACTCCACTGTACTCTATCTCTACTGTACTCCACTGCACTCTACCTCTACTGTACTCCACTGTACTCTATCTCTACTGTGATCCACTGTACTCTACCTCTACTGTGCTCCACTGTACTCTATCTCTACTGTGCTCCACTGTACTCTACCTCTACTGTACTCCACTGTACTCTACCTCTACTGTACTCCACTGTACTCTACCTCTACTGTACTCCACTGTACTCTACCTCTACTGTTATCTACCTCTACTGTTGTCTACTGTACTCTACTCTACTGTACTCCACTGTACTCTATCTCTACTGTACTCCACTGTACTCTACCTCTACTGTGCTCCACTGTACTCTACCTCTACGGTACTCTACTGTTCTCTACCTCTATTGTACTCTACTGCACTCCACATCTACTGTACTCCACTGTTCTCCACTGTACTCTACCTCTACTGTGCTCCACTGTACTCTACCTCTACTGTATTCCACTGTACTCTACCTCTACTGTGCTCCACTGTACTCTACCTCTACTGTACTCCACTCTACTCTACCTCTACTGTGCTCCACTTTACTCCACTGTACTCTACCTCTATTGTGCTCCACTGTACTCCACTGTACTCTACCTCTACTGTGCTTCACTGTACTCTACCTCTACTGTACTACACTGTACTCTACCTCTACTGTGCTCCACTGTACTCTACCTCTACTGTACTCCACTCTACTCTACCTCTACTGTGCTCCACTGTACTCTCTCTAATGTAATCCATTGTACTCTACCTCTACTGTACTCCACCTCTAATGTGCTCCACTGTATTCCACTCTACTCTACCTCTACTGTACTCCACTGTACTCTACCTCTACTGTACTCCACTGTACTCTACCTCTACTGTGCTCCACTGTACTCTACCTCTACTGTACTCCACTGTACTCTACCTCTACTGTGCTCTACTGTACTCTATCTCTACTGTGCTCCACTGTACTCTACCTCTACTGTACTCCACTATACTCTAACTCTACTATACTCCACTGTACTCTATCTCTACTGTGCTCCACTGTACTCTATTTCTACTGTGCTCCACTGTACTCTATCTCTACTGTACTCCACTGTACTCTATCTCTACTGTACTTCACTGTCCTCTATCTCTACTGTACTCTACTGTACTCTACCTCTATTGTGCTCCACTGTACTCTATCTCTACTGTACTCTACTGTACTCTATCTCTACTGTACTCCACTGTACTCTATCTCTACTGTACTCCACTGTACTCTACCTCTACTGTACTCCTCTGTACTCTACCTATACTGTGCTCCACTGTACTCTATCTCTACTGTGCTCCACTGTACTGTACCTCTACTGTACTCTATTGTACTCCACCTCTAATGTGCTCCACTGTACTCTAGCTCTACTGTACTCCACTGTACTTTACCTCTACTTTACTCCACTGTACTATACCTCTACTGTGCTCCACTGTACTCTATTTCTACTGTACTCCTCTGTACTCTACCTATACTGTGCTCCACTGTACTCTATCTCTACTGTGCTCCACTGTACTCTACCTCTACTGTACTCTACTGTACTCCACCTCTAATGTGCTCCACTGTACTCTAGCTCTACTGTACTCCCCTGTACTCTATCTCAACTGTACTCCACTGTACCCTGCCTCTACTGTGCTCCACTGTACTCTACCTCTACTATACTCCACTCTACTCTACCTCTACTGTACTCTACTGTACTCTACCTCTACTGTACTCTACCTCTACTATGCTCCACTGTACTCTACCTCTACTGTACTCTACTGTACTCTACCTCTACTGTACTCCACTGTACTCTACCTCTACTGTACTCCACTGTACTCTATCTCTACTGTGCTCCACTGTACTCTACCTCTACTGTGCTCAACTGTACTCTACTCTACTGTACTCCACTGTACTCTATCTCTACTGTACTCTACTGTACTCTACCTCTACTGTGCTCAACTGTAATCTACCTCTACTGTACTCCACTGTACTCTATCTCTACTGTACTCCACTGTACTCTATCTCTAATGTGATCCACTGTACTCTACCTCTACTGTGATCCACTGTACTCTATCTCTACTGTGATCCACTGTACTCTACCTCTACTGTACTCCACTGTACTCTATCTCTACAGTACTCCACTGCACTCTACCTCTACTGTACTCTACTGTTCTCTACCTCTACTGTACTCCACTGTACTCTATCTCTACTGTGATCCACTGTACTCTACCTCTACTGTGCTCCACTGTACTCTATCTCTACTGTGCTCCACTGTACTCTACCTCTACTGTACTCCACTGTACTCTACCTCTACTGTACTCCACTGTACTCTACCTCTACTGTACTCCACTGTACTCTACCTCTACTGTTATCTACCTCTACTGTTGTCTACTGTACTCTACTCTACTGTACTCCACTGTACTCTATCCCTACTGTACTCCACTGTACTCTACCTCTACTGTGCTCCACTGTACTCTACCTCTACGGTACTCTACTGTTCTCTACCTCTATTGTACTCTACTGTACTCCACCTCTACTGTACTCCACTGTTCTCCACTGTACTCTACCTCTACTGTGCTCCACTGTACTCTACCTCTACTGTATTCCACTGTACTCTACCTCTACTGTGCTCCACTGTACTCTGCCTCTACTGTAATCCACTCTACTCTACCTCTACTGTGCTCCACTGTACTCCACTGTACTCTACCTCTACTGTGCTCCACTGTACTCCACTGTACTCTACCTCTACTGTGCTCCACTGTACTCCACTGTACTATACCTCTACTGTGCTCCACTGTTCTCTATTTCTACTGTACTCCTCTGTACTCTACCTATACTGTGCTCCACTGTACTCTATCTCTACTGTGCTCCACTGTACTCTACCTCTACTGTACTCTACTGTACTCCACCTCTAATGTGCTCCACTGTACTCTAGCTCTACTGTACTCCACTGTACTTTACCTCTACTTTACTCCACTGTACTCTACCTCTACTGTGCTCCACTGTACTCTACCTCTACTGTACTCCACTATACTCTAACTCTACTATACTCCACTGTACTCTATCTCTACTGTGCTCCACTGTACTCTATTTCTACTGTGCTCCACTGTACTCTATCTCTACTGTACTCCATTGTACTCTATCTCTACTGTACTTCACTGTCCTCTATCTCTACTGTACTCTACTGTACTCTACCTCTATTGTGCTCCACTGTACTCTATCTCTACTGTACTCTACTGTACTCTATCTCTACTGTACTCCACTGTACTCTATCTCTACTGTACTCCACTGTACTCTACCTCTACTGTACTCCTCTGTACTCTACCTATACTGTGCTCCACTGTACTCTATCTCTACTGTGCTCCACTGTACTCTACCTCTACTGTACTCTATTGTACTCCACCTCTAATGTGCTCCACTGTACTCTAGCTCTACTGTACTCCACTGTACTTTACCTCTACTTTACTCCACTGTACTATACCTCTACTGTGCTCCACTGTACTCTATTTCTACTGTACTCCTCTGTACTCTACCTATACTGTGCTCCACTGTACTCTATCTCTACTGTGCCCCACTGTACTCTACCTCTACTGTACTCTACTGTACTCCACCTCTAATGTGCTCCACTGTACTCTAGCTCTACTGTACTCCCCTGTACTCTATCTTAACTGTACTCCACTGTACCCTGCCTCTACTGTGCTCCACTGTACTCTACCTCTACTATACTCCACTCTACTCTACCTCTACTGTACTCTACTGTACTCTACCTCTACTGTACTCTACCTCTGCTATGCTCCACTGTACTCTACCTCTACTGTACTCTACTGTACTCTACCTCTACTGTACTCCACTGTACTCTACCTCTACTGTGCTCCACTGTACTCTATCTCTACTGTGCTCCACTGTACTCTACCTCTACTGTGCTCCACTGTACTCTACCTCTACTGTGCTCAACTGTACTCTACTCTACTGTACTCCACTGTACTCTATCTCTACTGTACTCTACTGTACTCTACCTCTACTGTGCTCCACTGTAATCTATCTCTACTGTACTCCACTGTACTCTATCTCTACTGTACTCCACTGTACTCTATCTCTAATGTGATCCACTGTACTCTACCTCTACTGTGATCCACTGTACTCTATCTCTACTGTGATCCACTGTACTCTACCTCTACTGTACTCCACTGTACTCTATCTCTACTGTACTCCACTGCACTCTACCTCTACTGTACTCTACTGTTCTCTACCTCTACTGTACTCCACTGTACTCTATCTCTACTGTGATCCACTGTACTCTACCTCTACTGTGCTCCACTGTACTCTATCTCTACTGTGCTCCACTGTACTCTACCTCTACTGTACTCCACTGTACTCTACCTCTACTGTACTCCACTGTACTCTACCTCTACTGTACTCCACTGTACTCTACCTCTACTGTTATCTACCTCTACTGTTGTCTACTGTACTCTACTCTACTGTACTCCACTGTACTCTATCCCTACTGTACTCCACTGTACTCTACCTCTACTGTGCTCCACTGTACTCTACCTCTACGGTACTCTACTGTTCTCTACCTCTATTGTACTCTACTGTACTCCACCTCTACTGTACTCCACTGTTCTCCACTGTACTCTACCTCTACTGTGCTCCACTGTACTCTACCTCTACTGTATTCCACTGTACTCTACCTCTACTGTGCTCCACTGTACTCTACCTCTACTGTAATCCACTCTACTCTACCTCTACTGTGCTCCACTGTACTCCACTGTACTCTACCTCTACTGTGCTCCACTGTACTCCACTGTACTCTACCTCTACTGTGCTTAACTGTACTCTACCTCTACTGTACTCCACTGTACTCTATCTCTACTGGACTCTACTGTACTCTACCTCTACTGTACTCCACTGTAATCTACCTCTACTGTACTCTATCTCTACTGTACTCCACTGTACTCTATCTTTAATGTGATCCACTGTACTCTACCTCTACTGTGATCCACTGTACTCTATCTCTACTGTGCTCCACTGTACTCTACCTCTACTGTACTCCACTGTACTCTATCTCTACTGTACTCCACTGCACTCTACCTCTACTGTACTCCACTGTACTCTATCTCTACTGTGATCCACTGTACTCTACCTCTACTGTGCTCCACTGTACTCTATCTCTACTGTGCTCCACTGTACTCTACCTCTACTGTACTCCACTGTACTCTACCTCTACTGTACTCCACTGTACTCTACCTCTACTGTACTCCACTGTACTCTACCTCTACTGTTGTCTACTGTACTCTACTCTACTGTACTCCGCTGTACTCTATCTCTACTGTACTCCACTGTACTCTACCTCTACTGTGCTCCACTGTACTCTACCTCTACGGTACTCTACTGTTCTCTACCTCTATTGTACTCTACTGCACTCCACATCTACTGTACTCCACTGTTCTCCACTGTACTCTACCTCTACTGTGCTCCACTGTACTCTACCTCTACTGTATTCCACTGTACTCTACCTCTACTGTGCTCCACTGTACTCTACCTCTACTGTACTCCACTCTACTCTACCTCTACTGTGCTCCACTTTACTCCACTGTACTCTACCTCTATTGTGCTCCACTGTACTCCACTGTACTCTACCTCTACTGTGCTTCACTGTACTCTACCTCTACTGTACTACACTGTACTCTACCTCTACTGTGCTCCACTGTACTCTACCTCTACTGTACTCCACTCTACTCTACCTCTACTGTGCTCCACTGTACTCTCTCTAATGTAATCCATTGTACTCTACCTCTACTGTACTCCACCTCTAATGTGCTCCACTGTATTCCACTGTACTCTATCTCTACTGTACTCCACTGTACTCTATCTCTAATGTGATCCACTGTACTCTACCTCTACTGTGATCCACTGTACTCTATCTCTACTGTGATCCACTGTACTCTACCTCTACTGTACTCCACTGTACTCTATCTCTACAGTACTCCACTGCACTCTACCTCTACTGTACTCTACTGTTCTCTACCTCTACTGTACTCCACTGTACTCTATCTCTACTGTGATCCACTGTACTCTACCTCTACTGTGCTCCACTGTACTCTATCTCTACTGTGCTCCACTGTACTCTACCTCTACTGTACTCCACTGTACTCTACCTCTACTGTACTCCACTGTACTCTACCTCTACTGTACTCCACTGTACTCTACCTCTACTGTTATCTACCTCTACTGTTGTCTACTGTACTCTACTCTACTGTACTCCACTGTACTCTATCCCTACTGTACTCCACTGTACTCTACCTCTACTGTGCTCCACTGTACTCTACACTAACGGTACTCTACTGTTCTCTACCTCTATTGTACTCTACTGTACTCCACCTCTACTGTACTCCACTGTTCTCCACTGTACTCTACCTCTACTGTGCTCCACTGTACTCTACCTCTACTGTATTCCACTGTACTCTACCTCTACTGTGCTCCACTGTACTCTACCTCTACTGTAATCCACTCTACTCTACCTCTACTGTGCTCCACTGTACTCCACTGTACTCTACCTCTACTGTGCTCCACTGTACTCCACTGTACTCTACCTCTACTGTGCTCCACTGTACTCCACTGTACTATACCTCTACTGTGCTCCACTGTACTCTATTTCTACTGTACTCCTCTGTACTCTACCTATACTGTGCTCCACTGTACTCTATCTCTACTGTGCTCCACTGTACTCTACCTCTACTGTACTCTACTGTACTCCACCTCTAATGTGCTCCACTGTACTCTAGCTCTACTGTACTCCACTGTACTTTACCTCTACTTTACTCCACTGTACTCTACCTCTACTGTGCTCCACTGTACTCTACCTCTACTGTACTCCACTATACTCTAACTCTACTATACTCCACTGTACTCTATCTCTACTGTGCTCCACTGTACTCTATTTCTACTGTGCTCCACTGTACTCTATCTCTACTGTACTCCATTGTACTCTATCTCTACTGTACTTCACTGTCCTCTATCTCTACTGTACTCTACTGTACTCTACCTCTATTGTGCTCCACTGTACTCTATCTCTACTGTACTCTACTGTACTCTATCTCTACTGTACTCCACTGTACTCTATCTCTACTGTACTCCACTGTACTCTACCTCTACTGTACTCCTCTGTACTCTACCTATACTGTGCTCCACTGTACTCTATCTCTACTGTGCTCCACTGTACTCTACCTCTACTGTACTCTATTGTACTCCACCTCTAATGTGCTCCACTGTACTCTAGCCCTACTGTACTCCACTGTACTTTACCTCTACTTTACTCCACTGTACTATACCTCTACTGTGCTCCACTGTACTCTATTTCTACTGTACTCCTCTGTACTCTACCTATACTGTGCTCCACTGTACTCTATCTCTACTGTGCTCCACTGTACTCTACCTCTACTGTACTCTACTGTACTCCACCTCTAATGTGCTCCACTGTACTCTAGCTCTACTGTACTCCCCTGTACTCTATCTTAACTGTACTCCACTGTACCCTGCCTCTACTGTGCTCCACTGTACTCTACCTCTACTATACTCCACTCTACTCTACCTCTACTGTACTCTACTGTACTCTACCTCTACTGTACTCTACCTCTACTATGCTCCACTGTACTCTACCTCTACTGTACTCTACTGTACTCTACCTCTACTGTACTCCACTCTACTCTACCTCTACTGTGCTCCACTGTACTCTATCTCTACTGTGCTCCACTGTACTCTACCTCTACTGTGCTCAACTGTACTCTACTCTACTGTACTCCACTGTACTCTATCTCTACTGTACTCTACTGTACTCTACCTCTACTGTGCTCCACTGTAATCTATCTCTACTGTACTCCACTGTACTCTATCTCTACTGTACTCCACTGTACTCTATCTCTAATGTGATCCACTGTACTCTACCTCTACTGTGATCCACTGTACTCTATCTCTACTGTGATCCACTGTACTCTACCTCTACTGTACTCCACTGTACTCTATCTCTACTGTACTCCACTGCACTCTACCTCTACTGTACTCTACTGTTCTCTACCTCTACTGTACTCCACTGTACTCTATCTCTACTGTGATCCACTGTACTCTACCTCTACTGTGCTCCACTGTACTCTATCTCTACTGTGCTCCACTGTACTCTACCTCTACTGTACTCCACTGTACTCTACCTCTACTGTACTCCACTGTACTCTACCTCTACTGTACTCCACTGTACTCTACCTCTACTGTTATCTACCTCTACTGTTGTCTACTGTACTCTACTCTACTGTACTCCACTGTACTCTATCCCTACTGTACTCCACTGTACTCTACCTCTACTGTGCTCCACTGTACTCTACCTCTACGGTACTCTACTGTTCTCTACCTCTATTGTACTCTACTGTACTCCACCTCTACTGTACTCCACTGTTCTCCACTGTACTCTACCTCTACTGTGCTCCACTGTACTCTACCTCTACTGTATTCCACTGTACTCTACCTCTACTGTGCTCCACTGTACTCTACCTCTACTGTAATCCACTCTACTCTACCTCTACTGTGCTCCACTGTACTCCACTGTACTCTACCTCTACTGTGCTCCACTGTACTCCACTGTACTCTACCTCTACTGTGCTTAACTGTACTCTACCTCTACTGTACTCCACTGTACTCTATCTCTACTGGACTCTACTGTACTCTACCTCTACTGTACTCCACTGTAATCTACCTCTACTGTACTCTATCTCTACTGTACTCCACTGTACTCTATCTTTAATGTGATCCACTGTACTCTACCTCTACTGTGATCCACTGTACTCTATCTCTACTGTGCTCCACTGTACTCTACCTCTACTGTACTCCACTGTACTCTATCTCTACTGTACTCCACTGCACTCTACCTCTACTGTACTCCACTGTACTCTATCTCTACTGTGATCCACTGTACTCTACCTCTACTGTGCTCCACTGTACTCTATCTCTACTGTGCTCCACTGTACTCTACCTCTACTGTACTCCACTGTACTCTACCTCTACTGTACTCCACTGTACTCTACCTCTACTGTACTCCACTGTACTCTACCTCTACTGTTATCTACCTCTACTGTTGTCTACTGTACTCTACTCTACTGTACTCCACTGTACTCTATCTCTACTGTACTCCACTGTACTCTACCTCTACTGTGCTCCACTGTACTCTACCTCTACGGTACTCTACTGTTCTCTACCTCTATTGTACTCTACTGCACTCCACATCTACTGTACTCCACTGTTCTCCACTGTACTCTACCTCTACTGTGCTCCACTGTACTCTACCTCTACTGTATTCCACTGTACTCTACCTCTACTGTGCTCCACTGTACTCTACCTCTACTGTACTCCACTCTACTCTACCTCTACTGTGCTCCACTTTACTCCACTGTACTCTACCTCTATTGTGCTCCACTGTACTCCACTGTACTCTACCTCTACTGTGCTTCACTGTACTCTACCTCTACTGTACTACACTGTACTCTACCTCTACTGTGCTCCACTGTACTCTACCTCTACTGTACTCCACTCTACTCTACCTCTACTGTGCTCCACTGTACTCTCTCTAATGTAATCCATTGTACTCTACCTCTACTGTACTCCACCTCTAATGTGCTCCACTGTATTCCACTCTACTCTACCTCTACTGTACTCCACTGTACTCTACCTCTACTGTACTCCACTGTACTCTACCTCTACTGTGCTCCACTGTACTCTACCTCTACTGTACTCCACTGTACTCTACCTCTACTGTGCTCTACTGTACTCTATCTCTACTGTGCTCCACTGTACTCTACCTCTACTGTACTCCACTATACTCTAACTCTACTATACTCCACTGTACTCTATCTCTACTGTGCTCCACTGTACTCTATTTCTACTGTGCTCCACTGTCCTCTATCTCTACTGTACTCTACTGTACTCTACCTCTATTGTGCTCCACTGTACTCTATCTCTACTGTACTCTACTGTACTCTATCTCTACTGTACTCCACTGTACTCTATCTCTACTGTACTCCACTGTACTCTACCTCTACTGTACTCCTCTGTACTCTACCTATACTGTGCTCCACTGTACTCTATCTCTACTGTGCTCCACTGTACTCTACCTCTACTGTACTCTATTGTACTCCACCTCTAATGTGCTCCACTGTACTCTAGCTCTACTGTACTCCACTGTACTTTACCTCTACTTTACTCCACTGTACTATACCTCTACTGTGCTCCACTGTACTCTATTTCTACTGTACTCCTCTGTACTCTACCTATACTGTGCTCCACTGTACTCTATCTCTACTGTGCTCCACTGTACTCTACCTCTACTGTACTCTACTGTACTCCACCTCTAATGTGCTCCACTGTACTCTAGCTCTACTGTACTCCCCTGTACTCTATCTCAACTGTACTCCACTGTACCCTGCCTCTACTGTGCTCCACTGTACTCTACCTCTACTATACTCCACTCTACTCTACCTCTACTGTACTCTACTGTACTCCACCTCTACTGTACTCCACTGTTCTCCACTGTACTCTACCTCTACTGTGCTCCACTGTACTCTACCTCTACTGTGCTCCACTGTACTCTACCTCTACTGTAATCCACTCTACTCTACCTCTACTGTGCTCCACTGTACTCCACTGTACTCTACCTCTACTGTGCTCCACTGTACTCCACTGTACTCTACCTCTACTGTGCTCCACTGTACTCTACCTCTACGGTACTCTACTGTTCTCTACCTCTATTGTACTCTACTGTACTCCACCTCTACTGTACTCCACTGTTCTCCACTGTACTCTACCTCTACTGTGCTCCACTGTACTCTACCTCTACTGTACTCTACTGTACTCTACCTCTACTGTACTCCACTGTACTCTACCTCTACTGTACTCCACTGTACTCTATCTCTACTGTGCTCCACTGTACTCTACCTCTACTGTGCTCAACTGTACTCTACTCTACTGTACTCCACTGTACTCTATCTCTACTGTACTCTACTGTACTCTACCTCTACTGTGCTCCACTGTAATCTACCTCTACTGTACTCCACTGTACTCTATCTCTACTGTACTCCACCGTACTCTATCTCTAATGTGATCCACTGTACTCTACCTCTACTGTGATCCACTGTACTCTATCTCTACTGTGATCCACTGTACTCTACCTCTACTGTACTCCACTGTACTCTACCTCTACTGTACTCCACTGTACTCTACCTCTACTGTACTCCACTGTACTCTACCTCTACTGTTATCTACCTCTACTGTTGTCTACTGTACTCTACTCTACTGTACTCCGCTGTACTCTATCTCTACTGTACTCCACTGTACTCTACCTCTACTGTGCTCCACTGTACTCTACCTCTACGGTACTCTACTGTTCTCTACCTCTATTGTACTCTACTGCACTCCACATCTACTGTACTCCACTGTTCTCCACTGTACTCTACCTCTACTGTGCTCCACTGTACTCTACCTCTACTGTATTCCACTGTACTCTACCTCTACTGTGCTCCACTGTACTCTACCTCTACTGTACTCCACTCTACTCTACCTCTACTGTGCTCCACTTTACTCCACTGTACTTTACCTCTACTTTACTCCACTGTACTATACCTCTACTGTGCTCCACTGTACTCTATTTCTACTGTACTCCTCTGTACTCTACCTATACTGTGCTCCACTGTACTCTATCTCTACTGTGCTCCACTGTACTCTACCTCTACTGTACTCTACTGTACTCCACCTCTAATGTGCTCCACTGTACTCTAGCTCTACTGTACTCCCCTGTACTCTATCTCAACTGTACTCCACTGTACCCTGCCTCTACTGTGCTCCACTGTACTCTACCTCTACTATACTCCACTCTACTCTACCTCTACTGTACTCTACTGTACTCCACCTCTACTGTACTCCACTGTTCTCCACTGTACTCTACCTCTACTGTGCTCCACTGTACTCTACCTCTACTGTGCTCCACTGTACTCTACCTCTACTGTAATCCACTCTACTCTACCTCTACTGTGCTCCACTGTACTCCACTGTACTCTACCTCTACTGTGCTCCACTGTACTCCACTGTACTCTACCTCTACTGTGCTTCACTGTACTCTACCTCTACTGTACTCCACTGTACTCTACCTCTACTGTGCTCCACTGTACTCTACCTCTACGGTACTCTACTGTTCTCTACCTCTATTGTACTCTACTGTACTCCACCTCTACTGTACTCCACTGTTCTCCACTGTACTCTACCTCTACTGTGCTCCACTGTACTCTACCTCTACTGTACTCTACTGTACTCTACCTCTACTGTACTCCACTGTACTCTACCTCTACTGTACTCCACTGTACTCTATCTCTACTGTGCTCCACTGTACTCTACCTCTACTGTGCTCAACTGTACTCTACTCTACTGTACTCCACTGTACTCTATCTCTACTGTACTCTACTGTACTCTACCTCTACTGTGCTCCACTGTAATCTACCTCTACTGTACTCCACTGTACTCTATCTCTACTGTACTCCACTGTACTCTATCTCTAATGTGATCCACTGTACTCTACCTCTACTGTGATCCACTGTACTCTATCTCTACTGTGATCCACTGTACTCTACCTCTACTGTACTCCACTGTACTCTACCTCTACTGTACTCCACTGTACTCTACCTCTACTGTACTCCACTGTACTCTACCTCTACTGTTATCTACCTCTACTGTTGTCTACTGTACTCTACTCTACTGTACTCCGCTGTACTCTATCTCTACTGTACTCCACTGTACTCTACCTCTACTGTGCTCCACTGTACTCTACCTCTACGGTACTCTACTGTTCTCTACCTCTATTGTACTCTACTGCACTCCACATCTACTGTACTCCACTGTTCTCCACTGTACTCTACCTCTACTGTGCTCCACTGTACTCTACCTCTACTGTATTCCACTGTACTCTACCTCTACTGTGCTCCACTGTACTCTACCTCTACTGTACTCCACTCTACTCTACCTCTACTGTGCTCCACTTTACTCCACTGTACTCTACCTCTATTGTGCTCCACTGTACTCCACTGTACTCTACCTCTACTGTGCTTCACTGTACTCTACCTCTACTGTACTACACTGTACTCTACCTCTACTGTGCTCCACTGTACTCTACCTCTACTGTACTCCACTCTACTCTACCTCTACTGTGCTCCACTGTACTCTCTCTAATGTAATCCATTGTACTCTACCTCTACTGTACTCCACCTCTAATGTGCTCCACTGTATTCCACTCTACTCTACCTCTACTGTACTCCACTGTACTCTACCTCTACTGTACTCCACTGTACTCTACCTCTACTGTACTCCACTATACTCTAACTCTACTATACTCCACTGTACTCTATCTCTACTGTGCTCCACTGTACTCTATTTCTACTGTGCTCCACTGTACTCTATCTCTACTGTACTCCACTGTACTCTATCTCTACTGTACTTCACTGTCCTCTATCTCTACTGTACTCTACTGTACTCTACCTCTATTGTGCTCCACTGTACTCTATCTCTACTGTACTCTACTGTACTCTATCTCTACTGTACTCCACTGTACTCTATCTCTACTGTACTCCACTGTACTCTACCTCTACTGTACTCCTCTGTACTCTACCTATACTGTGCTCCACTGTACTCTATCTCTACTGTGCTCCACTGTACTCTACCTCTACTGTACTCTATTGTACTCCACCTCTAATGTGCTCCACTGTACTCTAGCTCTACTGTACTCCACTGTACTTTACCTCTACTTTACTCCACTGTACTATACCTCTACTGTGCTCCACTGTACTCTATTTCTACTGTACTCCTCTGTACTCTACCTATACTGTGCTCCACTGTACTCTATCTCTACTGTGCTCCACTGTACTCTACCTCTACTGTACTCTACTGTACTCCACCTCTAATGTGCTCCACTGTACTCTAGCTCTACTGTACTCCCCTGTACTCTATCTCAACTGTACTCCACTGTACCCTGCCTCTACTGTGCTCCACTGTACTCTACCTCTACTATACTCCACTCTACTCTACCTCTACTGTACTCTACTGTACTCCACCTCTACTGTACTCCACTGTTCTCCACTGTACTCTACCTCTACTGTGCTCCACTGTACTCTACCTCTACTGTGCTCCACTGTACTCTACCTCTACTGTAATCCACTCTACTCTACCTCTACTGTGCTCCACTGTACTCCACTGTACTCTACCTCTACTGTGCTCCACTGTACTCCACTGTACTCTACCTCTACTGTGCTTCACTGTACTCTACCTCTACTGTACTCCACTGTACTCTACCTCTACTGTGCTCCACTGTACTCTACCTCTACGGTACTCTACTGTTCTCTACCTCTATTGTACTCTACTGTACTCCACCTCTACTGTACTCCACTGTTCTCCACTGTACTCTACCTCTACTGTGCTCCACTGTACTCTACCTCTACTGTACTCTACTGTACTCTACCTCTACTGTACTCCACTGTACTCTACCTCTACTGTACTCCACTGTACTCTATCTCTACTGTGCTCCACTGTACTCTACCTCTACTGTGCTCAACTGTACTCTACTCTACTGTACTCCACTGTACTCTATCTCTACTGTACTCTACTGTACTCTACCTCTACTGTGCTCCACTGTAATCTACCTCTACTGTACTCCACTGTACTCTATCTCTACTGTACTCCACTGTACTCTATCTCTAATGTGATCCACTGTACTCTACCTCTACTGTGATCCACTGTACTCTATCTCTACTGTGATCCACTGTACTCTACTTCTACTGTACTCCACTGTACTCTATCTCTACTGTACTCCACTGCACTCTACCTCTACTGTACTCTACTGTTCTCTACCTCTACTGTACTCCACTGTACTCTATCTCTACTGTGATCCACTGTACTCTACCTCTACTGTGCTCCACTGTACTCTATCTCTACTGTGCTCCACTGTACTCTACCTCTACTGTACTCCACTGTACTCTACCTCTACTGTACTCCACTGTACTCTACCTCTACTGTACTCCACTGTACTCTACCTCTACTGTTATCTACCTCTACTGTTGTCTACTGTACTCTACTCTACTGTAGTCCACTGTACTCTATCCCTACTGTACTCCACTGTACTCTACCTCTACTGTGCTCCACTGTACTCTACCTCTACGGTACTCTACTGTTCTCTACCTCTATTGTACTCTACTGTACTCCACCTCTACTGTACTCCACTGTTCTCCACTGTACTCTACCTCTACTGTGCTCCACTGTACTCTACCTCTACTGTATTCCACTGTACTCTACCTCTACTGTGCTCCACTGTACTCTACCTCTACTGTAATCCACTCTACTCTACCTCTACTGTGCTCCACTGTACTCCACTGTACTCTACCTCTACTGTGCTCCACTGTACTCCACTGTACTCTACCTCTACTGTGCTTCACTGTACTCTACCTCTACTGTACTCCACTGTACTCTACCTCTACTGTGTCCCACTGTACTCTACCTCTACTGTACTCCACTCTACTCTACCTCTACTGTGTTCCACTGTACTCTACCTCTACTGTACTCCACTCTACTCTATCTCTACTGTGCTCCACTGTACTCTCTCTACTGTACTCCACTGTACTCTACCTCTACTGTACTCTACTGTACTCCACTATACTCTAACTCTACTGTACTCCACTGTACTCTACCTCTACTGTGCTCCACTGTACTCTACCTCTACGGTACTCTACTGTTCTCTACCTCTATTGTACTCTACTGTACTCCACCTCTACTGTACTCCACTGTTCTCCACTGTACTCTACCTCTACTGTGCTCCACTGTACTCTACCTCTACTGTGCTCCACTGTACTCTACCTCTACTGTAATCCACTCTACTCTACCTCTACTGTGCTCCACTGTACTCCACTGTACTCTACCTCTACTGTGCTCCACTGTACTCCACTGTACTCTACCTCTACTGTGCTTCACTGTACTCTACCTCTACTGTACTCCACTGTACTCTACCTCTACTGTGCTCCACTGTACTCTACCTCTACGGTACTCTACTGTTCTCTACCTCTATTGTACTCTACTGTACTCCACCTCTACTGTACTCCACTGTTCTCCACTGTACTCTACCTCTACTGTGCTCCACTGTACTCTACCTCTACTGTGCTCCACTGTACTCTACCTCTACTGTAATCCACTCTACTCTACCTCTACTGTGCTCCACTGTACTCCACTGTACTCTACCTCTACTGTGCTCCACTGTACTCCACTGTACTCTACCTCTACTGTGCTTCACTGTACTCTACCTCTACTGTACTCCACTGTACTCTACCTCTACTGTGCTCCACTGTACTCTACCTCTACTGTACTCCACTCTACTCTATCTCTACTGTGCTCCACTGTACTCTCTCTACTGTACTCCACTGTACTCTACCTCTACTGTACTCTACTGTACTCCACTATACTCTAACTCTACTATACTCCACTGTACTCTATCTCTACTGTGCTCCACTGTACTCTATTTCTACTGTGCTCCACTGTACTCTATCTCTACTGTACTCCACTGTACTCTATCTCTACTGTACTCCACTGTACTCTATCTCTACTGTACTTCACTGTCCTCTATCTCTACTGTACTCTACTGTACTCTACCTCTACTGTACTCCACTATACTCTATCTCTACTGTACTCCACTGTACTCTACCTCTACTGTACTCCTCTGTACTCTACCTATACTGTGCTCCACTGTACTCTATCTCTACTGTGCTCCACTGTACTCTACCTCTACTGTACTCTATTGTACTCCACCTCTAATGTGCTCCACTGTACTCTAGCTCTACTGTACTCCACTGTACTTTACCTCTACTTTACTCCACTGTACTCTACCTATACTGTGCTCCACTGTACTCTATCTCTACAGTGCTCCACTTTACTCTACCTCTACTGTACTCTACTGTACTCCACCTCTAATGTGATCCACTGTATTCCACTCTACTCTACCTCTACTGTACTCCACTGTACTCTACCTCTACTGTACTCCACTGTACTCTACCTCTACTGTGCTCCACTGTACTCTACCTCTACTGTACTCCACTGTACTCTACCTCTACTGTGCTCTACTGTACTCTATCTCTACTGTGCTCCACTGTACTCTACCTCTACTGTACTCCACTATACTCTAACTCTACTATACTCCACTGTACTCTATCTCTACTGTGCTCCACTGTACTCTATATCTACTGTGCTCCACTGTACTCTTTCTCTACTGTACTCCACTGTACTCTATCTCTACTGTACTTCACTGTCCTCTATCTCTACTGTACTCTACTGTACTCTACCTCTATTGTGCTCCACTGTACTCTATCTCTACTGTACTCTACTGTACTCTATCTCTACTGTACTCCACTGTACTCTATCTCTACTGTACTCCACTGTACTCTACCTCTACTGTACTCCTCTGTACTCTACCTATACTGTGCTCCACTGTACTCTACCTCTACTGTACTCCACTGTACTCTATCTCTACTGTACTCCCCTGTACTTTACCTCTACTGTACTCCACTGTACTCTACCTCTACTGTGCTCCACTGTACTCTATTTCTACTGTACTCCTCTGTACTCTACCTCTACTGTGCTCCACTGTACTCTATCTCTAATGTACTCCACTGTACTCTATCTCTACTGTGATCCACTGTACTCTACCTCTGCTGTGCTCCACTGTACTCTATCTCTAATGTACTCCACTGTACTCTATCTCTACTGTGATCCACTGTACTCTATCTCTACTGTGATCCACTGTACTCTACCTCTACTGTACTCCACTGTACTCTACTGTTCTCTACCTCTACTGTACTCTACTGTGCTCCACTGTACTCCACTGTACTCTACCTCTACTGTGCTCCACTGTACTCTACCTCTACTGTGCTCCACTGTACTCTATCTCTACTGTGCTCCACTGTACCCTACCTCTACTGTGCTCCACTGTACTCTACCTCTACTGTACTCCACTCTACTCTACCTCTACTGTGCTCCACTGTACTCTCTCTACTGTACTCCACTGTACTCTACCTCTACTGTACTCTACTGTACTCCACCTCTAATGTGCTCCACTGTATTCCACTCTACTCTACCTCTACTGTACTCCACTGTACTCTACCTCTACTGTACTCCACTGTACTCTACCTCTACTGTGCTCCATTGTACTCTACCTCTACTGTACTCCACTGTACTCTACCTCTACTGTGCTCTATTGTACTCTATCTCTACTGTGCTCCACTGTACTCTACCTCTACTGTACTCCACTATACTCTAACTCTACTATACTCCACTGTACTCTATCTCTACTGTGCTCCACTGTACTCTATTTCTACTGTGCTCCACTGTACTCTATCTCTACTGTACTCCACTCTACTCTATCTCTACTGTACTTCACTGTCCTCTATCTCTACTGTACTCTACTGTACTCTACCTCTATTGTGCTCCACTGTACTCTATCTCTACTGTACTCTACTGTACTCTATCTCTACTGTACTCCACTGTACTCTATCTCTACTGTACTCCACTGTACTCTACCTCTACTGTACTCCTCTGTACTCTACCTATACTGTGCTCCACTGTACTCTATCTCTACTGTGCTCCACTGTACTCTACCTCTACTGTACTCTATTTTACTCCACCTCTCATGTGCTCCACTGTACTCTAGCTCTACTGTACTCCACTGTACTTTACCTCTACTTTACTCCACTGTACTCTACCTCTACTGTGCTCCACTGTACTCTATTTCTACTGTACTCCTCTGTACTCTACCTATACTGTGCTCCACTGTACTCTATCTCTACTGTGCTCCACTGTACTCTACCTCTACTGTACTCTACTGTACTCCACCTCTAATGTGCTCCACTGTACTCTAGCTCTACTGTACTCCCCTGTACTCTATCTCTACTGTACTCCACTGTACCCTGCCTCTACTGTGCTCCACTGTACTCTACCTCTACTATACTCCACTCTACTCTACCTCTACTGTACTCTACTGTACTCTACCTCTACTGTACTCTACCTCTACTATGCTCCACTGTACTCTACCTCTACTGTACTCTACTGTACTCTACCTCTACTGTACTCCACTGTGCTCTACCTCTACTGTGCTCCACTGTACTCTACCTCTACTGTGCTCAACTGTACTCTACTCTACTGTACTCCACTGTACTCTATCTCTACTGTACTCTACTGTACTCTACCTCTACTGTGCTCCAATGTAATCTACCTCTACTGTACTCCACTGTACTCTATCTCTACTGTACTCCACTGTACTCTATCTCTAATGTGATCCACTGTACTCTACCTCTACTGTGATCCACTGTACTCTATCTCTACTGTGCTCCACTGTACTCTACCTCTACTGTACTCCACTGTACTCTATCTCTACTGTACTCCACTGCACTCTACCTCTACTGTACTCTACTGTTCTCTACCTCTCCTGTACTCCACTGTACTCTATCTCTACTGTGATCCACTGTACTCTACCTCTACTGTGCTCCACTGTACTCTATCTCTACTGTGCTCCACTGTACTCTACCTCTACTCTGCTCCACTGTACTCTACTCTACTGTACTCCACTGTACTCTATCTCTACTGTACTCCACTGTACTCTACCTCTACTGTGCTCCACTGTACTCTACCTCTACGGTACTCTACTGTTCTCTACCTCTATTGTACTCTACTGTACTCCACCTCTACTGTACTCCACTGTTCTCCACTGTACTCTACCTCTACTGTGCTCCACTGTACTCTACCTCTACTGTATTCCACTGTACTCTACCTCTACTGTGCTCCACTGTACTCTACCTCTACTGTAATCCACTCTACTCTACCTCTACTGTGCTCCACTGTACTCCACTGTACTCTACCTCTACTGTGCTCCACTGTACTCCTCTGTACTCTACCTCTACTGTGCTTCACTGTACTCTACCTCTACTGTACTCCACTGTACTCTACCTCTACTGTGCTCCACTGTACTCTACCTCTACTGTACTCCACTCTACTCTATCTACTGTGCTCCACTGTACTCTCTCTACTGTACTCCACTGTACTCTACCTCTACTGTACTCTACTGTACTCCACCTCTAATGTGCTCCACTATATTCCACTCTACTCTACCTCTACTGTACTCCACTGTACTCTACCTCTACTGTACTCCACTGTACTCTACCTCTACTGTGCTCCACTGTACTCTACCTCTACTGTGCTCTACTGTACTCTATCTCTACTGTGCTCCACTGTACTCTACCTCTACTGTACTCCACTATACTCTAACTCTACTATACTCCACTGTACTCTATCTCTACTGTGCTCCACTGTACTCTATTTCCACTGTGCTCCACTGTACTCTATCTCTACTGTACTCCACTGTACTCTATCTCTACTGTACTCCACTGTACTCTATCTCTACTGTACTTCACTGTCCTCTATCTCTACTGTACTCTACTGTACTCTACCTCTACTGTACTCCACTGTACTCTATCTCTACTGTACTCCACTGTACTCTACCTCTACTGTACTCCTCTGTACTCTACCTATACTGTGCTCCACTGTACTCTATCTCTACTCTGCTCCACTGTACTCTACCTCTACTGTACTCTATTGTACTCCACCTCTAATGTTCTCCACTGTACTCTAGCTCTACTGTACTCCACTGTACTTTACCTCTACTTTACTCCACTGTACTCTACCTCTACTGTGCTCCACTGTACTCTATTTCTACTGTACTCCTCTGTACTCTACCTATACTGTGCTCCACTGTACTCTATCTCTACTGTGCTCCACTGTACTCTACCTCTACTGTACTCTACTGTACTCCACCTCTAATGTGATCCACTGTATTCCACTCTACTCTACCTCTACTGTACTCCACTGTACTCTACCTCTACTGTACTCCACTGTACTCTACCTCTACTGTGCTCCACTGTACTCTACCTCTACTGTACTCCACTGTACTCTACCTCTACTGTGCTCTACTGTTCTCTATCTCTACTGTGCTCCACTGTACTCTACCTCTACTGTACTCCACTATACTCTAACTCTACTATACTCCACTGTACTCTATCTCTACTGTGCTCCACTGTACTCTATTTCTACTGTGCTCCACTGTACTCTATCTCTACTGTACTCCACTGTACTCTATCTCTACTGTACTTCACTGTCCTCTATCTCTACTGTACTCTACTGTACTCTACCTCTATTGTGCTCCACTGTACTCTATCTCTACTGTACTCTACTGTACTCTATCTCTACTGTACTCCACTGTACTCTATCTCTACTGTACTCCACTGTACTCTACCTCTACTGTACTCCTCTGTACTCTACCTATACTGTGCTCCACTGTACTCTATCTCTACTGTGCTCCACTGTACTCTACCTCTACTGTACTCTATTGTACTCCACCTCTAATGTGCTCCACTGTACTCTAGCTCTACTGTACTCCACTGTACTTTACCTCTACTTTACTCCACTGTACTCTACCTCTACTGTGCTCCACTGTACTCTATTTCTACTGTACTCCTCTGTGCTCTACCTATACTGTGCTCCACTGTACTCTATCTCTACAGTGCTCCACTGTACTCTAGCTCTACTGTACTCCCCTGTACTTTACCTCTACTGTACTCCACTGTACTCTACCTCTACTGTGCTCCACTGTACTCTATTTCTACTGTACTCCTCTGTACTCTACCTCTACTGTGCTCCACTGTACTCTATCTCTAATGTACTCCACTGTACTCTATCTCTACTGTGATCCACTGTACTCTACCTCTGCTGTGCTCCACTGTACTCTATCTCTAATGTACTCCACTGTACTCTATCTCTACTGTGATCCACTGTACTCTATCTCTACTGTGATCCACTGTACTCTACCTCTACTGTACTCCACTGTACTCTACTGTTCTCTACCTCTACTGTACTCTACTGTGCTCCACTGTACTCCACTGTACTCTACCTCTACTGTGCTCCACTGTACTCTACCTCTACTGTGCTCCACTGTACTCTATCTCTACTGTACTCTACCTCTACTGTACTCCACTGTACTCTATCTCTACTGTGCTCCACTGTACTCTACCTCTACTGTGCTCAACTGTACTCTACTGTACTCCACTGTACTCTACCTCTACTGTGCTCCACTGTACTCTACCTCTACTGTACTCCACTGTACTTAATCTCTAATGTGATCCACTGTACTCTACCTCTACTGTGATCCACTGTACTCTACCTCTACTGTGCTCCACTGTACTCTATCTCTACTGTGCTCCACTGTACTCTACCTCTACTGTACTCCACTGTACTCTATCTCTACTGTACTCCACTGTACTCTACCTCTACTGTACTCTACTGTTCTCTACCTCTACTGTACTCCACTGTACTCTATCTCTACTGTGATCCACTGTACTCTACCTCTACTGGGCTCTACTGTACTCTACTCTACTGTACTCCACTGTACTCTATCTCTATTGTACTCCACTGTACTCTACCTCTACTGTACTCTACTGTTCTCTACCTCTACTGTACTCTACTGTACTCCACCTCTACTGTGCTCCACTGTTCTCCACTGTACTCTACCTCTACTGTGCTCCACTGTACTCTACCTCTACTTTATTCCACTGTACTCTACCTCTACTGTGCTCCACTGTACTCTACCTCTACTGTACTCCACTCTACTCTACCTCTACTGTGCTCCACTGTACTCCACTGTACTCTACCTCTACTGTGCTCCACTGTACTCCACTGTACTCTACCTCTATTGTGCTTCACTGTACTCTACCTCTACTGTACTCCACTGTACTCTACCTCTACTGTGCTCCACTGTACTCTACCTCTACTGTACTCCACTCTAATCTACCTCTACTGTGCTCCACTGTACTCTCTCTACTGTACTCCACTGTACTCTACCTCTACTGTACTCTACTGTACTCCAACTCTAATGTGCTCGACTGTACTCTACTTCTACTGTACTCCACTGTACTCTACCTCTACTGTACTCCACTGTACTCTACCTCTACTGTTACGCAGCACGTTTGAGCTTCAGCAAGAACCAATGAGGTTCATTCTCGTGTTACGCAGCACGTTTGAGCTTCTGCAAGAGCCAATGAGGTTCATTCTCGTGTTACGCAGCACGTTTGAGCTTCTGCAAGAGCCAATGAGGTTCATTCTCGTGTTACGCAGCACGTTTGAGCTTCAGCAAGAGCCAATGAGGTTCATTCTCGTGTTACGCATCACGTTTGAGCTTCAGCAAGAGCCAATGAGGTTCATTCTCGTGTTACGCAGCACGTTTGAGCTTCAGCAAGAACCAATGAGGTTCATTCTCGTGTTACAGAGCACGTTTGAGCTTCAGCAAGAACCAATGAGGTTCATTCTCGTGTTACGCAGCACGTTTGAGCTTCAGCAAGAACCAATGAGGTTCATTCTCGTGTTACGCAGCACGTTGAGCTTCTGCAAGAGCCAATGAGGTTCATTCTCGTGTTACGCAGCACGTTTGAGCTTCAGCAAGAGCCAATGAGGTTCATTCTCGTGTTACGCAGCACGTTTGAGCTTCAGCAAGAGCCAATGAGGTTCATTCTCGTGTTACGCAGCACGTTTGAGCTTTTGCAAGAACCAATGAGGTTCATTCTCGTGTTACGCATCACGTTTGAGCTTCTGCAAGAGCCAATGAGGTTCATTCTCGTGTTACGCATCACGTTTGAGCTTCTGCAAGAACCAACGAGGTTCATTCTCGTGTTACGCAGCACGTTTAAGCTTCTGCAAGAGCCAATGAGGTTCATTCTCATGTTACGCAGCACGTTGAGCTTCAGCAAGAGCCAATGAGGTTCATTCTCGTGTTACGCAGCACGTTGAGCTTCAGCAAGAACCAATGAGGTTAATTCTCGTGTTACGCAGCACATTGAGCTTCTGCAAGAGCCAATGAGGTTCATTCTCGTGTTACGCAGCACGTTGAGCTTCTGCAAGAGCCAATGAGGTTCATTCTCGTGTTACGCAGCACGTTGAGCTTCTGCAAGAGCCAATGAGGTTTATTCTCGTGTTACGCAGCACATTGAGCTTCAGCAAGAGCCAATGAGGTTCATTCTCGTGTTACGCAGCACGTTGAGCTTCAGCAAGAGCCAATGAGGTTCATTCTCGTGTTACGCAGCACGTTGAGCTTCAGCAAGAGCCAATGAGGTTCATTCTCGTGTTACGCAGCACGTTGAGCTTCTGCAAGAGCCAATGAGGTTTATTCTCGTGTTACGCAGCACATTGAGCTTCAGCAAGAGCCAATGAGGTTCATTCTCGTGTTACGCAGCACGTTGAGCTTCAGCAAGAACCAATGAGGTTCATTCTCGTGTTACGCAGCACGTTGAGCTTCTGCAAGAGCCAATGAGGTTCATTCTCGTGTTACGCAGCACGTTGATCTTCTGCAAGAGCCAATGAGGTTCATTCTCGTGTTACGCAGCACGTTTGGGCTTCAGCAAGAGCCAATGAGGTTCATTCTCGTGTTACGCAGCACGTTGAGCTTCTGCAAGAGCCAATGAGGTTCATTCTCGTGTTACGCAGCACGTTGAGCTTCAGCAAGAGCCAATGAGGTTCATTCTCGTGTTACGCAGCACGTTTGAGCTTCAGCAAGAGCCAATGAGGTTCATTCTCGTGTTACGCAGCACGTTTGGGCTTCAGCAAGAGCCAATGAGGTTCATTCTCGTGTTACGCAACACGTTTGAGCTTCAGCGAGAGCCAATGAGGTTCATTCTCGTGTTACGCAGCACGTTTGGGCTTCAGCAAAAGCCAATGCTCATTCTCGCGAGTCAAGCAGGTTTGTTGAGTTTCTGTTTATGTTAGCTCATTAGTGTTTGAATTAAAGCTTAGCTTAAATCTCTTCATCATATAATGAGATCAAGTCTCTTCAGAAAATTTGGACTAAACTGCTCAATTCATATGGATTAGTTTTATGATCTCTTTATAAATGTTTTAAAGCATCAAAGCTAGTTGCATGTCAATGGTGGGACAGAAATCTCTCAGATTTCATTAAAATTATTTCATTTGTGTAATGAAGATGACCGAAAGTCTTATGGGTTTGGAACAACATGAGGGTGAATAATTAATGACATATTTTTTATTTTTGTGTGAACTAACCCTTTATATATGACTAAATGAGGAATCGTCCCCCCAAAATTTACACTGTCACTATTTACTCACCCTCAATCCTATGACTTTTTTGTAGAACAAAATGTTGCACTTGACCAGGCATGACCCGGAGCTGTCAAGAAACAGCACAAGTGCAGTCCACATGACTTGCACGATATATTCCAAGTGAAGAACAGGAGACTTGAACTATTTAAGCATGAGTCGAATGAATATGGGTCACCTTTTTGGTATTGTTTAATGGAAAAGAGCTGCTTGCAAGAAATATCTCCTTCTGCAGTAACAATGTGCATGAGGGATACGAGAGAGGGGGAAGTACAAACGAGAAGATTTTTATTCGTGAGTCCACTATTCCTTTAAAAAGCGAGGGCTGACCTGATGATGATGATGATGATGATGTAATGTAACGTGTGAAAGGTGAGGTGTCTGTAATGAGGAGAGGAATGTTTGGAATGTTCCATTTCATTAGCGCTCGGTCTCAGATGGGCGTGGAGGAGCCGGAGCACTAAAGCAGGGATTCAGCAGTCCTTTTCAAACGGGGAAATTTCCAGGGATGCCGAGGTGAGTGAGACACGAGCGTGTGTTTAAAGCTCGACTGTTGGTTGTGGACTTCAACACGACTCCACTGCAAATGCGCAAAGCGCGTTTCACGCGTGATTTATTGCGTGTTGCGGGCGGTCTGCTCGTCATCGTCCCGATCCTCTTTCACCATCAAACCCAGCGCGACACTTGAGATTTCACCATATATCACCAGCACATGTGAGTTCGCATCACTGCTTTATGTTCGTTGCATATGATGGAGTATATTACAGCTTAATATGTGTCGCACCTGCAGTGACTCGCGCTCATCATCAACATGTCAAGCGTTCATTCATCAGCAAGACGCTCGCGCATAGACAGCACAGGCTTAAACCGGGCCGGGGCTTTGAAGCATTTAACAATGTTGACTTTGCCACAATATTGTGGACAGCCCAGATACATATATTGTTCTGGTGAAGTCTTCGTCGATTACATTAGCATTTAGGGGTAGCATTTAGAGGCCACGCTCTTAAAGTGACATTTACTCATGCAGTAAATAATATCATCTTTCACATCCTCTCGTTTAGAACCATATTCCATCATATTTATGGTAAAATAGCATTTTATGCTAAAATAGGTATTTTTATATAGCCCACGAAATGTTCAAAAAATTATTTTATTATTTGGGAACCGTCTGGCAATGATTTACCAGTTGATAGTTCATCGAAGAAAACGTGCCTTGTGTGTGCAGTCTATCACTTCTGATGCAATATGAAAAAAAAGCATATTTAATGAGATGTCACCTAATTTGCAGGCAATCAAAAAATGTGGCAACTTCAGATTTAAACGAAAACTAGCCAATTTACAGTCTGGTACTAATTTGAGCAAATAAGTATTTTCTCTCTATTTTGAGAATGTTTCTTTAGAGGGTTGTGAGTCTTTTTTTCTTGCAAATTTTGGGTTTGTTTAGTCTTAAAACAGGGCAGAAAACATGTTAATTCATGTACACGTTTTCAAAAATGTAAATATTATTGGCCTATTAAATGAACAAGTCCATGAAAGAAGCACATTTGCACCAGTGTTAAATTAAAAGCTGACACCTTTTGCACACGGAAGCAGGTTTGCCAGATTCCATGCATACAGAAATTGTGCATATTGTTATTAGACATATTAAGATTTAAGTCTTAAAAACGACTCTGCCATGAATGCATTAATGATGCGTGGATTGTATTCCCACAGATGTGATATCGCTGCTGTTCGGGAACATGCGTCAGTGCTGCACCACCGTGTGATTGATTTAAACCATGGAGCCCAAACCCGACTGCTGCGCTTCATCGGTGCCAAACTCCCAGTGTGAGCTCAAGCTGAACATCTACGAGACCATCAGCGAGGGAAATGTGAATCAGCTGGAGAGCTCTGCGCTGGTGCGGGCGGGCAGTGACCCGAGCTCATACCCGTCCTCCAAACACCACAGGTTCATCCGCCGGAGCCTGTGGTTCGCGGATCATGACGAGCACCTGGCGGACGACTGCGCACCCGAGAGTGAGGAGCAGAAGAAGATGCTCAGCATTAACCTGCGCACCATAGTGGACCGGACTCTGGCCGTACGCTCCGGTCTCCACGAAGGGTCGAGCACGGAGAGCCAGAAGGGTCAGAAAGACCCGGACAGCACCAGTGCGGATGAGAAGGAGAGAGCAGACCCTAAAGCGGACTGCATGGATGCGGGGAAGATGAGCATGAAGGCGGCCAGCGAGGAGAACGAGGAGGAGGCTGGGATGAAGGCGATCGCCACCTCTCCGGGAGGACGCTTCCTCAAGTTCGACATCGAGATCGGACGCGGGTCCTTCAAGACCGTCTACAAGGGCCTGGACACGGACACCTGGGTGGAGGTGGCGTGGTGTGAGCTTCAGGTGTGTTTCTGTTGTGGGCATTATCTGTGGCAGTGCCATTGGGCTGTGATGGGCGCTTTGTGAAGCTTTGAATATGAAGGTAAAATGATGTCATAATGAATTGCATGCGCAGGGTAAGATTTGTGAAAGTGTGCATAAGATTGCAAGCGTAAATTAAATTTGCGTGTGCAAGAGAAGATTTGTAAGCGTATAAATCGCATATCAAGTGTAAGAAAAAAATATTTGCAGCATTTTACTGTTATTGGTAAGTGTAATACATGTATTGTGAAACTGCAGCTTCATGCTAACGCAAAATAAATAGGATCTGTATTCTTCTGACTTCCATTTTTCCGCGCTTACACTTTTGGCACGGTTTTTGCGCACAAATGCGGCCAAAAGCATTGCAAGCCTGTGAACAGCTATTTGCAACTGAAAACAACAGAGTCAGGGACTGCAAAACAGATTGATCGCGTAAAATCAAACTTTGTGTAAATAAATCAACTGTTGCAAATGTCTAAATGACTTATTGTGTACATGCGGCAAAAAAGTTCCCGAAATAACCCGATTTGTACAGTTGCGTCTTTCTTTTACCCGCGCTTCCAATTTTGGCACCATTCTCTCACTGAATGAGTTTTGCAAGCGCGAAGAGGAGGGCGGGTCCACCTTCATCATGCAGCCAATCAGATGAGCTTCTCGCTGACACTCGATTTACTCTTATCTGATTGGTTCAATAAACACGTCAGTCTTCAGAACGCATATTTATCTTCATTTGGCTCATTCTCGTTACTTTTAATGCAAACATACATGTTAAATAAATACATAAATCATGATTGTTTAATAACCTGTGCACCATTAGGTGGATTATTTGAGTAAATACTGAATTCCGAGCGGTGTTATTGGATTTAAATTTTATATATTATAAGCCTATCTGTTACACCACTGAGCTGATGTTAAACTTTACAACAAACAAACAAACAAACAAAAATAAAACATTGAATACCCATTTTTTAATACAGAATAATACCATTCTGATGCAGTGTTTTTCACATCATGTCTCTGTTCATGGTATTTAACATATATTTTTAAATATTGTCTTTGTCACAATTCTGATTACTTTCGTGTGACTGATCAAGCTATTATGTTGCTAGTATAATGAAATGCTTTCTCTGTGTCCAGATTTGACTGTAGCTAATAAAAAACTGATTAATTTCTGATAAATCTGAAACTGATAAATTCAACTTTAACAAAAAGTAGTCTTTAATAATTATATATATATATATATACACATATACACATATACACATATATATATATATATACCCACATGCAAAATCAAATGCAAAGCAACTAATTATGTCTGAATAAAAAGCCAGCAGCCAGGGAATACACAGCATATGTGTTTATATATAGGGCTATACAGCAATCTAGTGGTTACACGATGGCATTGCAGGTGATAAATGGTGCATAATTTAGAGATGACCTTAAAATACATGTTAAAGGGAAAAAATATATTATAACTAATTTTAGTAAAATAATAATAATAATTCTGGAATCGCCCACGATTAATTGACAGGTGAAATGATGCATGCAGTACAAAAAGGCCTACATTCAGCAACATCAACATTACAAACAAATCTGGCCTGCTGAGGAGGATGATGATGAGCAGGATCACAGTCTATGAGCAGGATACATGCACTGAATATACAGACATTTTCTTTCTTAACACACCAGCTCTAAATTCAGTATTTACTCAAATAATCCACCTAATGGTGCACAGGTTATTAAACAATCATGATTTGATTGTTTAAATCATGAATGAAATGAATCATGATGAGAATGAGCCAAATGAAGATAAATATTCGTTCTGAAGACTGACGTGTTTATTGAACCAATCAGATAAGAGTAAATCGAGTGTCAGCGAGAAGCTCATCTGATTGGCTGCATGATGAAGGTGGACCCGCCCTCCTCTTCGCGCTTGCAAAACTCATTCAGTGAGAGAATGGTGCCAAAATTGGAAGCGCGGGTAAAAGAAAGACGCAACTGTACAAATCGGGTTATTTCGGGAACTTTTTTGCCGCATGTACACAATAAGTCATTTAGACATTTGCAACAGTTGATTTATTTACACAAAGTTTGATTTTACGCGATCAATCTGTTTTGCAGTCCCTGACTCTGTTGTTTTCGGTTGCAAATAGCTGTTCACAGGCTTGCAATGCTTTTGGCCGCATTTGTGCGCAAAAACCGTGCCAAAAGTGTAAGCGCGGAAAAATGGAAGTCAAATGAATACAGATCCTATTTATTTTGCGTTAGCATGAAGCTGCAGTTTCACAATACATGTATTACACTTACCAATAACAGTAAAATGCTGCAAATATTTTTTTCTTACACTTGATATGCGATTTACACGCTTACAAATCTTCTCTTGCACACGCAAATTTAATTTACGCTTGCAATCTTATGCACACTTTCACAAATCTTACCCTGCGCATGCAATTCATTATGACATCATTTTACCTTCATAGAATCTTTTGTTTAGAACTAATGTTTCGTGGCGCATATCGAACTCATCGAACGCCAAAGTCATGTTTTAAAAAAAAATTATTAAATGCTTGAAAAACAAACAAACAAAATAAACATTAACGTTCTTGTCATAACATAATAGGTACAGCAATACTCCAGAGTCCTTCAGTCCAGATTAAGTGCCAAGTCCTTAAACACAGACACTGTTCTGATAGCTTTTATGTTTTTAGAGAACTCAATAGATTCAAAATACATTTTCATTTCTAGTTTAAATCTGAAAAAATGGGATTGCTGTCCTTCAGGTGTGTTTCTCTTGTGTTCATTAACCGTGGCAGTGCCATTATTGTGCAGTGATGGGTGCTTTGTGAAGCTTCGAATCCTTTGTGAATCATTTGTTTCGAGTCATTATTTCGTGGCTCATATCGAACTGCCAAAGTCATGTGATTACAGTAATCTAGGCTTCGTTATGTCATAACTGCTTTGAAGCGTTTTGACATTTCAGTGGTTCCCCACTAGGGGGCGATGATCTCTGTTAACCAGTGTCTGTTTTTATTTATTTATTTTTTACATTTTGTTTTAATTAAAATGTACCTTTGGATGTAGGGAAAATGCGACTCATAAAAAACTTATCAAAGTCACTCGACAAATTAAAAGCATAAACAATGGCTTTTTATGTTTTATACTTTAATTGTCAAGTGCCTTGGCTTGATGTGTTTTTATGAGTCGCATTTGAATAATATAAAGGAAGAGTTTTAGTTCGTATTGATCTGATTAAAGGTGCAGTAAGCGATTTCTGATTAACTCGTTGATATTTGAAATCACAGAATCAAACACGCCCCACCCTATCTTGATAGCTCCGCCCCCAAATCCACGAACACGCTATGCAGCACAGGCTCCTCCCCCTCATGAGTGGACACGCCCCTTACTACTGATTGGCTACAAATGTGTTCTCCGGTCTGATCCACTTTCAACAGCGTTTCTCAGAAATCGCTCACTGCACCTTTAACCATGCTGTCCATTAAACTAGCCCTAAAATATCATGTGTTATAGACACTTCATATTTAATGCTATTAGATGATTTGTTGATTGCGTTGAATAGATTACACTTTCAATAAAATATTTGCAGTTGCTTTTATAAAAGTTTTTGCTGCATTTACACCATTCTGACCAGCGTTGAAGCGGTGAAACATTCTGCGAAGCTGTTGATTCAGTTGATTCAGAGCGTCGTGTTTCCCTTCACTACTGGGAAAGACCGTTATAAAGTGGTTTGTAGCTGGTCTCCCAGCATAGGCAAGGTGGTTTTCAGAAGGTTTAGCTGGTTGCTTCTGCTTGGTGTAGTTTTGGCTCTTCATTCGCTACATGCAATTCATTCAACCTCAGTTGATCCGAATAACAGTTCGATTGGATTGAAAGGGGCGATTTAGACCTGAAATAATCCGATCAATAGGAAAAGCTGAGCATGCAAACGCTTGAATACGGACATCATCTCAATGTGATTCAGAAATGCCTTATATGCTTATGATCCCTAGCCTATTATAATAAGATCTGTACGTTTACATACGTTTTACTTCTTATGAACATACGTGTGTTTCTTTATAACTGGTCAGTGGATAAGATGAAATGAAAAATGTGAACTGGATTGCAAGTTTGGGTTGGATTTCCGATTCATTTCGATTGACTGAAGTTAGTGCATGTGAACTTATTGAGTGTGTGTGTGTGTGTGTGTGTTTGTGTTGACCTGCGTGTGTTGACAGTCTCTCTCTCTCTCTCTCTGTGTCTCTCTCTGTCTCTCTCTCTCTCTCTCTCTCTTCAACAAAAATGAAGAAATGACTGGTCAGATCGTGAAGCTTTTGAAAGATATTCTAAGATAAGCATTTGATCTGTGAATGTAAACAACGGCCATCTTGAGATCGTCTGTGATGTTTGCAGATATCTGCTGTTCTAGAGACTCCAATGTTTAAAGTTTTTATAACCTTTCATAACTATAAATGCCAGAGTCACATTAAATGTAGTGTGTGTGCTTAACTTTCAAACGTTTTCACATAGAAATCCTAATTAATCTTGTTAATGTTCTGCACGAACCGACTGAAACCACAAATGCAAAAATCCAGGATTCCTGCTGGAAACATTTTGAAACAAATTGCAAGTTGAATAACAAAGTGGCATTTCATGGTGGCTTTTGGTATTTGATAAGTAGAACAATGGCTCTTTTACTCCTCGGATCCGAAGGGATGAACCTTTAGTGTTTGTGTTTGAAAGTGTTTAGTCTGAACATTGATCTCAGGTGTTGATGACAGAAAGAGCCATTGTTAAAAATAAAGACGCATCACTCATGTTAAAAATGCACACAGACAATAGTGGCCAGCCTAGGACACTGAGATCTTCGCGCTTTATTCAAACATTTATTATACATTTGTTAATTTTGTAGTAACATTGTGTAGTTGTGCTTGAAGTTGATTGTTTTATTTCTGATAATAACACAATGACAAATGTGCAACATAATTTTTGGCCTGACTGTCATACAACGAAATAATGAACATGCAAAAACAAGAGAGAACCAAGGTAACATTAATAACTGATTATGTTTAGTTAATGCATACTGTTAGCATTGTTTTTCAATGCTTTTTTTTTTTGCATAGTAAAGTAAAACCTGTAGCTGTAGTTTTTTTTGCCAAATAATTTTGTCAGAAAAATATGGTAACCAAGTTTAGTGTTTTGTTTTTCCCTCATATTTAAAATATATGTTTTCATATTTTGATGGTTTAATGGAACTTGTAGGGTCATTAAAAACAAATATCCTCTCCTGGCGTCGCTTTTGGACACTGTGTTGTGCAACCGGGTTATTGTCTGTCAAATAAAGATGATCGTCTTCTGTCAAAGGTTGAATAGAGCGGCGAAGCGCTGTCGTTTAGGACTGAGATCATGTGAGTGTTTGACTCCAGATCGCCATCTTTAACGGTTAATCGGGCAGCTCTAAATGCTTCACAGAAAAGCAAATGTTTAAGGCTTAAAATCACATGTGCATTATAAAGAGATGTGAGATGAGGCAGGGGACCGTCTTTATTGATGATGAGCGCTGTAAAGATGTTCAGGGGACTGAGGCTAAATGCATTTGAAAGCTCAGACTCAAGCGCCTTTCTCAGACTCAAAGCGCTACAGTACAGAACCAAAACAATCAAACATGAGGATAAAATAAATAAAGAAATAGTAAAAAAAAGTACAACAAAATAATACAATTATAAATTGAAAGCTTGACTAAAAAGATGTGTCTTAAGAAGTTTCTTAAAACAATCCAGAGAATCAGCATCCCTAATAGTTGTAGGTAATGTGTTCCATAATTTTGGTGCGTTGTAGGAAAAGGCCCTTCCCCCCATGGTTTTGGAGAAACTAAATCACAGATGTAATCTGGAGCCAACCCATGTACTGCTCTATAGGTTAAAATCAGAGTTTTAAAATCAATACGTAGGTGAACTAGAAGCCAATGCAGTTGCTGGAGCACAGGTGTAATGTGTTGGCGTGAGGATGTATGAGTCAAGACACGTGCGGCCGAGTTTTGTATATATTGCAGCCTCCTAATAGAATTTGCTGGTAAACCCGCAAAGAGAGAGTTACAGTAATCAAGCCTCGATGTGATGAAGGCATGGATAAGCCTCTCTGCATCAGGCCTAGAGAGAAATGGTCTAAGACGTGCAATGTTCCTCAGATGGAAAAAAAGCAACTTTCGTTATGTTTTTAAAATGTGAATTAAAAGTTAACTGGGCATCAAAAATCACACCCAGGTTACGCACCTGGTCAGAAGGGGACAATTGGGTATTGTCAACTGAAAGTTTAAAATCCTTACATTTACTGACATTAATTAGAGTGGCAATTAATAAAATTTCAGTTTTGGAGCAGTTTCATTTTAGAAAGTTTAGTTTCATCCATGCTTTAATTTCCAACAAACAGTCAGAAAGTTTTGAAGAGGAATAATTAAGATCAGGCTGAGAGCTGATATAAATCTGGGTGTCGTCCGCATAACAGTGGAAGCTCAGGCCATACCTCCGAATGATCTGCCCAAGAGGTAGCATATAAATACTAAATAAAACAGGACCCAAAACTGACCCCTGAGGGGGTATAAACCCCCTGTTTATAACAAAATACACATTTATATACTTTATAACCACTAATGCTGGTCTTGCACGAGCTGTGATGCGACACACATTACGTGAGGTCACGCGTGTTCCGGGTCAGAAATGTCGGGAAGGGTGAAAAATTACGTCTAATTTTCTCCTCCAATTCCAAAATTGTCCGACATTGTTGTTTTACCATTTAAAAAAAAATCTTTTTTTTTTTGTAAAGGGCGTTTGAGTTTTGCACGTTTGCTTTGTATACACTAAGTCGGTACTTCCGCCTACGTCACGCGTGACCTTTCAACATGATCAACAAAATGTCCGCTGGTTTGTCTAGATCAGACTCTTATTCCTCGGCTGGATCGTGTCGAGACTTTGAAGCTGCACTGAAACTCACATCTGGACCTTCGAGCTGTTGGACCCCATTGAAGACACTATATGGAGAAACCCTGGAGTGTGTTCCTCAAAAACCTTCATTTCTTTCCCACTGAAGAAAGAAACACATGAACATCTTGGATGACGTGGAGGAGTAAATGATCAGGAAATGAATTCTGAAGTGAACTACTCCTTTAACAAAAGTCTTTTCTGTGTGTGTGTGTGTGCTCTGTCGATAAGCATCTCGAGCTGGAATGTGCCGTTGCTGATGGTGATCATACACCCACACACTCGAGTCGTGTCAGGGTTTGTCTGCTCGTGTGTTTGCGAGGATTTAAGGGCAGCGAGCAGAAACGCTGTCAACTGGGTCAGTGCTGTTCGTTTGCAGGTCGAGCTTTAAATGACCCTTTTGTTTCAGATCTGTTTGCCTTTCAGTGCATTGGACTTCATTTGAAGGATTCAGATGTTGATAGCTTTGATTTGAGATCTTTTGGCTGGTGACAGATTGTTGTTTGTATTATTGACATGTTGTCTATCATGGTTTCTGTCATGAACTCATCAGTGACCCAATCACTGCCGCTGTGATTCAGGAAGATGTTGACATTATTAGACAACCTGGATCCTACTGTCGAGCTGGTGTGTGTGTGTGTGTGTGTGTGTGTGTGTGTGTGTGTGTGATAATTAAAGCTCCTCATTATAGATCTTAGTGTTGATTGTGTGTACTCATGTGGGATTGCCATAAAGCGCTTTATGGAGTTGATTGTGGAGTCGAATCTGTTAATGTGCATCAGGCACAGATGAAGCACATCAGGTGTCTTTGTGCCGTGTCAACAACATCGCCGTGCTCACGTGGGAAACACACTTTACTGAGCTTTACAAAACCTGCCAGCTGAGGACGAGCAGAGAGAGATGGGGAGATATGGACATGAACAAGCAGAACCAAACCATGAATCACTCGTGGAATCATTCATAAAAGTGTCCTGTTATGCTTTTCCTTCTGTGTTTATTGTGTAATGTTGCTGTTTGAGCATGAAAAAGCTCTGCAAAGTTACGAAGTTCTTCTCTATATCAGTGTCAGTGTTTCTGAACTCCCTGAAATGCCTCCATTGTAGTCTTGAGTTTCTTCCGGGAAAGAAAAACGTCACAATATTCCTCATTTAAAGGTGCAGTCTGTAAGAATGACAGCTAGTGGTCGAAACGGGAACTGCAGTCCAATTCAAAATATCTCCCGCCCCGCCTCCTCAGACTCGACGCTAGGGCTGTAACGATACGCGATATACAATCGAAATCGCGATACTCAGGTCCACGATCCTGTATCGCGATGTGAGAAGGCAGAATCGCGATCACACCCCTTCCAACAGAGTTATCCTTCCTGTCCAGAACCAGGGCTCGAATTTCGGCGCGGGATTGCGGGTATTGGGCATAATTCTAATCATTCCCGCAGGTCTCCCATTTATAATGCGGGAAATTCCCGCAATCGTAATCCACACAGATGATAAAATCAAATCATTATTTTAACAACTATCTTCCAGACGCAATTTCACAAACAGCTTGAGTGTTCAGCGGTGCCGCGCGCGTCTTCTATCTCTTCTCTCATAATGTGTTGTGCAAGGCAGGCGCTGCATGCGGCGATAATACACACTCGCGTTTTGGAGTCGGGACCATAGACTGTAAAAGTCTTTTTAAGTCTTACCAGTTTAAACATTCAAGCAATTTTAAACTAATCAGTGCTCGCGCGCTCTCTGAGAGATTATTTTCTATGCGCACATTCATAGAAAATCCGCCTCAAAAACAGCTGGCCAGTAACTATTTTTCGCGGATTATATTGCTTTAACACGCAAAATTGTCAATTTCGGTCTTTGTGAGTAGGCTATACTCTAAACATAGTCGGTTTTGTCTTTAATAGGCATAAAACGCATGCCAGTAAATGAACACAGGATCCGTGCACTAGCTCTTAAAGTGACGGAAGCCATATGTGTCTGTCATTAATTTTGTTGTCAAAAAAACAAAAGACGGCTTTAAGTTAAAGGAATCAGGATTAATAGCCTATGTATTTAATTTATTCAGGACTAAAATACTACCCAGTGTTATTTTCCATTTGATTACTTTATTCAGTTTCTGTATGTGAATACTAGTGTTAGACCTATTCAAAAACTTTTCTCTTTAATTGTCTTTATTTGTATCTTTATTCTATTGTATTTGTTTGTGCTACTTCTTTCAATTTAATTAAACAATTTAAATCAAGCTTCCTTGTGATGTGTAAATTCTTAACAACAATATTACCCCATTGTAAAAATGCAATGAGCGTAAACATTTAGGCAAGATAAATGCCTAAATAGTTTAATAATTTGCATAGTTATTATTGTTCTTTGGTGTTTAGATTATACAGGTTTTTCCTAATGTTATTTAATAAAAATACCGGTATTTTTTTTATTCTCTCAAAATCTCTTTTTTTCACCACAAGCCCCGCCCCCGTGATAGAATCGCGATACGAATCGAATCGTGGGTCAAAAATCGTGATACGAATCGAATCGTGGGTTTGGTGTATCGTTACAGCCCTACTCGACGCTCACACGGGTCGCCAGTTTGAGACGCGCAACAGGAGCGAGCGCAATGGACGATGGGAACTGGCAACGTGCAGAATCACAGACCAACACAATAACAAATATTCCAGCCTGGAAACACACATTTCAGAGTAAAGCACTGGGGGTAGGAGTGTTTTTTAGAGAGACGAGTGTGTGCACTCAGCATGTTTCCTCATGCAAACATATTATGGTATTTTTATGCTTTAGTAGAGTGAAACAGTTACATACAGCACCTTTAAATAATTAATGCGCAGAATAAAGGGGCGGGGCCTGGTTGAGTTAGTAGTGTGTTAAACTGGCGGTTATGGAAAGGGGCGGGACATTTCCCAAACACACTCGAAGCGCTCGACCAATCACAACACACTGCTCCAGTCGACCAATCAAAGCACAGTGTGCTTTTCAGGAGGAGGGGCTTCATAGAGACAGGAAGTAAACAGAGCGTTACTGACAGACTGGGAAGAGAGGAGCCGCAACAATGAAGAATATGAGGAGAATAATCAACATTCAAGCAGGAAAACCTGTTCTAGTAGAGCCTGAAACATCATCAACATCAAGAGTTTGAGAAAGGGCAGAATAGAGCAACTTTAAGATGTTGCATTGAATTGAATGTGATAATTCATGTAGTTTTACTTGTTTTTCATGTTCAGAAGAGTGACAACAATAATTGCTACAGTCTTTGAATTATTTTTTTTTAAAAATCTGATTGAGTCACTTGTTTCATCACAGGATGAATGTGTTTTTGAACAAATCTCTCAAATTAATAATTTAAGGGTGGTTAAGTCCACCTACAGTATTCTTTAAAAAAGGATTTTCACGATGAACTGTTAATTTCATAAATAACGATGTGTAGATAAATTGTGTTTCAATAGATCGAAGTAAACAGCAATAGTTTTTTTTCTGGTAATTTAAGTAATTTAATCTTACTTCCCCTATGCTATTTTAAAAGCTCCTAATTTTGTTCTTTAGTCTCCTACAACAGGTTTACAACCATCAAAGGTAAATAAAACTCTATCATTTTGAAATGGTTCGATCAAGGATTGAGTCTCTAAACTCCGCCTCTCTGAGAGCTGCTCTGCTCTGATTGGTCAAAAAGCAAACACTCATTATCATATCTGAATCTCAGGTCTTGATCACAGTGATGCGAACAGTAACAATGGCGTGGGTTTCACCGTATCATCTCATCAAAGTGGATTTGCTTTGTCAGCAGAAAACAGCGTCTTCTCGACACGAACAACACGAGCCGAACTCTTCCAGTCTCAGATACACTACAGTGTTTGAGGGCGGAGCTAAGAGACGCTGATCAGCCAATCAAGACCATAGGCTGGCATTATGCTAATTAGTTACAAACCTACTTCGGTTTTAGCTTATGAAAACCCCAAAGTCAAAATTAGAATATTGTGAAATGGTTTTCATAAACTGTAAGCCATAATCATCAAAATTATAACAAATAAAGGCTTGAAATATCTCACTTTGCATGTAATGAGTCTATATAATATATTAGTTTCACCTTTTAAGTTGAACTACTGAAATTAACTTTTGCACGATATTATAATTTTTCGAGTTTCACCTGTAATAGATGTAATTTTCATTAATTTGAAATGATAAATTGATGAATTGGAATGAAACCTTTGTGTGATTGAGCTAGTGTTAACCTGAAGCTCGTGCTGTTTCTGCTCCTGCCGAAGGGCCAGAGTTCAGGATTCTGCCGAGACGAGACGCGTTTCTTTGTCCGAAGATAGACATTAGCACTGGCAACTCATCACGGCTCAAGCGTCGGGTCTCGGACCGCATCGAGAATCACAGTAAAAATCAAAGTAGCATATGCAACCCGATGTACTGTTTCTGAGTAACACCAGAACGGGAGAAAAGCTGATATCGTAGCAGATAAATGTGTCGCTACTGTGACCGCAGGATGTTGATCTCCAGCTTCTTCTCGCATGTTTAAAACAAACGCTGATGTACCAAATGTGAACGATTTCTCTCTTCACACACTCCTCAAAATCCTGAAGACAGAGCGATATCTTCAGCTGTTGCTTTGTGTCTTGATAAACATTTCCCCCTAAATCTTCTAATTTCAGGGCCGCTTTTAAAAAATGTAGGGTGATGATGCTTGACTTTTATTTGGTTTTAAAATGCGCTGAAACCAACAAACAGCCTTGTCTTAAAAAGCTCTATTAAGCCTTTTCAAATATTCCCTTTCAGGCGTTGTGCAATAAAGCTTTTCATGAATGTCAGATCAAACTGCAGATAAATGAGTTACTGTCTCCTAAACGAAAGGAGTGATTCTGAACTGAAACGAGTCGTCAGTAATTCAATCTCTCTTCCTGATGAATCTACGTAGGTTTGTCACTGATACGGTTGTCTCAGCCTCAGACGTCACGCCCACGGAACGTTGGCTAAACGTCTGATGCATATGGTACACTTAACTGGAAACACTTCAGGAATGTCGAAGTCGTCATCTGATTGGTTGAATTTTATCGGATTTCCGGGGGGCGCGAGTGTCGCGTTTATTTTCGGTCCGCCGGGAAACAAAGCGCAGACGTGTGATTGCGGAAGAAAAACTGTTGTGTTTACATGAGTGACAATGAGCATTTATCAAGCTCAGCTAAACGTAGAATTCTCAAAAGTATGCGAGGTTCACGGGAAAGACTCTTGAAGTTTTCTTCTCCTTCTTTGATTTTCTATGCTGACTGACTTGTTGCACGCAGGTCTGTTGTTGTGGGGACATTTCCACGCACCGAAACGTGACGCTGAACGAAGCGAACTGTAATTGGTTGTTTTACATGTCGGTCAAACGGCCTTATGGGCGGGCCTTGACCAAAGAAAGCTGCTATGAATTCCAGACCTTCAGCCGTCAGTCTGAAGGTCTGGCTACGCGAGACTACTGATACGGTAAACCCACGCCATTGTTACGGTCCGTATCGCTGTGTATCAAGTGAGGGAATTCAAAATATTAATAACAAGTAACTCAATGACTGGTTCAGACCTTTCATTCATTTTCCATAAACAATGAAGTCCAAGTGAATTTAAGCATGCGAGTCTGTCTTGCATAATACGATTTATTAAACGTGTGCCTCACTAAGACACACAAACATACACACACACACACACACACACACACACACTCTGTGGGCTCGAATCTCTCATGATGGAAAACCAGTAAATCCTTCTGTCTCTGTTTTCCTCTTCATATCTGCTCATTTATGTTTAGTTTCTTGTTGAGCGTTCATTCAGACTCTTCTGCTGTAATCGAGTGTTTCCTTTCATTGTAAAGAGGCTGAAACCGTATGTGAGCTGCGTCCTAATCCATGAACACACACGTTCACTTCAACACACACGTTTACTGGACCGTCTAAAAGACCACATACAGAACCGGTCCATAGACTTCTTGTTTGAACATAAAGACTAAACCAAACCTAAACTCAATCAAAGTTTGTGTTTTAATAGAAGTGTATAAACCGTTTGTTTCAGGCACACGGTGTTCATTCACAGTAAATGACGCTTCTCACGAACTCCATCAAGTTCAGTGAGTTTAACCTGCATTACGGAGAGCAATGTTTGATAGGTTCACTTTATTTACATTTATATTCATATAATTGCCATAATTGCATGAGCATTCTTCCAGCTCAGACCATCGGATCATGGGTTTGATCCTCTGGGAACGCAGGAACTGATCCAAACGTGTTCCTTCAATGCAAGTCGCTTCGGATAAGTGTCTGCCGAATGTAAAAATGTGTTGTAACATCTTCGTGGACAGAAGTTTCCAGCAGTTTGCTAGTGTTCAGACGAAATTAAAGCTCAAGGAAAATTGAAGACATAAATATTTGTATTGTAACTTGTAGTGTTAGTTGGTTAATGTAAAGACTTTCTGACCAGTTCATTTCATTTGGGTTGCATCTGTGAACACAACCATGGATTTATTCCAGATTATGATTATTATTATTATTTGTGCCTGCTAATTACCCTTCCCAATTAATATGTTTTAGACAGTGTTTGGAGGTTATTGATGATGACACGGCGTATTTAAAGTAGATGGACATGCACCATATCTCTGGAAGAGTCCAGTGTCACAGCAGAACCCCTCGTCAGCGAGTGTCATAGAGGCTCTCCTGAAGGTCAGGGTCGCACCGTGACCCCTGACCCGATGACCTGGGCATTCACAGGCTTGTGTGTCCTGAATCAGGTCAGTGTGTCAGTCAGGGCCGAGGTCAGACACACACACACACACACACACTCATGTTCATTCAGGGCTGTAGTAAAGCGCTGAATCAGGAGTCCGCTGTGTGGAAGAAACCGAACGCCGGTGAGTTCACGGCAAGCACAGAAAGACTTCACTAGCTCCATACGTTCAACAGCTAATCTCCATCTCTCTCTGGACTAGATCAGCACACTAACTGCACTGTAAAAAGTTATTGTGATTTTTTTTTTTTTTTGCAGTAAAAGACTAAAAATGTTACGGTGAAAAACTGTTCATTGGTTAACAGCCAGTACAGTGAATAACTGTGATGGATCTAACCGTACATTTGATGTCATTTTACAGTAAAATACCGTTTTTAGAAGTGAAACAGAAAGTCATTGTATAATTTACAGTAAAAACCAGTTAATTAACATTCCCACAAATCCCTGCGTGACACTTCACATTTGATGTATTTTTGTTGAAATAACTGTTTCTTAGTTTTTTCTAATCAGTTCTGTACATTAGGGTTTCATGTTATATTTAATGTTGTTAAATTAATGTTTATTGCAGTTTTTTTAGATTTCGTGTGTGTTACCATGATGGTGTTTAGTGTGTGTGTGAATGATAACTATGCAGCTTCTATATATTAGTATTAACTATCTCAGCTTGTGGAAAAGCTTTGATTCATCATGTGACTCGTCATTACCACTGTGATTGGTGGTTGCCAGTGTATTAAAATTATACAAAACAGATATTAATACTTCAATAGGATTGGTAAATTAATATTATCACATAATGAAATATGTTTTTTGTAGTGTAAGTTTAAGTCTGTAAAACCTAAAATTTTGCTACCATATTTTTATGGTAAATTTCTGGCAACCAGAGTTACCGTTTTTTTAACCGTAAATTTGACAGATTCTTTTTTTACAGTGAATTTTTTGTCAGTTTACCTCTCTAACTAACTAGTTCTCTACATAAGAACGTGAATAGGCTGCAGTTGGCGGAGGAAAGCCTCTCAGTTTTTTATTAATGATGTTTGAATCCTGCAGTCGTCTTTCACACACAGATTTCGTGATGTAACTGTGGGTTTGTCGTTTGCCTGTGGGAATGGAAACGCACGCGCTCTCTCAGATCTGCTCTGTGTGCTCATCTGTGAGTATGTCTACAGCTCTATCAATAAATGCCTTCTGGGAGTGTGTGTCAGTCAGCGGTCGAGCTAATAGAGCTGTTCAGAAACAGAAGCGCATTGATCGGTTCCAGCCCATATTTAGATGTGTCCGTCTCTCAATGACTCGCCAGCACTTCAGTCTTTATTTAATCCTTTATCTGCACTTATACACATGCTGACCGCACTGATTTTAAGAGTATAAAATGGTGAATGTAGTTAAAGCCTCTTTGGGAGTTGTCTTGACTTGTTATCAGCATTTGGTGTGTTTGTAAAGTTTGAGTAAAGCCTGATAAAGGGAAAGAAGAATAAAATGTGTAGTTGTTTAGAGCTGCACAATTGAGCAGAAATTAAGAATCACAATTTTTTTGTTTAAAATATCAAAATGTATCATGAGTCTCCAATTCTGAACAGACAACTAAACAAAATAACACGTAATTTACTAGAGGTTCCGAGTCTGACAAAATGTTAATTGCTTAATATTAATATAAAAAATCAGTTTGAGTGAATGATTCAACGACTCACTCATAAAGACTTCACTTGTTTCATTACTTGAAGAATCATCGTTTTTGAATGAATCTATTGAGTGAATGATTTAATGACTCACTCATAAAGTCTTCACTTGTTTCATTACTGGATGAATCAGCGTTTTTGAACGAATCTCTTGAGTGAATGATTCAATGACTCACTCATTAAGTCTTCACTTGTTTCATTACTGGATGATTCAGTGTTTCTGAATGAATCTCTTGAGTGAATGATTCAATGACAAACACATATTTTAAGTCTCTTGTCTCCCCCTACTGGAGTAACTATTAACTATTAACTCTATTTTGATCTTTACTGTAGACATCAGTGTTTATGTCTGAACTATAATCTTTTCTCCAGCACTTCTGTGATAATCTGAGTGATTGTAAGACAGATATAATGATAGTGTGATGTTGGAAGACTGTTAGTGAAGCTGCTCATATCTATTCATGACGCCGGCTCTCTGGATCAGAACTCAGATCTGAATGTTTAAAGATTTACGCATTTAACGATTTGATACAATTTCGATTCACAAGCTTGATTTGATTAAATTCCGCTTTTGGTTCAATTAGATTTGATGTGGATAATTTGGATGCATGTCCATTTCAGGAAAATCTCTTCACTTCTGCTGTAAACTACAGGAACCCTGTCAGCTTCTACATCACTGTAATATTAAAGCTTGAAAACTAATTTGTAAAGAAACATTTACATTAGCTTTAACTTTTAAATGACATAGCCTAAATATGCTTCTACTCCAATTCATTGTTGGAATATAAACATTTAAACTCTGGTTGTCATAACTTCTTTTGATGGCAGATTTATTCAAACAAATTACATATTGCTACATTAAACAGGTTAGGTAAAAATATGAATATTTACTATAATGCATGTATTTAACAATATGCTCCTCTCTATAGTTCTTTTTTTTTCTGGCTGACTATTGAGTTTTTGTTCTCTCAATGTCTTTTCTGAGGGAACTGTGACGTGACGTGACATTATTGTTGTTTTACTGACGGTTGAAACACGGATTGATGGATCATATGAGACATGACTGATTTCAGGAAGTTGTTCTGCATCTTTCAACATTGATGTTTATTTGCTGCTGTAACTAGTAGTGAAGAGAAAGAGATGATCGGTTCTTCTGTCACACACATTAAACACACACAAACACACATTTATGGACTAAATTCAGTGACAGAACCTGAATGTTTGGGAAGTTCACGCATCAACTAAACACATGTGAACTTGCATTACGTCTCCTATCTGTGTCTTTGTACGGATACAGATGAACATGACTTACATGATGAGAAAGATTGGAAATAACCTTATACAGACAGGGTTTAGCACGTGCTTTAATCACTCCGGTCCCAATCTCTTTGTGTAACTTGAAGGAAATGTGCAACTCTGCTCTTGCCATGAACATGTTCTCAGCTGCTGACGTGCATTAATCTCTGCTACAACCGTCGAACATGTGACCTGTAGTGTGCTTGTGAACGCGTGTGATAATCACATGTTTGAGGCGTTGTTGTCAGCACTGATGCAGGAAAACGCAGAGAACTAGCCCTGACTAACACACAGAACTAGCCCTGACTAACACAGAGAACTAGCCCTGACTAACACAGAGAACTAGCCCTGACTAACACAGAGAACTAGCCCTGACTAACACAGAGAACTAGCCCTGACTAACACCGAGAACTAGCCCTGACTAACACAGAGAACTAGCCCTGACTAACACAGAGAACTAGTCCTGACTAACACAGAGAACTAGCCCTGACTAACACAGAGAACTAGCCCTGACTAACACAGAGAACTAGTCCTGACTAACACAGAGAACTAGTCCTGACTAACACAGAGAACTAATCCTGACTAACACAGAGAACAAGCCCTGACTAATACAGAGAACAAGCCATGACTAGCCCTGACTAACACTGAGATCTGCTGCATGTAGAGACTCAAACACTCCCTGAAACACTGTATTATTCATGAGTTCTGCAGGAGCTGGAACAACCACACACACACACATGGAAAAACCTCTCACAGGCTCTCACTGACTCACACACACACACGAAAAAACCTCTCACAGGCTCTCACGGACACACACACACACACACACGGAAAAACCTCTCACAGTCACTCACTCTCACTCACATTTAAATTCTTTATTTGAATTAAAAGATAAGCATATATCATGGCATAATTCAAATTTGACAAAAAAAAGTGTATAACAGCAGCCAATATCTCAGTCCATTATGCACATTAAGGGTAAAGGTGGCACCTACGCCTCCATATGTAGAGGCTACCAATTACTGCTGACACAGAGCAATGTCTTGTCAGTTTTTTGGCCTTGTTCTTATGTAGTCCGCAAATCTGCAGGCCTCTTACACACAACTTGTGCACATGGCCTAAACTACCGAAAATGAGGGCAATAACTTTACAAGAATAGCCAAAGTTATTGAAGACATTGTACCATGGTTGATATTTCAACAGTTTTGAAGCATAGCAGGTGTCCATGTAAGCATCAAAAGAGCAACCAATTTCTATTATTGTAACCGCTTTGGTGTGTTCATTAATTACAACTATGTCAGGTGTATTTGGAAAGTGATTTATAGCAGTTTCCAATGTAGTGCACTGTTCGTGTGGAGGTGAGAACCAGTCTATCTTGATCTTTTCGTTAAAATGGATTGTGGTGAAATTGACATTGTCTCTGAACTCCTTCACTAAGAGTGCAACAATACGGTCGTGGCGCGCGATGTACAGTCCTTTGTAGGCAGAGCAGCCATTAAGGATGTGCGCGATTGTCTCTCTTTGCCGGCTGTGGTGTTGCAGGCAAAACGGTTCGTGTGCAGATGGAAACCATGTTGCTAAGTTGAACTTTGTTGGTAGTACCTGAAGACGTGCTTTAATTGTAAATCTGTGGATGTCATCTTGTAGGGCTGTGTTTTTCAGAACTGTGTGTGACACGTTATGGTCAGCACAGGGCAGGCAGGCCAGTTGTCCTTGTAGGCGTAGGCCTGTCCAGTGTTGTATCATACGTAAATGGAAGTGATCGATTATTGTCCTTCTAGTATTTTGAGTGTCAAGGAGTTGAATGTTGTCGCCAGTTATGATGGTTCCTTCTGCCGTGATGGTTGAGTCCGTGACAATGTTCTTATTAACTTCCACAGACTGTCCTGCTATGTTCCTCCAGCGCAGTTGGATGTTTGCGCGGTTGCAGAGGTCATTCAGGTCCAGCCAGTCCGAGCGCACGCCAAAGCCTGATTGGTGTCCAATTTTCCATTGGGTTTTCTTCTAAACCCAAGGAAGCTGGCGTCATCTGATGTAGAGAGAGGAACCTTGCGTTTCCCCAGATGTAGTAGAAGTGAGGCTCGGGCGAGCTCACGCACGGCTGCGTCATCATTGTTTAACATCCTTAACAGGTTGCTTATTCTGGCGGCAACATACACCCACTCTATGTGAGGGACGCCCAGCCCTCCCTCTCTAGACCTGTGAAACAGGACATCTCTTGTCGAGTGTGTATTTAGTCCTATCCAGCGTCTTACCAGGCCTACAGTCTTATTATTCAGCTCATTTAAGGTGCATTTAGGGATATGTATATTTGCAAAGAGATGCTGTATTTTGGAAAGGGCAATCTCTCTTATGGCCTGTAGTTTCATTGTAACAGGGAGGGGGGATGAATCCACCATGTCCAGCCTTGTGCAGTATTCACTGCTAAGTTCACGTATTTGCTCTTCCCATTCGCCCGCGATGTTGAACCGGTGTCCAAGATAGCAGTAGGTTTCATGGCGGGCATACACTTTAATTTCATTGCCCATGATGGAAAAGGAGGGTTGCTTATCTTTCTTGGCTTGATACCACCTTTTTCCTCCACTGCGTCTCTCATAAAACACAGCGCACTTGGTGTTTTTCACCTCTAGTCTGGACCATTGCAAGAATTTATCAGTATGGGAGAGCATGGTTTTTATCACTTTCTCATCCCTGGATGACACCTGGACGTCATCTGAATAGGCCTGGACAGGGTTTGGCGATCTGATGTGCAAGGGGGAGCAGAGGCACAGCCACTTGAGCCACTGGTTAAGGGCTAGAATAAAGTTTACTGCACTCCATGGGCAGCCTGTCTTGATGCCAGTTCTTAGTTGGATTGGGCTACTCAGTTGGTCTCCACAGATCACCTGGATAAAGGAGTTTCTGTAGATATCCTTAATCATATTGATATAAGGTTTGGGTAGGTTAATTTCGTCTAAGGCTTTAATCATAACGCCATGCGGCAATGAGCCGAATGCATCACGGAAGTCTAGAAAGACTGCATAAAACTTGGTGGATTCATGCTTAAAATCATCGATTGCTGTTTTCAAGCAGAAAACATGCTCATTCATGCCTTGACGATTAATATAGGCTTTTTGTTTTTCCGACAATATGTTCGTTTCGCAGAGCCATTGCAGGATGCGATTCAGAATACATTTCATAAGAACTTTGTAAATTGTAGGGAGTAAAGAGATATCTCTCCATGTCGCTGGGTTATCAGGTATATTGTCTTTTTTCGGAATTCTGTGAGTAAGGGCTCCTTTCCACGAATTTGGTATTTTCTCGTTGGCCAGACAGACATTAAATATTTGCGTTAGTGCGATACATGCGATACACACACACTCATAGGCGTAGATTACGCGGGGGACGGGGGGTACGAGTCCCCCCCACTTTTTATACAATGTAAATTCGTCCCCCGCACTTTTTCATAGGGCAAGTGTGTCTACGACAAGCTGAGGATTTTCGCGGGTGTGTATACCCTCGAGATTTAAAATCCAAAGAGTCAAGGGATAGTCTATCTACATACGTGACTTTCACGTTTCCATGGTTATCAGTCACTCGTGCATTAGCCTACGGCACGCCCATGCGCGCACCCGCGCCGAATCCATCAGTTTCATAGAGTTCAAAATGGCAAAAAACTCTTCACTCCTTTTTCACGAAAAAGTCAAGCACTGTAAGTAAGTTGTCATGTAGTATCCGAATTGTTTTGCACAATCTTGTTTGTATTGTATTCACTCTTGTTAAATAATTAACAGGTTTTGTTGTAAATTCACTACCCGAACAAACATGCAGTATTTTCAATCTAGTTTACTCGTAATGCATTTTATTTTCAGATATATTATCAAAGCCCTTCAAATTAGAATACACATGCTAACTGTTAATGCTGAATTTCTATTTTCATGCATTAACAGCCACGATCTGCTTGAATCAGGCAGCGGTGTAACGTGTACATGATGTTTATCATAATTTGGTAACACTTTACAATTAGATAAAAAAGTTTGTAGACAAACTTTAAGTTCTCTTGAAAAAGCCTAACTAGAAAGTTTGAAGGTTTTCAATTGGAAAGTTTTAGTTTAGTAAGACAGACTTTGTTTAGGCTAGTAAGAAAATGTAATTTTGCCAAAAGAACTTTAATTTTAAGTAAATGTCATTTTTAAATCAGCTTCAGTGTGATATTTAACCATATTATCATGCTTAACACTGATAATTTGAATAATTGTAATGCGATGATCAGATATCTAAATCAGAGAATAGCATATGTTTGGGCGGTTGGATTATTTATTTTGGCTTCGGGGGACTCAAAGTGCACCAGATTAATGAATTTATCTTTAAAATGTAAAAAAAATTCTCACGGGGGGGGGGGGGGGCATGCCCCCGGACCCCCGGACCCCCCTAGAGGTACCGAGATCCACCTACAAAAATACTGTGCCACAGCAGACTATATGATGGTCTACGAAAAATACACATTTTATTATCTTATTAAAATACATGATCACGATTTTACCACGTCCGCCTCATTTTAAGCCAGGAAAACCCCTGCATGTGCAATATGAAGAACTGGACAACTTTCTTTCTGGTTTATTGCTTTAAATATAAATAGCATATTAAGCTAATTAAGCAAAAACCTCAACAAAAGTCTGAAGAAAAAAAACTGGTATTACGCTTGACATTCTGTCCCCCTCACTTTTGAAATGGTGGCTACGCCCCTGCACACACTCACTAACACTCTCTCACACTCACATAAACACACACGGAAAAACCTCTCACACTCAGTCTCACACTCAGACTCACACAAACACACACACGCACACACACAAACTAATACCCTCACACACACGGAAAAACCTCTCACAGTCTCTCACTCACTGACTGACTGACTCTCTCTCTCTCACACACACACACACACACACCCTTACGAAAATTAACCATGGTTTTACTATAGTAAAACTGTAGTTAACTATGACTGTGGTAACCGTGGTATTTTGGTGCAAACCATGGTTTTTAAAAACCATGGTTTTGATACCATGGTTTTACTACAGTTATATTGTAGTAATACTACAGTAAAACCATAGTAACCATGACTGTAGTAACTGGTATTTTTAAAAACTATGGTTTTGATACCATGGTTTTACTACAGTTATATTGTAGTAATACTACAGTAAAACCATAGTAACCATGACTGTAGTAACTGGTATTTTTAAAAACTATGGTTTTGATACCATGGTTTTACTACAGTTATATATTGTAGTAATACTACAGTAAAACCATAGTAACCATGACTGTAGTAACCATGGTTTTTGGAGCAAACCATGGTTTTAAAAATCATGGATCATGTACAATAAATTGGTTGTATTGCCACAGTGTAGCCATTGTTTTACTAAATTATCTTGAATTACATTTAAGCCACTTAGTTACAACAAACATCTACAAAATAACAACAGAAAGAAGTTACCATATGATACAGACTTTATTACAGAAATTACATAATCTGAAAGAAAATATAAACTTGCATTTGTTCTCACATGTGACAAAACAAACTAAAAAGTTGTAAAAAAAATATTGATAACTTTATCAAATTTTTTTTTTAACAACTTTTTAGTTTGTTGCTGTGCAATGATTAAAAAATTAAGTTGCTAATTTACAAATAAAAAAATAGTAATTTGTTCCAGTGTAATAATGGTTTATATACAAAAATGACATATTGTACAAATAAACATGACTTAGGGCAACTTTAAATACACAGCATCTACCTCCTCTAAAATGTCTATAACCTGTAAACACATGCCCAACACAAGCATGTATGCAATTTATACTGTACATACATTAACAGGATTACAACAACATTACTTAACAATTAATTACTTCATTACTTAAAAACATTACTAAAAGTTTATTTTCTTTTAATGGAAAATTCTTACATATACTACAAAATAAATTCAGAAGAAATTAGCGGTTCTTTTAAGAATGTTTTAAATGATATCCACTCACAAGAGATGAAGACATGGGGTCTCCTTCATGGAGGCCGATGAAGGCCAGATGAATACTCAACACTTTAAATTCTAGGTGAAAAAGTTTTTGATCAAAAACATGTGATGCAGCATCCATGCCAGTAGGTGTCAGTATGAAGTCTGTCGGCCAGTAGGTTACAGTCCAGCTTTGGTTTGGTTCTGTCTCGACCTTCAGCCCAAATGGACGCAGGAGCTAAAATGAGAAGAATACACACCACATTAACACACAAGCTGGAATACTCAACTGCTATTGGTCAGTTGCACTATCTAGTAGCCATGTAATAATGTCCAAGTGTAATAATGTCCATTCAGCCAGTGTTTTCATAAATAACTCATACAGTATTAGGGCGCCAAAAGCCAAGCAGAAATAATGTACATTATATGATCAGCTGAGTGTATTCTCCTTTACTTATACATACTAAAAAAAAATTGGTGCTAAACAGCACTAAAAGTGGTTCATTGGCTCGTAATCTTCAGAACACAGTTTAAGATATTTTAGATTTAGTCCGAGAGTTTTCTGTCCCTCCATTGTAAATGTGTGTACGGTATACTGTCCTTGTCCAGAAAGGAAATAAAGACATCATCAAAGTAGTCCATGTGACATCAGTGGGTTAGTTAGAGTGTGTTGAAGCATCGAAAATACATTTGGGTCCAAAAATAACAAAAACTACGACTTTATTCAGCATTGTATTGTCTTCCGGTTCTGTTGTGGATCCGCGTTCAGTGACGCCGCTGACGTAAGACGCTGCTGACGTGTGTCTGGTGCGCCCGAGCTTCATTTACAGTCTGAGGGAGACGCACGCTGGAAACAAAACAATCTTCGCAAACATGTCTAAGGATTTCCACACAGAGGAAGACTTGCATTTTTTTGCCCAGCCATATTTATTTGAACCCGAACACACGGACGCACCAGACACACGTCAGCAGCGTCTTACGTCAGCAGCGTCACTGCGGACTCGTGAACGCGACTTGACAACAGAACCCCAGGGCCCGTTTAATGTTTAACACCGGGTTTCGGTACCCATCCCTACATATGGGTGAGTTCATATGGATTAGGCATGTGCCGGTATCAAATTTTCGTGCTGCGATTAATTGAATGAGCTTTTATCACGGTATACGGTATTATCACGATATTTTAATTGCTCAAGAGAAACAGATGGATTGCGGGTATCTAAAAAAACAACTTGCATCACAATGTGTAATTGTGATTTTCAAAACATGGTAACTAAACAGAATTTTATTAAGTTTAGTGACAACGTGTTACAATGTTTACATGGTACAATGACTGGTAGGTTACTGTTTGTATTCAAATAAATTCTTGTATTTGATTTTAATCTTAATTCAATATTGACTCATTTGGATAAATATTAGGTAGGCTACAGTCTGCATGTTAATTTTTCTCAAGAAAAAAATATATCTCACATAATGCTGTAAACAGAGAGAAATTAAATATAATGCGGTTTTCATTATAATAACAATTATGTAATGACAAGTAAACATATAATTAATATATATAATAAAGTGCACATATTTAGTAAAATGACAATTATTTCTAGTCAACTAAAGTGCTAGTCATTAAATGGCTTTCCTGAGGTAAATGTAACGTTCTGTGACATAACTGTTCTCCTGCAGTTTTATTGACCTCTTTCCGTGAAAAACACTGATTGATCGACATTTTGTATGAGGCATAAACCTTAAGGTAAGTTGTACTGTATCTTTAAATAAAAAGTAACAGATGATCGGTTTACTTGAACTGAGGCGCAGCGATCTGTCACAATGGACAGAACCTTTTTTTTTTCATATCAAAAGTATAACCTGCTCTGTCTAGTCTGTCGGTGTCAGTGTCCTCTTTGCTCCGCGATTTTTCTCTGCGTGAGAGCGTGTGAAAAGTGTCAATTCCGTAAAGCGGCTTTCAGACAGAACGCGATTTGCTATTTTGCAAATAAAAAGTTGAACTATTTTTAACTTTGACCCCGGCGTGCTTTGGTCGACGCAGCAACAAAACGTCCCCGCGAGTATTCTGCGTCCTGTCTGAAAGGCGCTTGAGTCTCAAGTTGAATGCGTGAGAGTTGGCAGCCCTGCGGGGGGTAAATCGTCGGCAGAGTTCCTCCTTCCGCCATGCTTCTACTCCATGTGATGATTGTTTACATCAGACTAGAGTGCGCTCTGCGCCGCGTGCACACAGTGCTTATACATGTGGGGATTGTTTACATCAGAGTGCGCACGTGTTTTGCGGAGCATATACGCAGTGTTTAAGCGGTTGATAGAAAATTAGCTAATGCGTGTTCTAAAAGTCTAAATTCAAATCTATTATTTTTCACGGTATTTTGAAGTGGCCGCGATAACAATATCGTGCATATTCATTACCGCGATTTATCGCATTACCGAATACCGGCACATGTCTAATACGGATAAAGGCCTGTTGTGTTCTGTCTCTTGGTTTGTGATAGTGGCAGCTATTGTGAAACTCACCTTCGTCATGTACTGAGTGTGGATGGCATCAAGATCTTGTCCTGAAGAATCACAGGGCCAAACGACTATATCTCATCTGGTGACAAGAGCATAGCCATAACTTTAAGATCCCCTGAATTAAAGAATTTCAGTATTTATCAGTAAAAAATACATACAAATAAATAAATACCTTTGAGTTGGACAGTATGTTGTCTGTCTCATTGGCCAAAATAATTAAAAACACCTAGAGAAATAAAATAAAATATACCAATGACCATGATATCCTGTTATCATAATGGTTAAATTAATAATTATAACTATGACCATTATAACATTTGCCGCTGATTATTTAGCCTACAGGCTTCTCAAGGACAGTCTCACTGAGAAAAAAAAAGTAAAGTGTGAGACTTCATTCAAAAGCATAAATCCTACAGACCCCCAACTTTTGAACAGTAGTGCACTGTATGTTTAAAGTTTTACTTACTAGTCGAGTTCATAGCTGTGAAGCTTTTCTTGGACAGGGGGTGCAGCAGGCCATCAGCATGATGATGATCTTCTAGAACATAACATGCAATGTGTCACAGAGCCAACAATGTTACATAGGATTTACAATAGAACATAGGGTTTATTACAAGGAAGCAAGCTAGAGCAGAGATGAAATGCAGAAAAGAGAAAGAATACAAATAAATATATATATACACATCTTAAGGTAATATATATTGTGAAATAAATCATCTGGAATTATTATCATGATTAAACAATAATTTCCCCTTTGTTACAGAGGTTTTTTTCTGTCCCTCCTGAAATCCCCTTTTTTTTAAATGATCAGTATTTGTAAGTGACGTCACTGATTAACAGTAACCGTTACAGTGAATTATTTTAGACTAAATAGCTTACTTCCAATCACCCATTGACAAATTACCAGCAAAACAAAACTATCAAAAACTGTTATCAACACAAAGATTTGGTTAAAACCCCAAACTTATGTAAAACAAGAGCTCCAGGGTAACGTTAACTTAACGTTACCTCCTCTGAAAACAGTTGAGATGCTAACGGACTTTTTCGAAGACACAAAACCATTTCTGTAAAGTAAATGTTCAACAGAGCTTATTAATTACACGTAAGAAGGGTGTCAGGAACGTTTATATCTATTATTAGTGTGATTTTGTCAACTAAACTTACCTGAAAGCAGCGAAAACAACAACGAGAGACGTTAGTTTTGCTGTGTCAGTTGATGACGTTTCCTCGTTTCCATCTGATCGCGCGCACGCTCCTGTCTTTGAATGCGACTCGAATGTTTACGCGCACGCGCATTAAGAACACTTCAAAGACACGCAGCATTTAAATAAACATCTAGAATTATAACATTTAAAATCATGATTTTAAAACTCATTGTGTAGTTCTATGACCCATTCACTTCTATATTTTTTATACCATCACTTTGCTTTTGCTTTTATTTTTATTATATATACTATTTTTTCTCCCATTCCTTACCTCCGGATAGATCCATTTTTCTGTTGCAGTTTTTTTTTTTCTTTTTTTATTCTGTTATAAGTGTTGTCACACTTATAAGGGGACAAACATGTCAAGTGCTGAGAATTCAGTAGGCTAAAAAATTATATTTAATGATAAATAGTGGGTGTATGAAAAATATTAATAGATGACCAGATAAACTCATTAGTAGACAAATTGAGGTCCAGTGTCACAATATATACTTCATTTTATGGTTACTATGGTTTTACTACAAAAACCATGGTTCATTTTATGGTTACTATGGTTTTACTGCAAAAACCATAGTAACTACAAAATGAACCATAGTTTAACTATGGTTTTACTACAAAAACCATGGTTAATTTTATGGTTACTATGGTTTTACTACAAAAACGTCTCAGGTTACGTATGTAACCCTGGTTCCCTGATAGGGAACGAGACGCTGCGTTTGAGACGCGGTGGGAACGCTCTGCGTGATTGCGTCATGAAGCACGTGTAAAATCAGTCCAATGGAAGTCCGATACGTCATGGGTGACGTCATAGACCAGGAAACTATAAAGCACCCTTGCAAACAGACCGCGCCAGCTTCTGAAAAGTCTGAAGCAAGTCGATCAGGGTGTGCAGGAAGTATGGCAGGCAAACGCAGCGTCTCGTTCCCTATCAGGGAACCAGGGTTACATACGTAACCTGAGACGTTCCCTTTCAAGGGAACTCGAGCTGCGTTTGAGACGCGGTGGGAACCCCATACCCACTACGCCATAGTGACAAATGCCCGTTCTGTGTGAAGTCCATTGCGCACACTAAGAAGCAAGCAACCTAGCCCCTGGAGTGGAGAGGTCAAGGTCATAAAACCTGACAAATGTATGCGGAGAGGACCATCCTGCCGCATTACAAATATCAGGAAGGGAAACCCCTGAAATTAAGGCCGTAGAGGCCGCCATACTCCTAGTAGAATGGGCCCGTACAGCCATAGGTGAAGGCTGACCGGCCGCTTCATAAGCTAGTGAAATAGCCTCGACTATCCACTTGCTCATAACCTGTTTAGATGCAGGGCACCCTCTTTTGAGTGACCCAAAACATACAAATAATTGCTCTGATTTACGCCACAGGGCAGCTCTGTGAACGTAGGCATCCAATGCCCTAACTGGACATAACAGGTTCAATTGTTCCTGATCTGGGGTATTAAAAGGTGGAGGATAGAAGGCCTGCAGCACTATTGGGCCCCCAACATTGACAGGGACCTTAGGAATATAACCCGGTCTAGGGTATAGAAATGCTTTAACCATACCAGGTGCAAATTCCGAACATGACGGAGCAACCGACAGGGCGTGTAAATCTCCAATTCTCTTGATAGATGAAACAGCAAGGAGAAATAAAGCTTTCAAAGTGAGGAATTTTTCTGAAACCTCTTCAATGGGCTCGAACGGAGCTAGAGCCAGACCCTCAAGTACAATGGCTAAATCCCAAGCCGGTGCTCTGGAGTGCAGTGCAGGTCTCAACCTCAATGTACCACGGAGAAAACGAGTAATCAGAGGATCTCTCCCAATAGAAGTACCCCCCAGAGGGGTATGGTAGGCCGAGATAGCCGCCACATAAACTTTTAAGGTGGAAGGAGATAATCCAGCAGAGAAACGGTCTTGCAGAAAATCGAGAACTGAACCGACAGGGCAGTTAACAGGATCTAACTGACGCTCACCACACCAGGTGGAGAATAATTTCCATTTCAGTGCATACAGTTTTCTCGTGGACGGGGCTCTGGAATGGAGAATGGTCTCAACGACCTCAGTCGAGAGACCGGATTCTATGAGCCTGGCCCCCTCAGAGGCCAGGCCCACAGTTTCCACAACTCCGGTCGAGGGTGAAATATCGTGCCCTCTACCTGGGACAGCAGGTCCCTCCTGATTGGAATCTCCATAGGAGAGCCGCTCAGAAGAGACACCAAGTCCGAGAACCATACTCGAGTCGGCCAGTAAGGGGCTATTAGTAACAGACTGGCCCCTTCCCGGCGAACCCTCTCCAGAACCCCCGGGAGCAATGATATCGGGGGAAAAGCATACAGGTGAAGCCTCGGCCAAACCTGCACCATCGCATCCAGTCCGAGAGGAGCTGGGTGCGTTAGAGAGAACCACATAGGACAATGGGTTGTATTTGAGGATGCGAAAAGGTCTATCTGAGCACGACCAAATTTCTCCCAAAGGAGCTCCACCACCTCGGGGTGAAGTCTCCACTCCCCGGGCCTCAGCCCCTGCCTTGACAGTATATCTGCTCCCACATTCTGACGCCCCGGAATGTAAACTGCTCTGAGAGATAGCAACTTCCCTTGGGCCCATAGGAGGATCTGATGGGCCTGCTTGCAAAGGTGACGTGACCTCAGACCCCCCTGATGGTTGATATATGATACCACCGACGTGTTGTCCGTACGGACCAACACATGATGGCCTCTCAGGTCTGGCAGGAAATATTTGAGAGCTCGAAATACCGCCATCATCTCCAAGCGATTTATGTGCCATGACAGATGATGGTCCTGCCAAAGACCTTGCGCCGAGCGGCCACTCATGACCGCCCCCCATCCCGTGAGGGAAGCATCCGTCGAAAGCGTGACGCGTCGACAAGAAGCCCCCAGCACTGGGCCCTGGGCGAGGAACCAAGGTTTCTTCCACATGACCAAGGCACGAAGGCATAGCCGCGTGACCTTGATCTTGCGGAACGGATTTCCCCTCGGAGAAAACCCCTTGGTTCTGAGCCACCACTGCAGGGGTCTCATGTACAGCAGGCCAAAAGTAATCACGTTGGATGCTGCTGCCATGAGCCCCAACAGTCTCTGAAACTGTTTCACAGTGAGTGACTGGCCTAGTTTTACATTCTTTACGGCTGTGAGGATCGCAGAAATCCGAGCAGGAGATAGACGTGCCTGCATTGTGGTAGAATCCCAAATTACACCTAAAAAAGTGGTCCTCTGAGCAGGGAGGAGAACACTCTTCTTGATGTTGAGCCGCAACCCCAACTCCTTTATGTGAGACAGAACGACATCTCGATGCCGAACTGCCAACTGCTCTGACTGAGCTAAAATCAACCAATCGTCGATATAATTTAATACGCGAATGCCCTGGAGTCTCAAAGGAGCCAGAGCTGCATCCACGCATTTTGTAAAGGTGCGGGGTGATAAACCTAGGCCAAACGGTAGAACCCGATACTGGTAAGCTTCGCCCCCGAAAGCGAACCTCAGGAACTTCCTGTGATGAGGATGGATGGATACATGAAAGTAAGCGTCTTTCAGGTCTATTGTGACAAACCAGTCCTCGGACTGAATCTGTGATACAATTTGCTTTAGTGTGAGCATCCTGAACTTGAGTTTCTGAACTCTGCTGTTTAACTGGCGCAGATCTAGAATAGGACGCAACCCTCCATCTTTTTTCGGAACAATGAAGTAACGGCTGTAAAACCCTGACTCTCTGCTGGGAGGAGGCACCCCCTCTATCGCTCCTTTTTGAAGAAGTGTCAGAACTTCCTGCTCCATAACCAGAGCCTGCTGTGGGTCCACCACTGTGGGAAGGACCCCTTGAAATCTGGGCGGACGAGAACCGAACTGAATTCTGTAACCCTTTTCTATTATATGCAGGACCCATGAAGAAATATTTGGCAGAAGTTTCCACGCTGCCAGAAATTCTGATAAGGGAACCAGTCTCTCGAGACTGGCCTCTGGATTTGGTTGAACAATCATTTCGGCGCCCTGAAGCGGCGAACCGGCAGGGAACAACCGAACTGACCGTTCTACAATCCTCCTCAGAGGATTGCATGGGGACGCTGACACCTCGGTGCCCTGAAACGGCGAACCGGCAGGGAACAACCGATGTGGCAACGCTGCGACTCTCCTCGGAGAACCGCCCCCCGGAGGGCGCCAAAGAGAAACGGTTCCTCGGAATCGTTCCTCCCTGGAGGGGACCACCCTCAGAAGCCTGGCACACTTGGCGTCAGGACTTCTTCTTAGTCCAGGTTCTTTTAGGCATGACAGTCCTCGGATTCTGTCTGCCCCCAGCAGGCCTGGACTGCGAACGCCACTCGGGAACCCCAGATTGTGGAGGAGCCCGAGCAGCAACGCTCTGTTTCTGCTGGTATCTATATGAGGAGCTCGTAGACGGACGAGGCTGCTCAACCTTTATATTGCGTGCAGCCTCGGGGACATTAGACCGGCGAGGAAGAAAACCTCTGAAACGCAGCCGCTTGTTTTTTATTTTCTTGAAACCTATCGACAACACAATTTATAGCATCGCCGAACAGACTTGTAGGAGAAACCGGTGCGTCCAGAAGAACAGATCTATCTTTATCCTTTATCTCAGAAAGATTCAACCATAAATGACGTTCCGTGGCCACCAGGGCTGCCATAGAACGGCCCACAGATTTGGCCGTCTCCTTGGTGGCCCGGAGAGATAGATCTGTCGTGCGACGTAATTCTCGAATTGCATCAGCACTAACTTCCTCACAATCATCTATGTCCCTCAGCAGGTCAGCTTGATAGGCTTGTAATATCGACATAGTATGAAGGCATGCTGCCGCCTGACCTGCTGCCGAATACGCTTTACCCACCAGCATTGATGTATTTTTTAATGGTCTGGTGGGTAACGTCGGGGCTTTCAGTGATGACGCTGACTCGGGGGAGAGATAGCTCGCAAGCGTCTCTTCCGCACGAGGCATCGTCAAATAACCGTAATCATCAATACCTCTCACTTTACTGTAATTACTAGTTTGAGGATTATGAACTCTGAAAGATGCCGGTTTATTCCATGATCTAGACACCTCAGTGTGAAGATCAGGAAAAAAACGGGAGCTCCCGACGAGGAGGTCGTGATCTAGATGGTAAATAACGATCATCTAGAAGACTCTTTTTTGATTCAACATCAATATCATCAGCTGGCCACTCAATATTTAATTTAGTAACAGCACGAGATAAAACCTCCATTAACTCCTCATCATCGGGGATATGAGCTGGCGAAAACTCAAAATCCCCCATATCAACGACATCCGGTTCCTCAGAACTGGATAGCCGCAACATTGGTGCCTCAACCTGGGGAGGAGAAACCGCAGGGCGGGCTCCTTCCTGGGCTGGGACACCGGAACTAGCAGGTAAGGGCTGAGAAAGGGCTGGGCCCGTCTCAAACCCCGCTACTAGATCCATCTGTGAACCCCATGATGCACGCCGCCGCTGTGCCTCAGCAGCAGCGGGACCCGCACCACGGGGAACACGAACCGAACCATCCTCCTCAAAGAATGCCCGGCGGGAGCGGAGAGTTTTCATGGACAAACTCATGCAATGCTCACAATCAGCCCCCTCGAGGACTGACTGGGCATGCTCCACTCCCAAACAAGCAACACACATCTGATGTGTGTCCCCACCCGTAATGAAACGAGGGCAGGGAACAACACAACGTTTGTAATCTTGCTTGCTCGCCATAATGATATATATATATATAGCAATGTGATCGGACAGACAACAATAAATAGACAAGGACAGAATCACAGAGAGCGCTTGCTGAAGACAACAGAAGCTGGCGCGGTCTGTTTGCAAGGGTGCTTTATAGTTTCCTGGTCTATGACGTCACCCATGACGTATCGGACTTCCATTGGACTGATTTTACACGTGCTTCATGACGCAATCACGCAGAGCGTTCCCACCGCGTCTCAAACGCAGCTCGAGTTCCCTTGAAAGGGAACCATAGTTAAACCATGGTTACTACATAAAAACCATGGTTACTACATAAAAACCATGGTTAATTTTCGTAAGTGCACTGTCACACACACACAAACTCTCTCTCCAACACGAAACACTCACTCACACACTCACACACACACACACACACACACACACACACACACACACACACACACACACTCTCTCAAGCCCGATTTATACTTCTGCGTCGACCTCCCGCCGTAATTACGCCGTAGGCTGTGTGTAGCGCGCGTACCCTTCGGCGTACCCTGACGTGCACCTCTCCAAAAATGTAACAACGCGTCAATTCTACGCGGACGCAAGCGCTGTGATTGGTCTGCTAGAACCGCTCCCTCGGGTTTCACATGTTCCCTCTGCGTGCATCGACGCGGACAACGACGCAGAAGTATAAATTAAAACCAACGCGTAGTCTACAGCGTAGAGGCTCCGGCGTAGGTCCGACGCAGAAGTATAAATCAGCCTTTACACACACACACACACACACATGGAAAAACCTCACACTCTCTCACTCACACACACACAAAAACCTCTCTCACACACACACATACTGTCACACACACTCAAACTCTCTCTCCAACACGACACACTCAGACATACACATATAGTTTCTTGAACACATTAGACCCTAAAGACGGCACCTTCACACGTTCAGCTTCATGTGGTTCAGAGTCGCACACAGAACAACATCTGACTTCCTCATCGTGTGTGTCGGTGTACATTGGACTTGAGGTTCTCCACGAGGAATCGACTGGGTTGTGAAAGTGTCTCATGATTAAATGTGCGGTTAATGTGTGTGTAAACTGGCACGAGACGGCAGAGGAAGATCCCACTTATTGAAGAAAAGAGACACTCGATACATGATGATATCACAAGAGTTTATGAGTTTGAGTTTATGAGTTTGAGTTTATGAGTTCAGTGATGGAGCTGCAGCCTCTCGATCTCGGTTTCACTGCAGGATCACTGAGTGAGTGAGTTTAGTGTGATTTAATATCACGCTTATGACGGAGGATGAGCTTTTTCTTCGGTTTGATGTTTCATGTTTATATCTGTGTGTCTCATCCCACTTCTAGGTTCAGTGTGTTCTGTATAGAACTATACGGTTCATTTTAAAGAACCATTGCAGCAAAAAGCTTCTATATAAGGGCAAATGTCTTAAAATAGTGCATAATATGTTCATGTTTAACAAGTTATTTTCAAATTTCTAGTGATAAAGTATGTTTACATGCAGTTTAATTTATAAAATTTGATCAAAACAAAAAATGAATTAAAACTAAATCCATAAAATGTTCCCATGACCCTTAAGCTTCTGTATAGAACCTTTCCTCCTGAGAGTGATCGCTTGTGTGTTTTTGTGTGTGTGTGTGTGTGTGTGTGTGTGTTTCAGGACCGCAAGCTGTCGAAGGCGGAGCGGCAGCGCTTCAAAGAGGAGGCCGAGATGTTGAAGGGTCTCCAGCACCCGAATATCGTGCGCTTCTATGACTTCTGGGAGTCTCCGCTGAAGGGCAAGAAGTGCATCGTTCTGGTCACAGAGCTCATGACGTCAGGAACGCTCAAAACGTGAGGAGAGTTACACACGACACCGACACCACATCGGGAATCAAGTGTGCTAGGGTTTTTTGTTGTTATATTTGATTTTTATATTTGATGGGTTTTTTTTCGTTTTTTTTTTTCATACAGTGATAGTTTTTATTGAACAGACCTGTCAATCTCCAAAACACACATGAAAGCGCCCTCAAGTCTTCCAGGTCCCACTTTATATTACCGGCAGGGGCGTAGAATTTAGTAGGGACGCTAGGGACGTGTCCCTACCAATATCCAGTGACACTGATACATCCCTAGCAATAATTTCGATCAAAACATAAAATATATTTATATATTGATGTCCCCGTCCCCACCAATTTCAAAATCAAACCTACGCCACTGATTACCGGTATGTGTCTTGCGCAACATTTGGGTTCTGGAAGTAAAAACTTGATTTTAAACAACAACTTATAGGCGTTTAAAGACACCTTCTGTGAGTTACGAGCTTGTATTTGCTTTTGTTGTATGTGTTTAACAGTGGTATTTGTGGTGAAAACTACATTACCCATAATGCTGTACAGAAAAATCCACCAATCAGAGAGGCACCACAAGCAAAACACACCAAAATATCTTGTTTAGCTCCGCCCACTCCCATGAAGCACCGCAGATGACATGATCAAGTTGGTCACCATAATCTCTCAAAGAATATCCTGAATAAAAACTCAAATATGTTGTTTTTATATATATAATCAACTAGTTTTATAGGCTATTTCTCCATAATTGTTTATTGGATTATGCGGTTTGCAATGCTTCATGGGATTGTAGGTCTTTCTCTCGTCTGTAGTGCTGTGATTCTCCTCATCGCTGGCTGGTTTGGTTCATGGCTTATAACGCTATAACTAAGACTTTTAAAAAAATCCCTATGGGAGAAATTAATGGAAAAAATACTTCCGGAACCAACGCCGCTGATAAAGTGGGCGGCACTAATGCGCTGTATTGCAAAACACTTGTTATGTATATTATAATAATATTACACAAGAAGTGCTGCTGTATCAAAGGATTCATTTAAATGTTATTGCATAGAACTTAATATAAAGTGGTTTCATAGTCCATTTAACTATAATTTAAAGGGGTGGTTGATTATGATTTCACTTTTCTAACTGTAGTGAGTGTGTAATGTTGCGGTTTGAGGATAAACAACATCTGCAAAGTTACGACGCTCAGAGTTCAAAGCAAAAGGAGAGATTTGCTTTTAAAGAAATCGTTTTTTAAGGACTACAACAAACGGCTGGTAGGAACTACACAAGCTTCCTCCCGGGTTAGTGACATCACCAACCTGAAATTTACATAGACCCCGCCCTCGAGAACGCGATTTATAGATTATCATGACAGAATATGCTAATCAATGACTAAAGATAGTTAACTCCACATCAGAAACATACATTCATCAACTAACCATTCAGAAATGTCCTGTTGCTCTACATGTCACTTCTTCTGTCTCTCCATGTTTGCCCGACTCCGGTTCGAACATAAAAGGCTAAAAGTTTTTGAAATTTTCAGTGCATGTGTGTGTGAGTTAAAAGGACATATGCTCTTGAAGCTCCGCCCCCTGCGCCGGGAGCTACAGCTCATTTGCATGTAAAGGGACAGACACAAAAACGGTGCGTTTTTGCTCACCCTCAAAATAAAATATCTGTTGGGTATTTTGAGCTCAAACGTCACACACACACTCTGGTGATATCAGACTTGTTTTACATCTTGTGAAAAGGGCATTATAGGACCCCTTTAAGTTTTCTGAAGTCATATGACAGCTCTGCGTTTTTGCATTCGCACATCATACTTGAGCAGTTTGAAAATGCATGTTGGAGAAAGAGAAAGGAAGACCCTATATCGTATGACTTCAGAAGACGTGCAAAATACTGTACGAGCCATACAGACTAAAGCTATGGAAGTTTTACGGGGCTTTTTATGATGCTCTTTTGTCTTATTTGGATCTTGCCAGTGAAAGCAGCGTTACAGAAAAGGCTTGTTTTCAATGTAACGGTTAAATAAGTATTCTGTTCTCAGCCAGAGATGAGTGTGTCAAAGTGACGTCCATATGACAGCGTAATATACAGATATAATGTGGTTAATGTCATGTATTCAGTTAAACGGACATGTTAAGCAGTGGTGTAATGATTACAATACAAGTAATGCTGGTTTATCAGTTATAAATGCCACTCATTATGTTCTCCAGGTATCTGAAGCGCTTTAAGGTGATGAAACCCAAGGTTTTGCGCAGCTGGTGCCGTCAGATCCTCAAAGGTCTGCATTTCCTGCACACGCGCACTCCTCCCATCATCCACCGGGACCTGAAGTGTGACAACATCTTCATCACGGGCCCCACGGGCAGCGTCAAGATCGGCGATCTGGGTCTGGCCACGCTCAAAAGAGCCTCCTTCGCCAAGAGTGTGATCGGTGAGGCGGTGTCCTTCATACCCAGTGTTTTTATTAATTATTCGGGTTCATTTGATTTTGCTTTTAACACATTTTACCATGTTTACATGATCCCCATGGGTCCTTGAGTCTTAAATTCAGTTTGATCTAGGGCTGAAACAACTAATCGATTTAATCGATTAAAATCGATTATTAAAATAGTTGTCAAGGAATGTCATTATCGATTAGTTGGTCTGCTTACGTCACGGGAAGCGTTTACTGGTGATTGGTTGAAACGGGCCAATCATGATGCTCTCTGTCTTACATGCGCTGCGCTTCATGAGACACACGCAAGGTCTCTCTCCCTTCGCCGATCTGTTGTGTGCGCAGAGACCGAGATCTTGTTTACAGTCTATGTTTGGAGGACAGTCTCTTCTGTCTCGCATGCGCGCTCTTGCTTGCGCGCTCTAGATTCCGGGAGTTTGAACTAATTTGCAGGCATCAGGGAGCCGCTATCAATATGCGGGAGACTCCAGGATCTTCCGCGAGACTTGGGATGTCTGTATTTTGTCTCGAGCATCAGCTTGCGCTATCAGTTCGCTCGCAACATAAGTGATGGATTAAAATAGCGCTACCGCAGAAATAGGTTAAATTAAAATGGTGTTTACAAAGTGAAGCACTAAATATAAAGGCAGTTAATTACAGCAGCAGTAAAAGATTGTTTTTAGTCACTGTACTCAGTGGTTTTCAGCGAATGCTTGTGCACTAATGCATAATTTTTCCTGTCCTTTTAATCAAGCCTGTTAGCTTGCTGCGTACCTCCATCCCGTTCTTTTTATAGCATTTGTCTAATATTAAGTTTTAATTGTTTTTCAAACGCGATCTACCGCGGCTCTATGTTCACACGCTTGTTTTCACGCTTGTTTTCAGTCTTTCTATATTTATTTTATCTATTATCCTTATAATTCCATTAATTTAAAATAAAAATTAAATGAATTATATATTTGAGATGTTTTTAGTTTATATCTTCACATCTGAACAACATGTGTGTAAATTTGTTTTAACAAAAATTGCTAAAACATATGTTGGATATAATTTTTAATTAATTTTACATTAATCATGGTTGTCAACTTGCCATTAGCAATTATCATTAAAAACAAAGCAAATATTGATATTAGTAAAACTCAATGTGTGGCTTTTGCACTTTTTAAAGTACACTTTTACACATAAATACCCTTGTGGCGAGCAGGACGAGGCCGAGGGACGTGAGAGGCCGGTGGCGTGAGTGATAATGAACGACACCTGTGAGACGCACCGGTCTCGCATCTCTCATGTCCCTCGGCCTCGTCCTGCTCACCACAACCCTGATTTAGGGTTTTATTTAGTTATAATAAACAAAAAATCAAATTGGGATTTTTATCCGATTAATCGATTAATCGAAAAAATAATCGTTAGTTGCAGCCTTAGTTTGATCAAATTCAATATTCACAATATCTTAAAGTCCCCCTGTAGTCAATAATTTCATCCCTTAAAACTCATCTTTGATCACCAAAATTACATATTTAAGTGGGTTTTTTTTTCTTGAAAGAAAATTCGTAGGGGTGTAACGATTCATTTTAACAACGATTCGATTCGCATCACGATTCGTGGTTGTCGATACGATTCAAGGACGATATTGGTTCATTTAGAACGATATGATCCGAAACGATTCAGTGACTTGAAATCGATTCAGTAACTTTTTAGCCAAAAATTCAACCAGTGTGAATGAAATAAATACCTGGATACTGGACAGTGCGGGTAAAGTTTCCTAGATTCATGTTGTTTCTTGTAAGGAAATCAATCAGGTATCAATTAATTATAGATATAAACTAGGGCTGCACGATTTGGGGAAAATGTCATATTGCGATTATTGAGGTCAATATTGCGATTGCGATATAATAAACAAATGATTTCATGAGTGAACTTGCTTGGTTCTCAAGGAAAATGCACACAATTAGTGATAATGCTGAAATGTGTAGGCTATTTCTCAACTCAAACTTGCAACAACAACTAAATGATTAATAACACCTATAATGATCAATAAGCCATTGATGTCTGGATAAAAATGTCTGGACATTCCTGTCTAACAGGTAGGACATACAGACATTGAATTAAGATCAACAGTCTGCACTGCAAACATTATAAATGATAGAATAATCCTTATTAAAGTTACAAAAGTTATTTAGTCAAGAGCATTGAGTGTTTTTCTCTGTTCCTTTTGTTCTTTGATTAACTTTGTCTGACAGAGACGCGGATCACACACGCGCCCCATTCTCTCATGAGTCAACTCTTTACGGCCATCGTAAGACTGCTCTTGTGTTAAGATACTCGACAAAAAGACATTTTGGCATAATTGTGTGTTATTGTTCGTTCAAGCACGAAGGAGAACTGTATTCTGGCATGCCGTCTTGTGCGCGCGCATGATACTGGCACGAGTCTTTCTCTGTGTGTGTGTGTGTCAGTCAACGCGATCTTTTTTGTCTTGTCACGAATGAATGACTGAATCGAGTAACGTTTAACGCCTTTATCATTAAACGTGCTAAGAAAAAACATCCATATAAAGTCTGACCTGCTTAAATGTCGTCCGGAAGGCCAACTTGCTGAGCACAGATCGATGTAGTCGATGAATCGTTACACCCCTAAAAATTCGTTATGCCTTAAAATATCTTGAATGTAACTCGACACCCTCGCCTCATTTAGTATGCGCGGTTCTATGAATATGCAGATGAGCCCCGCCTCCACTCACTCACTCCGCTCAGAGATCCACTGGTTGACGATCACACGTTGATCTGATTGGTTACAAGGTCGTTTGTGACGTCAGAAACACCAGCGATTTCAAACCGTGTGTTTGAGACTGTCTTTGGTTCACTGCAGTTTTAAGCAGGAAATACTCAGCAATGCTGTCGACTTATGAACTTACACACGGTGTGTCTTAAAGCGTATTAAACACACCACATAGACAACATTAAACGCTGGATTTACACCACAGGGGGACTTTAAATGGTAAAGGAAAAGTCTTAATGGTCAGTTCAAGAGGTCGTAAATTAAGGGACAGAAAAACAGGAATCGGTTTTCAAAGTCGCTTTTCAGAGTAAAAACGTGGCGCTGTTGATTTTATTCAGTGCATGTCTGAAGGGTCCAGACTGTCTTCAGGAAAGTTTCGATTGCATTTTCTTTTCATCTTCCCTCCTTATAATGCCTATAAAGTACCTTTGTATACAGGTGAAACTCGAAAAATTAGAATATGGTGCAAAAGTTCATTTATTTCTGTAATTCAACTTAAAAGGTGAAACTAATATATTATATAGACTCATTACATGCAAAGTGAGATATTTCAAGCCTTTATTTGTTATAATTGTGATGATAATGGCTTACAGCTTATGAAAACCCCAAATTCAAAATTAGAATATTGTGAAAAGGTTTTCTCTTATTTGCTGTTATAAGATGGTGTTTGTTTCTCTGTGTATCAGAAGATGATTTCATCGTTTGCTTTGGCAGGTACGCCGGAGTTCATGGCCCCGGAGATGTACGAGGAGCATTACGACGAGGCCGTGGACGTCTATGCGTTCGGCATGTGCATGCTGGAGATGGCCACGTCTGAATACCCGTACTCCGAGTGCCAGAACGCCGCGCAGATCTACCGCAAAGTCACCAGTGTAAGTCAGGCTGCACTTCAACACTAGAGCGGTCACTTCCTTTCACTGATGAAGAATACTGACCGTGATTGATATTAGTGTTTCTTATTATTAGTGATACTAGTGTTTCTACACAGAGCCCGGTCACGATATCCGTCTCAGTAGGCCTAAAAAATTACACCCAAGAAACCCACCCCAAAAAATATACAAATTCATGACACTAAATGAGATTTTATGTTGTTTACTGGTAACATTTGTCTAATTGAAAAACAAATGAACACAGTGCATTCTAAAATAAGTTGACAGATTATTTTCCAGATGATTTTTGACCACGTTACAGTTCCATACGACTGTAATTTAAACATGTTGCGTCTGAATTATATTCTTTGTGAAAAGTGATGCATCTGAAATGGTTTGAAATAGGAAAAAAAAATAAACTTCATATGAAATAAATATTTCCAGATACAATTTTCCTAAATTTGCTTTGGCATTAGTACATAAGTTAATTATTCAGGACACAGGACATGATCCCTTGTGAGATTTATGTGTTTGTTTTTGTATAATGGTCTTTTGTGGTGCTATCCACACATGCAAAGTTGGTTAATAACTGCAATAAAGTAAAAACCTAGCAATTATTATATTTTTGTCTTGTTTTCCAGTACAAATATCTAAATATTCTTAAATCAAGATACATTTACTGGAGAAGCAAAATGACTTCAGATATTAAGACTAAAAAACTGATAAAAAATGAAGTGGGTTCATGGTTAAAACAAGAACAAATATCTGTATATATATATATATAATACTAAACTTATAATACAAATAATAGTAAAATCTAAGTCATTTTCTCACCCTCATTCACTTTTATACCTGTCTGATGGTGTTTGTTTTTCTATTGAGCACAAAATAATCTTTTTTTTCATACAGCGATAATTCATAATGAAGAAAAAAATCACACTAAAATATCAGAGTAAAAATAATTAGTGCACTATAAGTTGAACAATAGCTTTTTGTGACTGAAATTACATTTTTATGCCCTGAAAACCAGTGAAGTGATAACCTGAGCATCCCTGCGGTTCACAGATCAGAGTAATCAGTGGAACCTCACGTCACTGGAGGAGATTATCAGCCAATAGCAGCATGAGTTTGGGTCTGTTCCTCACACACACACACACGTGATTGTGTCCTACAGTAACGGCTCTAATGTGTGTCTCAGGGAGTGAAGCCTGCCAGCTATAACAAGGTGATGGACCCTGAGGTGAAGGAGATCATCGGCGAGTGTATCTGTCAGAAGAAGGAGGAGCGGTGAGTTACTGACGGCTCCTGGACTCACTGTACGATACAGAGAGTCGTTTAACCCTTGTGGACATTTTTGTCTTTTCAGTTTTGTTTTTTGATCATTTTGCCTGTGTTAATGCCAACTGCATACATTTTCACCCCCATTTCCTTTGAAATAAATCTATTTGGCATTAGGTACACAGAATAGTTCCTCTCAGGACCTTTTGGATAAAAATGTCCCAATTGAAACCCATTAAAACTGCAATTTTTAATTACAGGGCCATTTAACTATGAAATGTTGCAATCTTTATTAATAGGCTTTCATTTCTTCCTGAAAGATCATTTTCTGAGATATCATCCTCAAATTTGGAACCCAACTTGGATTTATGGCTTTGATTTTTCTAGCAGTTTTAGAGTTCAATGTGTTTTATAATATATACATATTTTATGTAGAATAGTGTTCATAAATAATTTTCATAAACTTTTTTTGGTTTTACTTTTTAAACTTTTTTAAACATTGACATTTGTGTCTTCTATGGACCTGTGTGTAACTTGTTTTTAATTGATGCACAAGGGTTAACTCTCCTAGTCTGCTGGTCATCATTTTATCTCTCATTTATTACAAGCACACTTTTTTTTTATTATTACATTCACACACATACACACACATACACACAAACCACACTCTGACATCCATACCAACACACCCACACAACTATAGCCGCATAATTTATCCAATTGGCTCTATAATATGCAGAAGCAGAGCTAAGCACAGTTTTCACTGTATCCCGGTACATGTGCGTCCGGTAAGCGTCTCTGCAACTCTGTCCACAGCTACACCATCAAGGACCTGTTGAACCACGCGTTCTTCGCCGAGGACACGGGTGTGCGGGTGGAGCTGGCGGAGGAAGACGACGGGGTGAAGGTGTCCATCGCGCTGAAGCTGTGGGTGGAGGATCCTCGCAGGCTGAAGGGCAAGTACAGGGACGGAGGAGCCATCGAGTTCAGCTTCGACCTGGAGAAGGAGGTTCCTGAAGCCGTGGCGCAGGAGATGGTGTGTGTTTCACTGACTTCACCAGCGTTACCCGCGGCTCGTCCGATGTCAGAGATCACTGCAGATGTGCTGATGTGGGCGACCCGGATCTGAATACTGCTTCCTCGTATTTTAATATAAACGTACATTTCTAAATATAAATTCCTAATATAAATTGCATGATTCGATTCGTGTTTGATTCACCAGATTGCGATTCAATTCTGATCTTGATTCGATTTGGGTGTATATCAGGGACAGTACGTCAATTTCTCTCAAAGGAAGAAATCTCTCCTAATGCTGCATTTTGGGAACAAATGATTTGCATACAAACATTTAATGACATGTTTGTACTCCAAATCGTTTAACATAAACATTTATAAATGAACAGTCATAACCGGTTCTTCTATATTTAATGTACATTTCAATAAACACATTATTAAAGCATGTTAAGTAAAAATATAATGGTTTAATATAGTGCATGTATTTTTATTTTATTTATATAGCACCTTTCAAGATCTCAAAGTCACTTTGCAAGAAATAAAGCAATCATACAGCAACACAATAATATAAAACAGCATTTCAACATCAAGACCAAAACTAAAGCAATAATAGGACAGAACCTTGTGACGTGACGTGACATTATTGTTGTTTTACTGACGGTTGAAACACGGATTGATGGATCATATGAGACATGACTGATTTCAGGAAGCTGTTCTGTATCTTTCAACATTGATGTTTATTTGCTGCTGTAACTAGTAGTGAAGAGGAAGAGATGAACGTTTCATCTGTCACACTCACACACATTAAACACACACACACACACACACACACACACATTTATGGAATGAATTCAGTGACAGAATTTGAAAGCTTTGTTTCATATCAAAAGTTTAGTTCTCGCATCAGCTGAAAACAGCACTGACTCAAAGATTGGGATTGAAGGATCAATATCGGTTCATCAAAATGAGAATCGATATCTTTAACCCAACACTAACCTTCAGGTGTGTTTATTCTGAGCCAGAACTGTTCATTTAGAAAATAACCTTTTAACCAGATTTACCTGTATGTGAACGCCACAAAAACAGCCAATAAGTTTCATGGCTCATGAAATCTGACGTCTTCCTGTTTCTATTGTCTCTTAGCTATGAGCACTGATCTAGAGATATTTCACGCCTCAATTATGAAACAACAGAATTGAAATGGATTTTGAACGGAATAATGTTGTGGCCAGCTTTGGATTATTCCATTGGAGCTGGATGTTTATTCCCTTAACAAACCCCTTTCTGTCCTCTCGTAACCTCCGCCTGCGATGCCGTTTTCCTGCTTAGATTTGATCTGGCCCTGAGTTTGAGATTCATAACAGCCGCCCTCGCTTTCTGAGGAGCTCTGGATCCCCTGCTTGAGTTACGACCAAACCTGTTTCCGATCTTCACACTAGATCCGCTCATGCAGAGCAGCCGAAGCCGCTTGTGCACGTTATATGTTAAACCGTGGTCTTACGGGTATGTGGCCTCCTGGACCCAGCTCGGGTTGGAAAATCCTTGTGCCGTAATCATTTGTTATGTAATCTGAGCACTGTAATGTGTGTGTGAATGTTTGCTAAAGGGAGAATGAGTCGGCAGCTGATATTCACACTGATCGGCACAAACCACAGTCCAAACGTCTCACGCTTGTTCACTACACAGATATTGATTTACACAAAACCCTTCATGCATTTAAGCGTACTTGGCCGAATCTCACAAAAAAAAAAAAATGACCAGTAGGCCTACTTTCTTTTTAATGAATGTTAAGTACATTTCCCCCCACAATTCTCTGTAGGCAGAAATTAAATGAGTAAATCGTTCAGATTTAATTTAATTTATTAGAGACAGCAGAACAAAAGCAACCATGATTCCTCCCCCCTGATTGTGTATTTTCTTATTTAAAAAAATAAACATTGTAACTTTTAAAATATTATGTATTAAATCTCAGTATCAACTTATTTTTATTTAAATGTATTAGAGACCGCACAACAAAAGCAGCCATGATTCCTTTTTTTCCTTTTTTAAAAGTAATTCTAGTACTTCATAATTTTTTTAACTGTGTATTAACGCAGCAATATTGTTTATGTAAATAAAAACCATGTAACTTTTAAAATAATATGTATTAAATGTTATGTTTCAACAATTTTATTATTTTAATTTATTAATTTTAGACAGCACAACAAAAGCAGCCAGGATTTGTTTTTTTCTTTGTATTCTTTTTTAAATTCTGGTAATTCTCATTGCTGATTATGTATTGCAATAATTAAATAAATATGTATTTTTTTAAAATAATATAAATATGTAATATATATTGAATATTTTTTCAACTTATTTTTTTATTTAAATTTATTTAGTAGAGACAGCACAACAGAAGTTTCCTTTTATTCTCTTTTTTAAACAATTATTCTTGGTCTCATTAGTCATATTTTTCCTCAGTGTGTGCGCAGTGTGTCTAGTTGAAGCTTTCCCCTACAGACTCTTGCTTGTCTTTGTGAAATTTTCCTTTAATTCTGTGAGATTTATTCCTCTGTTCCTAAAATAGAGCCCTCATTTCTTCCTGTCTGCTCTAAAGAAGCGTGTTCACACCAGCCCCCTCTTGTGCCTCTGTCAGGTTGAGTCTGGTTTCTTCCATGAGAGCGATGCAAAGATTGTGGGCAAGTCTCTCCGTGACAGGGTGGCTCTGATCAAATGGCGCCGGGAGCGGACGGTGCCGAGGGCCTCTCAGGGTGGCACTGCCCCGTCCATGCCAGCCGGGACGGTACCAGTCCTCTGCGAACCACCCTGTCTGGTGGAGCCCGAAGAGACTGAAGTGGACCAGCATGCCCGCGTGTGCCAACTTAGTGCCATGACTACATCCACCACATGTAAGCGTGTGCGCCTGTGAAGTGGATCAAAACCTTTCATCAAAGTTATAAATGAATTTTGAACAATACCCGTTCTTGTCTTAGGACAACTTTGATGAACTTTTTTGATCCACTTCAAATGTTGACTATTGACTACTGTAGCTCAACTTACGTTTCATGCTGACTTTAACATGAAACTGTTGTCACAGACTCTCTTACAACAATATCCAATCTGAGGGAACTGGTGGACAAGTGGTATTGATCGTCTCAGATATGTGTTATCTAGTCCATGTTTGTCTCTCTGTCTCCCTCTAGCTGACAGTGGCATCGGTTCAACCGTGTACTCGCACAGCAGTGGTCTGCACAGTGTCATATACCAGTCACTACAGGATTCGGTCTCCACCACAACCCAGGAGGTTCGTATCACTTACCCATCATGGTTACTGGTGATAAACTGCTGATATGTAAAGTTTGCATTCCTCTGCTAGCACGTACCCATGCATGCTTGTACTTGCATAGCACAGAGGAATTATACTAAATATAGTCCATCATTCATAATGACACTGTTGTGCAGCTTTGTAACTGGACACTAGTGTCGGTCATCAACCAGTTTGTTTGCCTTGGGGGGTTGCATGGGGGGGGGGGGGGGTTGTACATTCAAGCATCACTCACTATTTCCTCAAGTGTAAAAATGTTTGTTGTGTCCTTGATTTGATTATTAGCTCAGTGCTAGAGATCCTTGTTTGTCATTTCATGATAATAGTTTGGAGAAGTGGCTTTTCTTCCAGGGTCCACATCATGCAAGTTCCTCTGTAAATTACTTAATCAGAAGACATGAGTATCTCCGACCCACAAGCCCTTCCTTCCTTCAAATACCACCAGACCAATCAGAGTCGACAGAAAGAGGATTCGAAAGTTCCGGCTCTATGAATTTGCTGCCCGTTCCTTTGCCTATTATGACCCGCCGCTATAGCGACACAACAGTGGAAACGTCCTCTGAGACAAAGGGGGAGGAGCCTGTCTCAATGGTGAGAAAGGGGCGTCGCCTTTCTTTAAACCCCACCCCTCACCAGCCACTGTCCCCATGTCAGGCCTGTCTGTCATTATTCCTACTTGGGACTTGTGCAGATGGAAGACATACGCCCTATTCTTCACTTATGCTTTCAGCCACAGGGGCTCGCAGGGGCTCTGTCAATGAGACCTCTAACCTCTCCCAGCTCAACAAATCTCTGGAGAGCATCACAGGCCACAAACATCAGCCTGCTCTTGCCTTTCTAAGGGCCCCTCTGACCAAGCCAGAAAGAGGGTCCTATCGGCCTGCACGCAGCCACAGTGATGAGGGGCCCGCCATGGAGTCGTCTGGTGAGGAATTAGCATCACGTCGCAGAGCAAGTTTTTGTATTGGCGAAAACTCCCTGACTCATGTGGTAGGTCACTCCGCAACAAGGTGTAACCCTGCTCCTTATAGAGGAAATGCTGTGGTTTTCTCTATCCTTTGTGGTGGTTCTGCTGTTGCTCCCAGGGGCCTCTAGGACTTAGTATAATTTGCTCAAATCTAAATGCGTTCTTCTTCTCCACTTCTTTAACCGTACTCACCAAGTCCTGTGGGTACTGCTGTTCTCTAACGGAGTCCATTTTCCCCTCAAAACCTACCCAATAACCACGCGTGCGATGTGCCTGACGTCATGCTGCTAATCATCTTTGTGAAACGCTTCATGTTTTCATTGTCACTTAACCTGGTCGTGTGTGGTCTGCATGCATGCCTTCATATTACTCACTAATGCAGCTGTGAGTGTCTGTGGTTTTATTTATATGGAATGGCTGTGTATGCGGTTTTCAATAGTTTGTTTAATCTTCTGCAGCCTGCTGTTTTGAGAGTCCAAAGTCAGGCAGCACCTTCCGTAGCTCAACACATGCAGACTTACCCTCCTGCATCCTCCGAGACCCCTGCACAGCCCACCGGACAGACTCTGTCCACTCCACAGCCGCTGGCACTTCTGCAAGGCACATTGACTGCACCACAAGCCATGAATCCACAGCAGCTTGGGTCTTCAAGTCAGACTGCAGAGATGAACACCCATCTGTCACATCAGCCTGCATTTGTGCCGCAGAGTGCCACAGCTCCGAGTTACCATCCTGCCACAGCAGAGCTAGCCAATGGACAGATATTTCCACCTGTGCAGCACACTGCAGTCGCAGCTATCCCATCTAAATCAGAAGCAGCGCTGCCTGCGGATCAGAGTTTCCAGAGTGGAGCCTCTAGCGTGCACCATATCTCATCAGCACCTGCACAGCCTCAACAAACACCTGCGTTACACCTTTTTCCGCAACCACCTGCGAATGCCATAACCGACGGGCAACTCCACGACTTCTCCAACATGCAGAAAACTGCTCCTGTACATCTGAGCCAGGCAGGCTCTGCACCATCTTGCCAGCAGGTACACTTGTTTCAACCTTATCTACCAAATGTGTGTGTATGTGTGTACCAATGTGGCTTATTCAGTTTATACACTTGTAATGATCGGACACACTTTCTCTCTAGTCTGTTTGGTTTGTATTGGCTAACTGAGCTCATGGGCTTCTTAATGTGGGTCGCAGCTGTAGATTTGTCATTGCTTGGTCCGTATTGCAGCTTATTCTGGCCAAGTATAAATCAGGGGTTCCAAACTCTGTCCCTCAAGATCCAGACAAGGCAATGGCCAGGCAAAGTTGTCCAGGCATCACTAAAGAAATTATATATTGTCCAGCTTTTGGCCTGTATTTTCATCCATCCAAAAATAAACAGTTACATTTTCTGTTTTCTGATACCTGCCGACTACGCCAAAATGTTAGATCATGCCAATATCCTGCCGACTTAAACCAAAATGTTAGATTGGATGGATCTCAATGTCAGAAATATTAGATCCAACCCTGGACCCCAAATCCCTGGCTTAAGTCTTCTATCAGCCTGAGAGCTTGACAGAGATAGCCAGGAAGGAGCAAACCTGTGATGTTAAAAACCTTGGAATGTAGACATTCTCTTATCTCTAACTCATAAAGCCAAACATTCCTTGAAACCCCACAATCATAGGATTAAACAACAATAGAAAGGAAATAAATAAGATAAAAAGATTTTATAAAATATACAAATATTATAAAAATATAAAAATATTATATAAATATAAAAATATAAAATTTTATAAAAATATAAAATGACAAATGACTATAAAAATTGTTACAATAAATGATTAATCAAATGACAATTACATACATGACTGATATTAAATTATTATTAAATTAAAACAAAACAAATAAGAAAATAAAACTCAACACAGATGGATGATTGCTCTCTTAAAGTAACATACACACACACAGGTTAATATTGACATTCTTTAGATCCGTCAGTGATCAATGGATTACAAACAAACTGTGTTATTTCAATTTTTGTGACCACTCTTAAAGAAAGCTTGTAAGACATGTCTTAACTGTTTATTCCGCTGCACACATCCTGTTCCTGGAGACCTACTTTCCTGATTAATTTAGCTCAAACTCTAATCAGACGCACACAAACCAGCAAATCAAGTTCTTTAGGATCGCTTGGCAGATGTGATAAAGCAGGTTGACAATAAACCTTGCAGGACAAGAGCAGGGTTGAAGATCTACAGAGATCAGTCCCAACCCTGCAACAAAACATGCATGTTGGTAATTAAGTGTTCCTTGAGATCTTAATTAACAGGCATAGTTGTTTAGGATTGGAGGTGAACTTTGCAGGAAGGAATGTCTCCAAGAGCAGGATTGGACACATCTACTGTAGAATAGACTGACATTGAGCTGACAAGAATAAGACCTACATCTGCAAACCATCTCATGTTTTTGTCTTTGCACACTTGTATTTCTCTCTCTTTCAATCATGTTAGCTCACCATTCAGACACAACTAATGGACAGCTGGCAGCAAAGAGTACAGTCCACGTCCAGTCTTCTTACACAACTCGCTCCCCCTCCACAGGCGGCAGTTTACCTCACACAGGTACGCCCTACTGCCGGCTCTTCTGCTTAGGCGATGTCTACACAAATACGGATACATTTGAAACGCCTTTTCTCTACATTTTGGCCTTTCATCCACACTGAGACGTGCGAAAACTGAGCGTTTTTTTAAAACTCTTTTCAACGTGGATGCATTTGAAAATCCTGTTTTGTAGACTGTAAAAAGGAGGTTTTCAAAAACAATGAGGCATGTTTAAGCGTGACTCATATTATACCAATAGATATAACGGTATCTGCCTGATAATAGGGGGGCTTGTCCGGGATAAAAGTTTTAAAGTGCATTGGTCTGAGCCACTCTTCATATTACATTCTTGCAAATGTCAGAATTTACTGCAATTGCTGTCGTGCTGCAAAACACGAGGCCAATTGCATTCTAAACTGCTTGGAATGGCGATTGAGTCTGACCTGGATGCACCGGTGAGTAGGGAGATATTTTGCTAATAAAATGATTGTGCCAGAAGAACAGTGTGAAAAATTGTATTATATCTGGTCTCTCTGTATCCCAGGGAGCTTCTATGTTTTACACATGCACTGTAAGATGATTGTAGCATTTTCAAAGGACAAGCAACTTTTGGAAAAAACTTAAACGCTAGTGTGGACGAAGAGCGTTTTGAAACGAAAATACTGCTTTCGAATGTATCCGGATTAATGTAGAAGTAAGATGCTTTTTTTTTTAACAGTCCGCTGTGCAAAGGACCTTTTGACATTATGTTCTTGTTGGTGGCTTATTCTTTCCATGCTACAATGCACTTTTGTCTCTTCCAGTTTCCTTCCCTTAACACAGCTCAGTCAGCTGGGATTCCTCCTCCTGGATGTGACCCGTACCCCTCCTGCTTTCCCTCTGTGCAGTCGTCCCTCACTCTGCCAGTCCCAGCATACCCCAACATCTCGCCAACTTCATGTTCACAGATAGAGAGTTCTGCGCTAACTCAGTTCCCGCACCTGTCCTCCACCTCCCCTATACCCTCACAATGTCCCGTCCCACCCTTTGCTGCTCCAGTGTTCTCGCCTCCATTGCCAACAATTCACCAGTACCAGCAGGCCTATTCTGTTGCTCAACAACCCACTGTAAACTCCATGGCCACTCTCTCTCAACATTCCCACAGTCAAGCCACACCCTCTCCAAACCCCACCTCTATGTGTGTTGGAGACCCGCCCACTAAACAAGCTCAGCCTACACAGGTAGAGTATATCAGTTTGTTTGGAAAGGTCTTAAATGGATGGTCCACTCCAAAATTATAATTTGGTTACACTTTATTTTAAGGTGTACGTGTTACAGTGTAATTATACATTTAAGTACTGAGTTATAACAACTAACTAAATGTACTTACTATAGGGTTAGGGTTAGTTGCATGCAATTATGCACAACATGTAACGTGTAAGGATGACACTGTAAAATAAAGTGTTAGCGATAATTATTTTATTATTTACTCGCCTACACGTCGTTTGTTAAATTTATCTAAATGTATTGCCATATCTGCTTCACATGCTATTATGTGGTAAAGACAGCATGAAACAGAAGTTGCAAAAGTCTTGTCAACAAGAACAATTGTAGGGCGGGGCTTGATTGTGTCCGTGGGGAATTGATTAGATTTTGGTTTGCTATTGGTGGATCTTATTTGAGTGACAGGTTGCCCTGCCCACATCATCAGAGAAGAGCTGTCGCTGATTCAAGATTACGAGGCACACAAATTTAAAACAACGATGTGCACAGATAAATCGTTTATTATAAATTTATATGCGATGTTCCATAAAAAATAAGAATTGTCAATTCTGATTTGGTGGTGACTTTAAATACAACAACTGGCATGCTGCGTTGGGTCTGCTGAAAATAATAATTGCTCCAAAGCAATCAAATTGAATAGTTGCCACATTTTCTAATAATAATCAAATAAGTTTCAGAAAAAAACATTTATGCCCATATTAATTCAATGTTAATATTTAAATGTTTTATAGTATTTACCCAAAATTCATACTTTTCCTTTTTATTTATATATATATATATATATATATATATATATATATATATATATATATATATATATATATATATTCATATATATATATATATATATATATATATATATATATATATATATATATATATATATGAAATATTCATTGAGCTTTTTATAGGTGAATTTTACATATTTATGTATTGATTAATTTTTTTTTAAATCTGTATTTTTTTAGGGATCTTTGACCAGCCAATGCCAAACTGTTCACGTGGACCAGAACTCTTGCATCAGCCATAATGCACCTCAGCCTCCCACAATACCGCAGCTCTCGCCTTTTAGACCCGTCCTCGATACATTCAGCTCTGCTGTGCCTGTGGACCAAAACCAGGTTCCTCAGCTCACGGGTCAAGCATCTTTACCCAACATTCCCAATGCAGGAGCCGGTGCCAGCCTGAGTCAGCAGAACCTGGCGGGCATCAGCAGTGCATGTGGAGGAGCTCCTCCGGGCCCCGCAGAACTATTTACTGAGGTGACACTTAACACAGTCTGCACATCAGCACAGTCACTATATCAATAGGAGTAGCAGTTTAAGGAAGTACATTTGCTGTTTGCGAAAATACAATCCTGGGTGGCGCGTTCTCACGGTTACTTTGAAACCGGAGGAGCTTTTTCTTAAGATTTTAAATCCCTCAGTTGGTCTCATAATTAAGGACTATCAGCAGAAATTATCCTTATGCATTTACATTTTTTTTCATGTTGATTTGTTTTTACCCAAGTCAAGTCACATTTATACAGTAGTGCAAGAGTCAACAAGTTTTAATGCTTGTTATACAGTAGTGCTTTATACAATACAGATTGTTTCAAAGCAGCTTCACAGTAATGAACAGCAAACTTCATTAAATATCAGACAAATTCAAATTCTGCTGAAAAGCAGCTCTACAGAAGACAATGTAGTAATCCAGCTCCATTCAGATCACTGTTGATTTAAAAATAAAAAAAGCATACATTTTATTGCTAAAAATTTTATTGCTTACATTACAGAGAAAATGACAGGTGTGAATAGGCAATTTTGGACACAAATGTTGTATTTGCATCAACAATATTTATAGCTATAAACTATTTTGATGGTACATTATCAACGGAATAACCTGTTTTGAAATTAAGTACCAGTTATGCATAGATTTGTGAAGGGTGCACCAAGAGATATTGTAGATTATAAATGTAATTCGTTCAGTGCCAAAAATAATCATTTTGGTCCAATTTAAAAATAGAAAATTCTGTGTGTTTTTAATGCTTGTTAGAGTTTTGCATTGTTGGCTTAGCAACACTCTAATGGCAAACTCAGTTGTGATGGCCATTGAATTCATTGCCTTCTGTGCACTTTAGGATCATGTTGCCGATAAACAGGCAGCACCGGCTGGGTCCACTTATGACAGGTGCCGATTCTTTGTTCATAGATCATTGGCATATTTATCTTGCATGTTTTTGGAGTTTCAAACCTTGTGCATACAGACGCTCTATGATTGGATCTCTGCTCTTCCGCAGTATAAACTCCGATGCCACATCCGGTAAAGAGATGAGTGATGGGAACGAGGGCTCCAACAGAGCTCGCAGTGAATCACGAGTCCGAAAAAACCTTCGCAAGACATCGCGCACTCGCTCCCGACAAGACAAGATGAACAGATCCAAACTCACCATGATCAAAGTGAGTCCAGAGCACACAGTCAAACTATTGAAGCCTGTCCAGACATGATGTTTAGATATTAGCTTTAAAAAAAAAGTGATTTGTGAACTGTTTAGTGCTGTTTGGACAGTAATTGTTTCTCACAGGTACGTCTGTAAAAATAAATCTGCATGTTATTTCTTTAAACAGTTTCCAGCATTTCAGTAATATGTCCATATTTAAAACATTATCGCGAACGGTGCCCAGCAGTGGTCAAAAAGGATTTACACAATGACTTTTGGATTGATAACTTCTCGTAAAATCACAACCTTGGTGTTCGTCAAAAAAACAGGTCATTTGACTAGGATCTTTTAAGCAGGTCGTGGGAGAAAAACACTGACATTCTGGATTCAGAAGGCATTAAAGTGACTGACTGTGAAGTCCTGTGAATGCGGAAAATACCCCACGTCCCTATGAGAGACAATTACCGTCCGATCAGGGCTTTTGAGTGGTTCACGGCTCAGACCTCAGTACCAGTTTGGACATTAGAAAACATGTTTAACTTGATAGAATTTGACACATTTCTTTTGTAAAACTGAGAATTTAGCGGAGTTAATTCAGGCTGGTGTTTGATTTTATTCACCGGGATTTGATCGGATACTGGTTATTAGGCAGTGATATTTTTCTTTCAGAGGCATTAAGAATTGAAATATTCTTTTTTTGTTGATGTTTCTGTTGAAATATTCTCCGTAACTGTTACAGGTGTGCGACACAGGAGACAAGATGGTGGAGTGCCAACTGGAGACTCACAACCATAGGATGGTGACATTTAAGTTTGACCTTGATGGAGATGCTCCAGAGGAGATTGCCACGTATATGGTGAGATCTGTCTCCTTCTGTTCCTATATGCCCCTCCTGGCAAACTGGTGTGTTTTAAACTCCTGTGCTAAAGTTTGTGGAAGCTTTTTTTTCTCAAAGTAAATGAGATTTGGAGGGGGATTGGACCAACTATAAAAATTTAATTTTAAACCATTGCATTGATTGCTAGAAGGGCATATCTGTTCTTCATGTTCCTCCAGGTTGAGAATGAGTTTATTCTGTTGCTGGAGCGGGAGATGTTCATCGAGCAGCTGAAGGACATCATGGATAAAGCCGAGGACATTCTGAGCGAGGACGCTGAGGGTGAGAAGGCCAACGTCCAGACCTCACCCCTCCGCCAGACGCCCGTCACCGCAGACTCCGGCGCACAGGTTTATTAATACATATATGATTTGGATGAAAATGTACAACTCATATACTTTGTCCTAACTGAGAGCTTTCAAAGTGGAAACAGCGACGGTGTCCTTGTATTAGCATTATGGGGCTAAAGGCACGCCTTAAAGGAAAATGGACTTTTCACTGCTAAATCACTGCTAAAAAGGGGTTTGTTCTGTAGCGGCGAATGAGGTGGCGAGGAAGGCTTTGAAAGTAAAGGCAAGGGGAAAAAGGCAAAACACAAATACTTAGCTAAGGTAATATGTTCCCTTTAGAGGGAACTCAACGCTGTGTCGGCTGATGTAATGGTGACATGCCCCCATGGAACCTGCTGTCTGAGGCACATATAACAACACGCCATTCATGGCCGACATAGTGTGATGATGTTGCAAAGGGCATCCCAGCCAAGCGTGCCGCACAAGTCCTGAAAAGGGAAGCCAAAGTGTCTCAAATGCCCCCAGGTGGTTGGTCCCAGTATAGGTCATAAACCCCGCCCTCTCCCTGTAGTCTAATGGGATGCGATGGAAACTAAACAATCAAAATACACTTCAAATAAAAAATTTCCAACAATGTTTTCAGAAGTTAATATCACAGTAATGTAAGGGAATGTGATGTCATGGTTGACAGTTGTGATTGACAGCTTCTCTAAACAAAGTAGTCACTGAGGCACCATCAGACTTTTTTGGTGATTTTCAGAAGGAGTTTGGAGCTTCAACTTTAATTTCTACATGTCCGTAACTGTTTATTTCAAACCGACATAATGGGTTGTTCTGCAGTAAACCGTTTATGCGGAGTGAGGGCGGGACCTTGATATGGCGGCTTCACTTCACGCTCACTACTGCTCACTACCGCGGCTCTAGCCCCGCATTTGCTGAGGCAGCGCATAGGCTGTGATCGTGGGGATCTCAGACGGAGCTGATGGGGAGTGTGGGGGATTTCCCCTAACCTCTTCCTCTAGCTCCATCGTCTTTATGCAAGAATGCTCAGCGGCTTCTTTCATGGGAAACAAGGACTCATTGCTCACCTATGATTCTGATTATATAGACATGGTGTCAGTAGAGACGGATATTTCTAAAATATCTGTTTGCTGCTCCATACAGCAAAGTGCTGAAAATGATGAGCGATTGGAACTTATGACTCGTGTAACTGCCCGACCAAGCCTGGACTGGTCAGGCTTGAAACGTGAGACCGCAGACAGTCGTTTAGACCAGGGGTGTCCAAACTCGGTCCTGCAGGGCCGCTGTCCTGGAGCGTTTAGCTCCAACTTGCCTTTACACACCTGCCTGGAAGTTTCTAGTATGCTTAGTAAGACTTTGATTAGGTGTTCAGGTGTGTTGAGGCAAGTTGGAGCTAAACTCTGCAGGACAGTGGCCCTTCAGGAGTAGGATTGGACATCTCTGGCTTAGACGAACAATTTCTGTGGGCTCATAAGTGTGCATCTCTTGTGAGCCTACTATTTCTCCCAGACTTGCACACTGAGGTGTCAGGTTCATGGAAACAACCATACTCTGCTTGTGTGGCTCATTCGGCTTTGAGTTATTCGAATGTAGAGGGTCTGGGTGAGCAGGGTTATGGGAGGTTGCCTCGGGTAGAAAGGATTTTAGCTAATTACCTTTTCCTGGGGACATCCTCATCGATGAAGGCTCCCGTTTTACCCTCTAATCCATGTCAGGCGACATTGAGGTTGGTGGGCAGAGCGTATGCGGCGGCTGGGCAAACTGGCAGAGCTTTGCGCACTATGGCTGTACTGCAAGCTTACTGGGTCAAAACCTGGATCAAGTGGAAGATGTATCCCCCGAGACAGCTTCTTCTGCTCTTCGTGCCACCAAGCAGTCGGCCCTCTCTCTTGGCCGGTCTATGGGTGCTATGGTGGCGACGGAAAGGCATCTGTGGCTTAATTTTTCAGGCATCAAGGAGTGAGTCAAATCTGTCCACCTAGATGCCCCTGTCTCACCCTCTGGACTTTTTGTCACTTCTGTTGAGATAGTGGTGGACTGGTTTAGAGAGGCAAAATGTAGTCGGACGCTTTTGGGAAGTTTATGCCTCGTCGGGTTCAGGTTCCTCCTAAATCGCTTGCGCCCGTACCATGAACGAACAGACGGTGAATGTGGTTGCCCGAGATCCTCCTCCGAGGAGTGGGAAGCGGAGGCACCATAATAGGAGAAAACCGCACACAAATCTGACGGCTGTGAGTGTGGTGAAAAAGAGGACATTTATTAAGCAGGGATTCTGCTAAAGCTCTCGCCCCCTCTTTTCACTCTTTTCTTCTTCTCCTTTATTTCTTCCAGTCCCACCAGCACTCTGAAAAGGGTGTTGGTGTACAAGAGGTTGCTTCTGGCACTTATGGCTATTACTTTAGGACTGGGGTGGTCTAAAATGAGGGTTGGACCAACTCCTTACTCCGACAAATAAAGTAAGCTAAAGCTTGTTTAATTAGGCCCGCGCAGCCTGCTGTTTGGCTCATGATAGAATATTTTTTTGTTAGACATGACTATCTACATTCGTTGTAATCTCTTTTTTGTCACCTTGTCCAGATCTGGATATGAAGTAAGGTTATGCTCCTCATTGCCCCAGTCTACGGTTGGGGAAATTGTTAGAAGTGGGTCATGGGCATGATGTTGATTTTCTGGTAGCTCTGCTCTTAGGGATCTAGACTCTCCTGTAGTAGTAGTTTGAGATTCCAATTGAAAATAGAAGCTTAAAGGTCTTTCCTAACATCACTATATTAGTCACTGGAAGCAATGTTGTGCATGGTGTGTACGGCACGCCCGCTGACACGTTATTGGCTTAAGACTTAAGCCTTCGAGTTTTAGTGCCACAAGCAGGCACTGGTCAGCATGACGTAGTTGGTATTGATGTTCCATAGCATCAGGCGATGCCGTGTTGAGTTCCCTTGAAAGGAAAAGGCTAGGCTACATGTGTAACCCGGTTCCCTGAGAAGGGAACGAGACACTGCGTCACATTGCCATGCTTCGGGCATGCCAGCGTGTCTTCCTTCAGACGATACGAATCTGATGACGTCTACTCGGGGCCCTTCTTACATACCTTGTGACGTCATCTCTGTAACGGTCACCAGCTGGAGTGCCCTTGAGAGCCACCAGAGGGCACTCCACATCAGACTATTGTCATTTTCTCACAAACTACATCTCCCATAACTCACTGCGCGGACTCTTCATCCATTATCAAATTCACCTGTGTTTCATTATCTTGTTTAGCTCACCCCATATAAGCCTGGTTCATTATCTGCAAAGTCTTGTTTAGTGTTACACTACAATGCAGAGCATTCTCCCTGGTTTCATGTAGCCTGGTCCCACCAGACTCTCGTACATTTCATTTGTACAGAGAGTCTGGCCTCTCTCCATTGACAAGCGTTAACTTCCTCTGTTGAAGTCTAAAACTATTGGATCTGCCCAGAGCCACTCTGGATCTGCCATAATCAATCGCTAACTTTTGGTCGTGACGTATGACGACTCACCGTAGCGCACATCATCAACGTCATCGTTCTCAGCCACTCCCTCTGTTTGCTAATTGGACCGGTAAAAAATTGACCGGAGAAAACCAAAGAATACACCACAATCCCAGATGTAGAACTGAAGGAAAATGAAAATTGAACGGAAGTATGTAGGAGGGCAGTGCCAGGCTAGGTTTCATGTCTCTTGGTTTTGGATTTCTTGCCTGTTCTGTGGATTACTCTTTTGCCTGTGTTCCCTGCCTTGTTGTGTTTGTTTGTATGGACTGCCTGCCTGTGTTTGACCTTGCCTGTACTTTGTATCACATCTTTGAATTACCCTGTTCAATAAATACTGCGTTTGGATCCTCAACCTTCTTGTCTCGGAGCAGTTCGTGACAATCTCACTGTTTTTGTACCATCTGGTGGTTTAGAGAAGAATAAAATCTGCCTTTTGCCTCGGTGTGCCTTTAGCCCTGTTGTACTTTAGGTGAAGTGTGTCATTTCTGTACATCACCAAACAGAACTGAACTTGTTGTCTTCTGTATTCAGGGGTCAAAACCTGAGCACACGCAGTCTGACCAGCTAGTCTATAAACAGAACGGTAAGACAAAGACTCGTCATATATTACAGTTGTTGCAGTGAGACGTGTAGAACGAGCATTTAACCCACTGTCTTCCTCGATTTACAGTGCTTCACACAGGAAAGCGCTGGTTCATCATCTGTCCCGTCGCTGAGACGACCGTGCCTGATAAAGAGACGAGTAATACAGCACACCTCATCTAATACTAAATGCACTGTTATAGTACACTGCAAAAATTACGTTCTTCTCAGTATTTTTGTCTTGTTTTGCAGTACAAATATCTAAACATTCTTGAATCAAGATACATTTACTTGAGAAGCAAGATGACTTGTTCAAAATGTAAAATGTATGATAAAAAAAAATCTGTCAGTGTGGTCAGAAAAATAAACAATCCTTGTGCTTTTAAAATGCATGTAAATCTCTCATTATGCTATTTTATCACCAAATATTGGATTCAATCTTTTTATAAACTTGTTTTCTTTCAATGGTGCATCAGTGCCCGCCCACACTTTCAGCGGCATTGGTTCAGCATTGCGAACAGCATAATTGAATTAAAGACAATACAAAATTACTCATTTAATAATGTTGATTATATGTATAAAAACAATATATTTTAAGTTTATTGTATACACACAAATATTTAGGGTTTAAGGGTTAGTTCACCCAAAAAATTAAATTCTGTCATTAATTACTCACCCTCATGTTGTTCCAAACCCGTAAGACCTTCGTTCATCTTCGGAACACAAATGATAACTAAGATTTGAAACTAGAGAATACTTTTTGTGCGAAAAAACATGATGAACAGCGTTCTGACGTAGAACTCGGAAGTGTTGCACTGTATTTACAACGTAAACGAGACTGGAGACTGACTCAGACGATCAGAAATTGTTGAATAAAGTCGTTATTTTTGTTTGTTTTTTGCACACAAAAAATATTCTCGTCGCTTCATAAAATTGAGGTTGTAGTCACATGGACTATCTTAAAGACGTCTTTACTACCTTTCTGGGCCTTGAAAGTGATAATTAAATTGCTGTCTATGGAGGGGTTAGAGAGCTCTCTGATTTCATCAAAAATATCTTAATTTGTGGTCGGGAGATGAACAAAGGCCTTACCATTTTTGGGTGAATTAACCCTTTAAGTATTTTGATCGACTTACATCATTACATCATTCACAGTGCTGATGGCGCTTTGGCGCGGTTTGCTTGTGGCGACTCTGATTGTACAGCATCATGGGTAATGTAGTTTTTCACCATGAGTTGCACTTTTCAACACGATTATTAAAAAAATATGCTGAAATAATGCAGGTTGACTGCTTCAACAAAAGCAAATACTTTCGATTAATCATCTCATAGGCTGTCTTTAAAGGTTTATAAGTTACAATTAAAAGACAGTTTCTCTATAGAAAAAATAAATGGAGTTTTTACTTCTTTTACTCTTTTAACACAGACTTTTTAATTATTTTTTGGAACAGTTATTGAGTGAAAAAAAAAGTTCAATCAAGCTTATTCACCTCAAAAAACACTTAGGCCTATGATCAGTCAGTTCGAAAAACAGATACAAAACCTGTGCTAATTAAAAAAAAAAGAACCAGTTCATAAATAAATAAAAAATCGATTTACAATGCAATTTAAAAGGTTTGTCATTTTTGACTGGGAACTGGACTGGAAACCAAAACAAAAATGCCAAGTAAGAAATACATTTTTTGCAGTGTGTGCTTGCTCACCGCTAACTCATTTTTCTCCAGACCCAGAGAGTTCCTCTACATCTCAAGCGCAGGACGTCAACAGTGCCAAACCTCTACAGACACAGCCATCAATGCCACAGGCGTCTCTCTCTGACAGCCCTCAGACCGCCTGTCCGCCGGGTGTTTCTATGGTTTCTGATATCCCATGCTGCTCAATTGCGCCTCCTGTGTCTCTCGATGTCATTGCTCAGAAAGTCGATGAAACCCCTCAGCAGCCCGTGGCTCATGAAGGCAGCCCGAACGCAGAGCCGTGTGTCAGCCAGACTCCAGCCGTGGTGCTTCAGCAACCCTTTGCCACGCCCACTCCACAAGCTGCTGTCAGCATCAGCCAATCGCAGCCTCCGAGCATCAGCCAATCGCAGCCTCCGAGCATCAGCCAATCACAGCCTCCGAGCATCAGCCAATCGCAACCTCCAAGCAACAGCCAATCACAGCCTCTGAGCATCAGCCAATCGCAGCCTCCGAGCATCAGCCAATCGCAGCCTCCGAGCATCAGCCAATCGCAGCCTCCGAGCATCAGCCAATCGCAGCCTCCGAACATCAGCCAATCGCAGCCTCCGAGCATCAGCCAATCACAGCCTCCGAGCATCAGCCAATCGCAACCTCCAAGCAACAGCCAATCACAGCCTCCGAGCATCAGCCAATCGCAGCCTCCAAGCATCAGCCAATCACAGCCTCCGAGCATCAGCCAATCGCAGCCTCCGAGCCCCACCAATCAGCCCCAACCCGCCACAGCATTGCAGGCGCAGCCGGCCGAGTCCGACGGCGAAGGGCCGCCCCGACTGGAGTTCACTGACAGAACCATAAAGACTCTGGATGAGAAACTCCGAAACCTTTTGTACCAAGAGTACCACCCATCGCAGACCACAAGCTCCGCCTCCGAGCCGCCGGGGTCCCCGCCGCTGTCGGACAGCCAAGGCAGCGATGGGGCCGCCAGGAACGCAGAGAAACTGGTAAAGTTCATCACTTTTCACTCACACTGCCAGCTGTCAGGTTGTTTTGTTAAGATTTATAGCTGATAATAATTCAATTCAATTCACATTTATTTTGTAAAGCGCTTTTCACAGTACACAACGTTTCAACGCAGCTTTACAGAAAACATTACAATTTAGAGTGATCTGTTATCAGAGGAAACTATCTAAGTTATGTAAAAATAAAGCATAAAATTGATGGCACAATACAGCTTAATAGCACCTAAAGACATCAGATGCAGTTTTTCAGATAACGTAACTTTCAGATAACGTTAGTTTCAGATAACGTAACTTTCAGATAACGTTAGTTTCATTTCGTAACTAAACCAAATCATCATGAATCCTTAATATTAATTTAGTATTTGATTTGATCCAAAGCAAATAAAAATCGAGAGAAATAAATACATTTAAATATGCATTTAAATAATACATTTTTACCTTTTCTTAACAATGCACCATCAAATTAAGTTTTATTTTAAGCGGTCTCATGTATACATCTTTTTTTGTCTCCAGTTTGTTGTATTTTTGCTATTCTGTTTTTCTCAGATTTAACTTCAGTTATTCTGTCTCTTTTAGCCTCAGATTCCAGAGAGGTCTGACAGTCTCGGGACCTTGAGTGACTCCGCTGTTGCCCGTAAGTAATGTGCGAGTGTGTGTGTCTGAGTGAATGTACATTTATGGATCCACGTATTCAAAGACACACAGAGAACGGTGTATTTAAATTAGTACTTAAAATAAGCTAAATTAGCCATTTGGAAGACCTGTAGAAATGTGACAAATGTACTGCAAACGTTTACTGCTTTAGTTGAATCTAGAATAAGAGTGGAATATAAATTCTATCAAATCACGAGGGATTCGGTCTGTGAATGCTGGTTTATTGTGATTCTGTGGAGACGGGACTATATTGTTTAAAGGGTTTGTTCACCTAAAAAGTCAGTAATTACTTGCCCTCAACCTCAAGAGTTTCGTTCATCTTCGGGACACAAATTAATTTGTTGTTTTTGGTTGAGCCGCTGTAGTCACTCGGGTTATTTTAACGATGTCTTTGCTAACTTTCTGGGCCGGCAAGTTTCAATAACATAGAAGTCTATGGAGGAGTGATCCAGCTCTCAGATTTAATCAAAAATATCTTAATTTGTGTCCCGAAGATGAACGAAAGTCTGACGGGGTTGAACAACATGAGGGAGAGTCATTACTGACAGAGTTTTAATTTTTGGGTGAACGAACCCTTTAACTGCTGATGTCTGGTGGTCTGTGTTAATCGTTTTTATGATATTGAGATTTTTTTGTGTGTATTTTGAGCACTGCATGTTGTGTTTTAGTACATGTTTAAATAGAGTTTTAAAAGTCAGAGCCTCTCTCTCATTCTCTGTCCATCAGCGTTCAGAAAACTCCTGAGCAGAGCGGACTCCGGGGCCGAATCCGGCACGCACGCATCCAAGAGCCACTTCCAGGTTACAGCCCATCATTAACTATTACTCAAGGTCCTTGCAATCTGAGACCGAAATTTTCGTATTCGTGATTCGGTGGCTCTGAACTGTCAAAACAACTCTCAAAAGGCTACGGTTGCGAAAAACGCAGAAAATCAAACCCAATCTGAATTTTTTTATGACGGACGATTGTTTCGGAGCTAGTGTGTTAACGTGATTGAAACTAATTTATTTTTTAACGTGTGAAAATTTCGGATGACAATTTCTGACTGTGTGTGCAAGGGCCATATGATGCATATGACATGATGCTCCTGAGAAATGAAGTGTCTCGGTTTGCTGACGCTGTGAGTTTGTGTGCTGTAGATTGTGCCGGCTGATTCAGACGCGACTTCTCATGATGGTGGAGGAGATCCTGAGATGGATCTGGAGTCTGGATCTGAGAACAGACACAGATCCTCATTACAGTCAGCGAGCAAACGTTACTCGGCACCTCCAGACTTATATCAGGTGTGTCTGCAGCGCTAGGAGTTACACTGCTCACTGTGCACCGTAGCGCTGCTCGATTAGGGCAAAAATCATAATCACCATTGTAAGAAAAAGGTCCTCAAAATAATTACATGAGACAAGTAAAGAGTCAGCAATACAATAAGAAACTAATTATAAATAAAACTCACAGATAAATACAACAGAACAAAAATACGAAATAAATAGTGTTTTAAGTTTTTCAGGAACATACAAGTAACCGTAATAGCCTACAACAACAAAAATTATAATCACTTACTGTACACATTAGATATAGATGAATCCTTATTAAAGCTACTTCAGTTATTCTGCCAAGATCAGTGAGTGATTTTCCTTTGTGTTTTGTTGTGTACTGATCATTAATGACACTGACTGCAGGTTTATTAGGCTGCTGTCACTTTAAGAGCTAATGCACGGATCCAATACACAGATACAGTTATTTATACTTAATTAGGGTTATTTGCATAAACTTTTTTTTTTTTTATCGGAGTCTGACATAGCTTGTCAATATCATACACTTACATTTCTTTTGCTTTTCTTTTTTTCAGGACACACTTACTTCCTTTCCAGAGGCCAGACCCACAATGCCTTGCGCTCGGAGCTGTCAGTCAGCTGACTGGACGATGCAGTGCCTGTCCTCTGACTCAGGAGAGGAGGATCCGAGCGGGGCCCCGTCCATCAGGCCCTCGGCTCCGGCTCCGGCCCGGTCAGACTTCATGAAGCGTGCGGTGGCTTTCCTCCGGCGCTCGGGTCACAGTAGCAGCGTGCAGAGCTCTGATTCGCCCTCGTGTCCTGTGGCGAACGGACACGCCCCTTCGGCTGCAAGCCACGCCCACTCCGCGTACGTCAGCAGCGATAATGACTCTGAGTTTGAGGACGCTGACATGAAACGAGAGCTACAGAAGCTGAGGGAGAAGTGAGTAAAGCTACGTGTGCTAACACTGGCCCAGTCCCAGAGTGAACTCTTTTTAACTCAGTTTCTTGTTCTTATGCACAATTCATCAGTGCACATCATTAAACTTGGTAATCTTTCACCACAATGTAACAATTGCTTCACTTCTGAAACAACTTTTCTTTTTTGGCCATCATATAATATAGAAAACAAATTCACAATGTGTTTATTTCCCAATTGATTAAATCAAGTCCCCTCCTACTTTTTTCCTTGTTATACTGGTAAATATTGCACAAAACAAACAGGGCACAATTTTGACTTCAATATTAAACTACAAGAACCGACAAAATCAATCAAAAATCACAGCCAATCAGAAGAGCGTGTGGGCGGAGTCTCTCACTTGCTACAAAATGGACAAGCACATAATCAAGTTCACAAATATTACAGCATTTCAATATTACATATTGAGTGACTGAAACAAGCTCTCGTCATAGAACACACTTGTTTTATTCACAGTTTGAATAACTAAAGGTCACGCAAAAGGATATTCAAACTCACATTAGATGCTTTTAACATTAAATAAAGCACATAATCAGTACCTGAGATTATCACTGTTATGTATATTGTTGTTCCAGTCGGCTGGCTCAGACAAAACCTCTGATTAACATAGAAAAGACGCCTTTTATCGCATCGCGTCGCGTCCTGAACACCAGTGAAGGAACACCGGCTTCTATAACACAGAATAATTGTGCCAAATCAAGGGTTTTCAAGTTATACAAATAAAACTGTGCAATCAAACATCTGATTGTTATCCTGAGTTGACCACTTTACTGGGACCAGGTGTAACCCGGCACTGATGTGTATTTCAACATGATTGAACATGACGGAGTTGGCAACTTTGGTTGCTTCGCTGGAGTGAGATTTCTTACTGACTAATGTATTAAAAATGCATATTTTATTCTAAATTATTGCGCTCATTTCTCTCGTGTGTGTTTGACACACTCATGCACGTTATAGCTTTAGTTGTTCGGTTGTACATGTTTACACCAAACTGTTGCGAAATGAAAATTTGCATAATTATAATGTATCTTGATTGCATTAAACTCTCAGCACCTGACATGGTTTAAATGAAACTCTTATACATAAAACATATCAAAGTCCCTAAAATTGAGTCGAGTCCTTTTGTCAATGCGGTTTGCTTTGTCTTTTATCTTCCAAACTCATTTTCACTTCTGTAAACGGTGAATTTAACTGGCCAAATAGAGCCTTTCCCTGAAAGAATCGCATGTTTCTTCAAGCATGCATTCATGGCTTGACAGGCAAGCAGATGAAAAGCGTTACTCCGTGTTTTCTCCGGCAGGCACATGAAGGAGATCTCTGAGCTCCAGGCCCTTCAGAGAGGAGAGATCGAGCGGCTGTATTCTCAGTTAGGTCGGCCTGTTCCCCCCAGCGTGGGCTTCCCGCACGCAGTGCCGCCTACAGGCCGGCGCCGCAGAGCCTCCAAACACAAGCTGAAGGGAAGCCGACTGCTCAATCCCATGGTGCAACACCTCAGGAGCAACCGGAGCAACAGCTCAAGTATGTATGCAAGCGTCTGTGTCAGAGTACCAGCTTTAGTTCCCCTTGTAGTCAATAATTTATCCCTTAAAATCATCTTTGATCACTAAAAATGACATATTTAAAAAAATGTTCCTTGAAAGAAATTCTTCATGCCTTAAAAAAGCTTAAAATATGCAAATGAGCCCCGCCTCCACTCACTCACTCACTCAGCTCTGAGATCCACTGGTTGACGATCACACGTTGATCTGATTGGTTACAAGGTCGTTTGTGACGTCAGAAACACCAGCGATTTCAAACCGTGTGTTTGAGACTGTCTTTGGTTCACTGCAGTTTTAAGCAGAAAATACTCAGCAATGCTGTCGACTTATGAACTTACACACGGTGTGTCTTAAAGCGTATTAAACACACCACATAGGCACATAAACAACATTAAAAGCTTTATTTTCGTTATTGTGTAGGATTAAGGGATGTAGAATATGATCATACAGAATAAGGCATTACGGTAATATGTGCTTTATAAGTACTGATAACCAGCCTATATCCTAGTAATATGCATGCTAAAAAGCAACAAGTTAATAGCGAGAATTGGACCCTAAAGTGTTACCATTACATGTAGTTCATTATTATTACTCAGTACCTAAATGTATAATTACGCTGCAACACGGACACCTTAAAATAAAGTGTAACCGAAAGTTTTCAACCCCTCAATGGAGGTTTGTTCGGAAGTCTGATCTCAGAACATCCTGAAGGTCTGTGCTTAAATAGAAGAACAGTAGTTTGGCTTTGTCAAGTCAACAATTAACACATATTTTCAATAATATCAGTTTTAAATATCCCATCTTTTCCAGTTTTGTGCAACCCGTGCATCTTTAATCTTTAAACGGATAGTTCACCCAAAAATTGCAATCCACCTTTGGCGTAACTCGACTTGCGTACACCGTCTGCCAAAGCTGGTTATTTTAGTTTTTAAAGTTTTAAATATGGATCTTTTTCTCACACAAATGCATGGCTTTGCTTCAAAAGGCCTTTAACCCCTGGAGTCGTATGGATTACTTTTATGATGAATGGATACACTTTTTTGGGCTTCAAAATCTCCATTCATTGCCATTATAAAGCTTGGAAGAACCAGGACATTTTTTTTAAATATCTTTGACTGTGTTAGTCGGAAATAAGAAATATACACCTAGGATGGCTTGAGGGCGAGTAAATATTGGGTAATTTTTATTTATGGGTGAACTGTCCCTTTAAGCCCACCAAAATGAAAGCTTCTATCGCACTATAAAACCCCAGATTGTCAGCATTCGCCGTCTGTTCTCCTGCAGCCGAGACGTGCTCCAGTGCGTCGGGTTCTCCGGTCAAGAGCTCTGTGGGATCCAGCACTGCCAGTCCCGTGTCAGAACCGCTGGAGCCGGTCCAAACCCAGCAGCCCTGCTCGCTCAAGGGCTCTCTGTCCTCCGACGACATCTACGGCCCCAACACACACAGACAAGGTGAACACACACACGCGCTGTCCTCTAGAGGAGCCTGTCGAGCTGTCGCTCTGCTGTGATGCGTCTTCCGCTGCCCTAACCAGCCACGCTGTAGCCAGCGTCTCACTGAGAGCACAGCGCATGTAGTAGCAATCACAGATTACGTGAAGCAAGACTTTACACTGCCAAAAAATGCTTTTCTTACTTAGTATTTTTGTCTTGTTTCCAGTTCAAATATCTAAATATTCTTAATTGATAGAGAAGTAAAATGACATAAGAAATTCTATATTGTTTTCTGATTAAAATAAATAAAATTAAGTGAGTTTTTGCTTAAACCAAGCAAAGTTATCTGCCAATGGGGTAAGAAAAATAATCTTGTTTTCCATTTGAATTAAGATTTTTTCTTACCCCATTGGCAGATCATTTTGATTGTTTTAAGCAAAAACTCCCTTAAAGGTAGGGTATGGGATTTGCAAAACGGCCGGCAGATTTTGAAAATACACAACTCAAAAGGTCCTACCTTCTTTCCTCCAACGCTGGCCCTGACTCCACCCACTCCACCCATTCGAAGAGGGGGGGATGGTATGACCGTTTGATTGACGCACTTACTGTCCAATGATTCTAGGTGGTCTTGGAAATGATTGGCTGGAGTTTTTCGAGTCCTGCCCGTTCCACAGATGATTAAATTGCTTAATTTTCATTTCAGTGCTTCTAACTCAGTGGCTGTAAGTGGGTAAGGAATAGGATTTTGAAAAAATGGTCAAAAATGAAAATCACATACCCCACCTTTTAATTTTATTTATTTTAATCAGAAAACAATATAGAATTTCGTATGTCATTTTCCTTCTCTAGTAAATACTTCTTGATTTAAGAATATTTAGATATTTGGACTGGAGATAAAAACAAGACAAAAATACTAAGTAAGAAAAGCATGTTTTGCAGTGAAGTGTTCGGAGCAACACACGGAAAGCAAAGCACATGATTGATTGCTAGATACTGGCTCGGACGCAGCGTGACACTCATTTACAGCGGATGTGCAGAAGACAAACGTGTCAGAGATGCCTCTCTGTGACTCATATCTCTCTCCTTCTCTGTTTTTGTCACACATCTCACTCACTCTCTCACACGCCTGGGGTTATTTCACAGTCTCTCATGTGTTCAACTCATTTACTTTGTTTAAATGGAGTCAGACAGAATGTGACATTTAAACGGCTCCTTAATTGCTCTGTTACATGATTTCTCCGACGGCAAAGGAAGATTGCATGATGCTCATACTGTGTATGAAACATTCTTACGGGTCAGTAGACACTTTCACGCATTTAGTCTTTGCCCTAAATGTCTCCATTTAGAGGTCATGTGTGAGCGGGAAGGCAAATTATCTTTTGTATTTTGCCAAATTAAGGAGTTACCACAAACGTTCTTTATTGATGCTATAAATGAACAAGTCTGTCATATGAATAGTTTGTGCCAAAGACTTGGGGCAAACTGCATATGCTGTACTCCGATGTTGTTGTGGTGGTGCTTATGCAGAAACAAGAGCTTGAATCTGGCTCATGTCATTTCCCTATTCCTCTGTTGTTTCCTTTCACCTCCACCTCTGAAGTGAATCGTAAAAGTCCCCAAAATATAAGGAAGAAACTGAGGAAAACCAGCTCAGGCCCTCCGGTTGGATTGAAGGTTCACCTTCCACCTGATGTTCCTGAGTGGCCTAACCAGAGCCTTAACTTTAACCCCACTAATGATTGTGGAACAGCAATGCTCTCAACTTCACAGACCTTGAGAGGATCCATAAAGAAGAATCCCCAAAAGAAGGTGTGCGTCATACTCCGTTTTAATTGTTGAAGCACCCTTGGTAGCCCAGGACTTAGGAGCTGTTTACACGACAGCGTTTTCAACTGAAAACATTACATTTTGTGTGCGTTTTGGCCGTTCATTTACACAACAACAGCGTTTTGGATGCCTGAAAACGCAAACTTTTGAAAACGGGTTTCAAAGTGCAAGTTTTTGAAAACTGTCTCCGTGTAAACAACAAAAACGTGAATCGTATGTCGTCTGTACGCGGAAACTCAAAAGAAAAACTTCTCTGTTTTAAGCGTATATTTGTCGTACCCTAAGAATAGGGTCTGAATACATATGTAACTGATTTTATTTCTGTTTTACTGCAAGGAAGTGAATAAAAATGCAAAACAGTCTGAATATTTTGTGAATGTATTGTTTATATTTCCATTGTAGCTGGTTAAAGATTTTCCGGCTAATAAATGTTCAAAATACCTGGAGAAAACGATCCGTTAGCATTCAGTAAATCTGTAGCCCCTTTCACACAGCGGGTTGATCCCAGGAAATTGCCGGGAAATTGCCAGAACGCCTTCTGTGTGAACGTAAACACGACCCGGGATTGATGCCGGGATCGATGCCGGGTTGGGGACCTAGTAACATTGCCGTGTTCAGTCCCAGAACGCGCGGTGTGTGAACAAAAGCCGTAATCAATGCCGTATCGCAATGATGACGCTGAAGCCGGGATCGTTCGCCAGCTAGTGAAACGGTAATGCGCTAGTTTATGATCGAATCAGAGAAATAAATGCACAATCGTGGTTTTCCAGAGAGAAATTGCAGCTCATAAGCAAACTTAAGATGCTGCTGAGATATTACGTCACATCAATGTCATGTGTCTTTACGAGTTATGTGTGAACGCGCTCTCTGATTCCGGAAGATCACTGGCAGTGTGAATGAACCAAAATCAAACGAACCCGGGTGGAGGAGAAAAGTTAAGACTTACTAAGAATATAGATACGTTCCAAGAAAGAACACAAGCATAACAGAAAGGCCTCAGCCAGCTAATCCCATGGATAATACGGGAGACAGGTGAAAAAACACCATTAATAGTCGCTGCTACATTCACTTTAAGTGTAGCTGAGTCCACGCATGCAGAAAAACACTCCTGAAGGTATTGCAGAACCAGAGGTTCTATTAGACTTTCTCATTGTCAGGGTCGGTTAAATTCTGTCATAATATATATGGTTACCCGTCATTTCTAATCATGAATTTATAGGACAAGAATATAGGCTAGATTAAGCATTTATATATTTTTGAGGAAAACAGATGAACAGAGAGTGTTTCATGTTCAACACCTCACTAAGCAGATGAATGTTTTCTCCCCCGCAGGTGACAGCGGAGGCCACTTAAACACGACCCGAACAGGCAAATATAAACAACCTTAGGGCTAGGTAAAAAATATAGATTATTCAATTATTTATTTTATGGACCAATATCAATTATTAAATCTCAAGAATCGATCTTTTAGTCAGTGCTGTTTTCAGTTCATGAATGAACAGAACATTATATTGCGTCTCCCATCCAATAAATCACAATAATCTTTGTGCTTTGTTACTTTTGATATGAAACACAGTCTCATTCAAATTCTGTTCATTTTATTATGAAATTCAGTCCCACTCACCCACTGGAAAGGGGTGGGAATTACAGTTACAATAGATCACCCTCAGTGTAATTGTAATGATGCGGGACGAATGAAGCGAGAACTGAATCCAATTGCAAGCACATTTGGTAACAAACAAAAGACACTCAGACCAGGAACACGGACACAGCAACCATTACAACATTAAGAACTCACAAGGACTGAACTAAAACACATGGCTTAAATACAGAGGAACGGGTGAGTGAAACAAGACACAGCTGGGCAAATTAACTAAGAACACAGGTGGAAAACATGAACACAAACGAGGAGCCGGAAAACTAGACAGGACTAAACCAAATACACAATAATGTGGGGGCGGGGACACAAGACAGACAGGAACAAGACATGAACCCACACCGTGACAGTAATCTGTCAAAATTATGGACAGCATTCAGATTTTTCCATCACTGCTAAAAAGAAATTCTGTCAATGATGGAAAATTTCAGTTAATGCAATCCTCTGGCCAGAACTAAAGCAATCCTCTGGCCAGAACTGAAGCAAGAAGGAATGATCCAAATTCAAATTGTGCTCTCTACACAACAATGCAAATATCTGCCACTTAGGAAAATACAGCCTCCTAGTAGAGGGAGCCCTTGCATCCAAAAGGGTCTCTGTAACTTTAGACAAAAGACCAGAATTAACCTGATACCCCCAATCAAATACCAAACTCAAAGTTTCCTACCGGGTTGCCACATACTGCCCTGAGCCTGTGAGAGTTAATCCACTCTGATCTGTATTTCCCACGGACTCTCATCCAGGAGAAACACCAGTTTTAAGAAACATACCAAGACGCACTTCTCGCACCCTTAGAAGGACCGGCGGAAGCAGACTTATCAGTGGGAAGGCATACAGATGGACCATCAGCTAATCATGAAGCCAGGGTGTTTATCCCAAGAGTTGGAGGAAACAAATCAAAGGGGAAGCTAGATCTTTCTTGCCAAATCAGACCCATGGGATGAGGCTGCAGCCTCGGTGCTCTGGGCCTCAACCCTTACCTTCAGAGAAGATCTGCTCCCACATCCAACTGACCTGGGAAATGCTCTGCCCTCAGTGACAGAAGTTTGTTCTGCGCAAGAATGTGCCACACTAAACACCACATGGGTCACCAACACATTCGATTTATGTAAGAAACTACTGACATGTTGTCTATCATGAGAACCACATACCAGGCTCAAATTTCCAGAAAGAAATAACTTCCGGACTCCATGGCTGAAAGTGACATGTAAAGGACAAGTATGGTACACCATTCTAGTGATGGGAAGTTCGGATCACTTTACTGACTTCAAAATGAACGAATCTTGAGTCATTCCGTTCATTTAAGTGGCTTTAAAGGTTATACTTTTAACAGTCAAATTCCCCGAACACATCCACCACGCAATCTTGATCATATTCTGAATTGCGAAATCATTATAATACAGCCAAAGATCATTTACAGGGAACATAAATATTAACTTTACCTTCCGAGTCTTCCGTTCAACGTGACCGATGCAACGAACTGATCGTTCATGAATGACCCATCACTACCCCATACTTGGAATTTAACTCATCCAAGTTAGTGCACAAACATTAGGAGTTGTGAGTAGTGAACAAACACACACTGCAAACCGTGGACACACACCTGGAGCTGTGAGCAGCTATTTTTTGGGTTACCAGTCTGTTGCATGAAACACAAGACACAGTGTTTTTCTTCTGTCATCTGAGATGCAAAATGTGGAGGAACTAGCAGAACAGAATCTCGAGGCCAGCAAGGTGAAAAGCAAATATGCTTTAGCGGTTTGACATGATTTTTCGAGACCCCTCAATCAGGAACGGCTGCAGGTCAGAAGCCTTGCCTCCCAGCTTCTGATGCACTTATGGGTTTTAAATTCTAGCCAACTTCAACCTCAAATATATACATGAGAACCATAGATGTCTTTCGGTTGGAACCAACCCTGCCATAGAATGACTGAGCTCCTTGACTGTCTCAGGAGTCAAGTCAGCCCCTTCATCTTTACACGCATCAGCTTGGTACACCTGCAAAGCCGGCATGGTATCCAACACCTCACCCACCTGACCGGCAGTGATATAGGAATCACTGATCAGGGTCGATGTAGTCCTGCAGGGGCTTAGACGGCTACTTCTTTCAAGATGGGGCAGAAGACGGTGAGAGATGAGTAGCAAGCTCCTCTTCAACCACATGTGTTTCAACACACCCCTGGTCCATCACGTCAGAGATAATGGAGCGAGGCCAGTGGCGCGAGTATTACAGTGGCACGTGCTCTACGCTCTTCTGAAGCTGGTCTTTTAACTGTCCAAACAACACGCCTAAAAACTATGGGTGATCGGGCTTTTTCTTCTTTGGCTCCTAAGTTGTGGAATTCCCTGCCCTCTGAGATTAGGAATGCAGAATCCTTTGGTGCTTTTAAATCGTCCCTTAAAACTCACTTTTTTAGGGTAGCTTTTATGTGATCCATGTGATTATTTTGTTTGTTATTATATTGGCTTTTTATTTTTTATTGCTTGTTTAGTGTTTACTGCCTGGACTGTTGTGTGTGTCTTTTAACCTCATAATTTTTATGTAAAGTCCTTTGAGATGCAACTTTTAAAGGCACTGTATAAAAAAAAGATGATTATTATTATTATTAATGAGCATCACCTGTGCCACACTGGTCTCGAGTCCCACAGTCCCGAGTGATGAAAGTGCAAGATGAGAGAGGACCAGGCCTGGACTTGTTGTTTTGATTTGTTTATGTGGCAGTCCTCTGTGAGGGGCTGTGAGTTTTTTTTACTTTTGTTTTTTTGTATATAGTTATTTTATTATTTAGGTTCCCGCCTCCTTCTTCCTTGAACTTGAACTTTATTACACAGAGGTAGTCGGATTTGTGACCCATGCCGAAAAGAGCTGCTTCCAGGACCTCAAAATCTTTTGGAAATCCTGGAAATATGGCAGCGACCTGTAAGGCGGACACGTACTATGGCCAGCCAATGAACATTAACTTTCAACTTAGACTGCACTTCTGGCTGGGCTGCATCGGTCACCACATCCCAAAGCTAAGAATAAGCCAAAGAGGACCGGGCTTCATTACCACTTTGGAGAAGAACGTCAGCCTGCCCACTGCCAAACTCCTAACAAGCATTCACTAGAAAAATCGTATCTTGAAGAAGAGAAATCTGCGAGATGATGGCACGTCGTTTTGAGGCACCAACCATGCTGTACTACTGAGGGCAGCGATAGTGCCACCAGCCAATGAATTCTTGTGTGATTCTATGAGTTTCAGACAATCGCCACACTTGGAGGTTGTTCCCATAATGTCTGACACAGCGTTGAGTGAACCTATGAAAGGAAAAGGTGTCCTAACATGCTTGACCGCACACGCAGTCCCAAATGCTTTACTAGCTGTGAAGTGGCGGAAAAATACTAGTCGGATTATTTGGAAAGAAAAAATACGATTGTGCTGTCTTCATATCTGGTGTAGTTTTTCCCATCATACTGGTGTAGTTACCAGTTAAACCAACTAAATCACTTTGAGTGAATGGTTAATACAGCAATGTTACAGTACTTTAAAAATAAATGGGTTTTATGTGTGAAAGTGGCTAATGATACATAAGACTGTGACCTATTTGATCAATTCCAGAAAAACATTCCCATTGTTAGAAACACACAGGCACATGTACACACTTCCACATCTACATTAACACTTTCTGAGACGCTTGACCCGTGTTGTGGTGTGTTGCTGATATGATGCTTGTTGATGGGGTACTGATCTGAACGCTACCTGTGTCGGCTGTTACACCTGTCTCTCTCTCTCTCTCTCTCTCTCTCTCTCTCCCTTTCTCTCTCTTCCTCTTATATTCATTTCTCCACAGGCTGGACCGTTTACCACCAAACATCCGAGCGAATCACCTATAAATCTAGTAGCAAACCGCGCACTAGATTCCTCAGTGGACCCGTGTCTATGTCCATCTGTTTGTATTTGTTCTACTTTTCTTCTATTACTCATAATTCCTTTCCCCATTTCTTTCTGCTCTTCTCTCGTGATTTGCTTTGGTTTTTCTGTACTGCATTTCCCACGTTCACATCAACTAACACACATTCTCGGCCATTTAATTTCCATATTCATGTCAGATGGCACTTTCCATGAATATGGTACGATGTACTGCAACTGAGAAAGTCAAAAATTTCCCACAAACTAATTTGGGGATTTGTGCCTCTACAGTTGTATCCTATTCAGGAAAGACCTTCATGTCTACTCGTCCTGCCTTAAATTTGTCTTCTTTACAAATGCTTTTGCTGGGCTGCAGCTTTGACCGATAACGTGAGCTGTCTTCCCCCAAACATGGCCATTCCCAACATTTAACTGACAGTAGAGAGAGCGTGTATGGATTTGTCTGCCAAAGCTTTTGTATCGTCTATATATCTGTGCCTTCTTTCCTTTTCACTCCACGTAAAACCCCAATGAGACGATGATTGACGTGCCGTCTCATGTTTGGATTCGGAAGATGAGCATGCCAAGTGCTGCGGAAACCATCAGGGCTGTATTTAGATTTTTTTTTACCTCACTTCCTGTTCTCTGGCTGTTACCTGCATGACACTGTCCCAGAAGCATATTATATTTACCTTGTGTTTCTGTTACTTTTAGCTTGTAGTATTTTGTTCCTCTAGGTGAGGGTTAATTTTGGACAAAAACATGAATTTCCCCACCAGTGCATCATAGCTGTGATTAGGAAGCCAGTTTGTTTTTATACTTGGTCTCCCTCCATGTCAAAGTTATGATTTAGTCATCATTCTAACCTTCATTGTGTGGAAAATGTCCTTTTTCCCCCCTTTTGTAATTTAATAGTTACATTTTAAATTTGGCATGCAGCACTTTCGTTGTATTCAAATTCCCTTATTAAATGCTTTGTTTCTTTATTATTTTTATTTGTTGAAATGTTAGACGATATTTGATATTTGTACCGTATGACGTTTTAAAGCTTAATGTAAATTCTGTTTAAAACATTCAACTGTTTAAACATAACTCATGCCAAATATTTTTATGCATCCAGATGTTTGTTGTTTGGTTTTAAATGGTGATCCTTTTAACTCTTTCCCCGCCAGCGTTTTTGAAAAAAGTTGCCAGCCAGGACCAGCATTTTTTTTTAACCATTTTCAAAAAAATGTCATGGCCCCAAGAATATTTTGTTGTATGAATATCTGAACAGTCAATATATAAAAAAGAACAGAGCCTCTGAAAAAACACGTTTTATTCTAGATTCATGCATTCTTTTTTATTAAAACTTGAATGCGTTTCATAAAAAAGCAACATTTTGAACAAAAAGCTGAAAAAATCATGTTTTCGTTCATTTGGATTGGATTCAGAGTGATGATGAAAACACACAGAATAGATTGATCCATCAACACCCTCAAAGCTTCACAGTCGTTTCCTCTTCATGGATTCAACATTTCATTCAGTAACGTTAGGCAGTTTTGATTTATATGCCGCGTGATTTGACATGTGCGTCAGCAATGCTTCTATCACTTGTTTCTGCTTCTTCTTCGTCTGTGTTTTGATTCAGAGATTCTGTACTATTTCAGAAGATGTGTAATAGTGCCCCCTACCGTATAACAGTGGATTGCCGGAAAAACTCGTCAATGGTAGGGAAAGAGTTAAAAGTGGTGATTTAGGAGAAGATCAGTTCAGTTTTAATCTAAAATGCACTGTATTTTCACTCACGGCCACAGACACGTACCATATATAATTGTGACCAACGATTCAGTTAATTAGTCTTGACTTTAAAAGACTGCATGAAATCAAAATTAGTTTTTTTTGGGCTTTTAGTCATTGTCTTTTAGCTTTGAGGTCATTTGCTCTATAGAGTCATGTAAAAAAGAAAGTACACCCTCTTTAATCAAAATCATTTTATCATACTACCTCAGGGGCCGTATTCACAAAGCATTTTATCTTACCACTAGGAGTACTCCTAAATCGCACTAAAAGATTTTAGCTAGGAGTTTTCTCTTAAAAGTTATTCACAACGCCTTTCAGACCTACTCTTAGTAAAGAAAAATGACAACTCCTAAACTAAGAGTGAGTCTTCGTTGCTATGGATGACGTCATTACTCATGCACGAGCTTGACTGAAGTGACCACCTTGATTGGCTGATGATTGTAACGCGGGAATGATTCCAGACACCTCCCCTACGATGATGTGTGACAGGTGACAGGTCTGAGAATGCGTGCGCTACACAAGTAGTGCGAAGGACGGAAGATGATGAATAACTGAATAAATAGCCAAAATGAATAAAGAGTAAGGAAAAACAAATAGCCTAGTAGCCTATTGAAACATATGGATTGATGCAATATCTTTGCAACATTATTGAATTAATCTGTCACTATATTCCTCTGCCTACATTTGCAAAGAGAAGAACATTTTAATTTGATTCACAATGAAACGTTACAATTAGTTTACATGCAGTGAGTAGCCTAGTTTTGGTTGTTGTTGGTGGCGTTGTTGCATCCCTAGTTATGCCTACAATGCAAAATTGTTCCCTCGCGATTGGAAGCTGTAGCCGGCGCATACGCATTTCAAAACATCGCAACGTGAAATGCCACAAAAAGCGGTTTGTGAATAGGTCTTAGTGAGTTAGGAGTCCTCTCGACTTCTTTTAAGCTGTCCCAGGCTTAGCTGCTACTTTTAGGGCTAAAATGCTTCGTGAATTACTCTTAGTCAAAAAAATTAGGAGTCCTAAAGTTAGGAGTGACACGCCCATTATTTTTAGGAGTTGCTCCTGAATTCGCCAGTTAGGAGCTACTTTTAGCCTTAAAATTCTTTGTGAATACGGCCCCAGATGAACAACACAACATATTACAGAATGTCATTCTTTAGCAAAACCTTGGCCAAAATGGAGAAGCCATGGCCATGGTCAGAGCGTGCAATGCTCAGAGAAATCCCAAAACACTCGAGAGCTACACCTCATACTCTACATGGCTCAGTTAACATGTTGAATGTTAAAGTTCATGGCAGTACAATTAGAAAAAGACAGTACAAGTATGGCATGTTTGGAAGGGTTGTCAGGACAAAGCTTCTTCTCTCTAAAAAGAACATGGTGCCGGAGGCACTGCTTAGGTTTGCAAAGTTGCATCTGAACAAACCACAAGACTTCTGGAACAATATCTTTTGGACAGACGAGACCAAAGTGGAGATGTTTGGCCATAATGCACAGAAAACCAAACACAGCATGTCAGCACAAACACCTCGTACCAACTGTCCATCACATTGGTGGAGGTTTGATGATTTGGGCTTTTTTTGCAGTCACAGAACCTGAACACCTTCAGTCATTGAGTTGACCATGAACTCCTCTGGATACTAAAGTATTCTTGAGTCAAATGTGAGGCAGACTGTCCGACAGCTAAAGCTCGGATGATATTGGGTCATGCAACAGGATAATGATCCCAAGCACACCAGCAAATCTACAACAGAATGGCTGAAAAAATGTAAAGAATCAAGGTGAAATGCTGAGCTGGGACCTCCAGAGAGCTGTGCATAAACAAATGCCCACAAATATCAATGAACTGAAGCAATGCTGTAAAGAAGAGTGGGCCAGAATTCCTCCAGGACAATGTGAGAGACTGATACAGAAAATGATTACTTTAAGTTATTGCTGCTAAAGGTGCTTCCCTTTCAGTCGGTTCAACGTTACGTCGACGTCACTGACGTAATTGGGATAACTTAAGGTAGCCATATCATCTTCGAGTGTATACAGAACGAGCCAATGCACATTGGCGTGCGAGATTTGCATCTCACGCCCCGCCCGGCAGCGCGAGTATAAATACGGAAGCGAATGCACGCACCTTAGTCTTCAGAGCCTTGCTTCCTGTTCTCTCTGAGTGTTCTGCAGACAACCCAAAAAAAGCCAAAAACGAGCCTCTTGGAAGATTCTTTTTTCTTCAGTGTTGGCGTGACGCCACGATCAGTGGTGGGCACGAGCTATAAGCTCAAAATCTGCTGTTATAACAGCAACATACAACAGTGTGTTGGCAAAGGGGCGTTTCCCCTTTAAAAAAGTGCACAGCAGGCTTTACTACTTCCCTGCTGTTGCACCAGGGCCATTCCTGGGTACCTCAACGCTATTAAAAAAAGAGTATATTTCCCTAAAAGAGCTCCACAGGTGTAACGCTGCGTCCTTTTCAGGTTGTCATTCCGCCTGTGCGTTCCCTGGCGTTAGCTGACGGCCACAATAGCTGCCTCTCGTGTTTGGGCATTCAACACGCTGAGGCTGCTTTTGTGAATAGTTCATGTTCTCACTGTGGGAACATGACTATTGTGGTGTTAAGGTCGAGACTTGCTTAAGTCAAGGGCGGTGCAGTCCCATCGCCTATGCCTCGATCTAGTGCCTATTCTGGTCCCCAGAATAGGGCTACTTCGACGCTTAGCCAGGTCGACCTGAGGATAACCATAAAGGCTTCCCAGCTGAGTAAAACTCTGTGGGCCCCGCCCACCTCTGCAACACCGCAAGCCGTGGAGCTTCCGTTCGAGCTCGTTGGTCCTTCTCATGGATGACCAGCCATTTCTTTCGGGGCTCTTGCTGACAATCAGATGTCAATCACAGCATCAGAGGGGGAGCTTCGGTTCTGGGAATGAGGGTCTTGCTAGTTTCGCCTTACTGGCCCAACCCGACCTGGTTCCCAGAACTAATGCTCCTCGCGACAGCCCCTCTTTGGCCCATTTCTCTTAGGAAGACTTTCTCAGAGACGGGGTACCCTATGGCACCTGCATCCAGACCTCTGGAAACTCCATGACTGGTCCCTGGACGGATGTGGAGGTTCTAGGTGACCTACCCCAGGCGGTGGTAGACACTTCCGCTAGAGCCTGAAGTGGAACCTTTTCATTGAGTGGTGTTCTTCTCACCAGGAGATCCCCAGAACTTGCTCGATCAGATCAGTGCTTTCCTTCCTGCAAGATGGGTTGGAGCGAAGGATGTCTCCTTCAACCCTCAAAGTGTATGCTGCCGCTATCGCTATTGAGGGTATGTCGCTGGGAAAGCACGACCTGATCATCAGCGAGAAGACTAAATTCTCCTTGCCCTCACTCGATCCCCTCTTGGGACTTCTCTCTGGTGTTTACGGCACTGCAGAGAGCGCCCTTCGAGCCTTTGCAGTCAGCAGAATTAAAAATTCTGTCTTGGAAAGCATAACTCATGGTTGCATTGACCTCTATCAAGAGGGTAGGGGACCTGCACGCATTTTCGGTCGACAAATCATGCCTAGAATTCAGGCTGGCCTAATCTCACGTTATTCTGAGACCCCGGCCTGGATATGTGCCCAAGGTTCCTACCACTCCCTTTCAGGACCAGGTGGTGAACCTGCACGGTACGGCTCCCTGCGGTGAGCCCGTGTCTTTCCCTTGGCAGAGTCCGCTCTGCCGTCACTGTCCGGTGTTGTCTCCCCCCTATATAGGCTGGACCAACGCAGCGTTCCTCTCCTCTGGAAGGGCACTCTTCCCCAGTGTTATCCAAGAGTCTCCCTGAAGTGATCCCAATTACGTCGATGACATCGATGTAACATCTCCGTTCCCTCCTTCAGGGAACGAGGGTTACATACCTTACCGAGACGTTTTAGAAGCTACGGAATCATGGGGTGTTTTATTGCACATGCCTTTTCCATTTTTTATTTATTTAAATAATGTCATGTGTTGTTCATCTGAGGTTATATTTACTTAATTTTAAGATCTGCTAAAGAACAGATGATATTTTATGTCCTGATACATAAAACCATAGAATTCAAATAGGGTGTACTTTCTTTTTCACATGACTGTTTGTATCATTCCGGTGAGCATTTTATTGGACTATGACCATGAGCAGAGGATAAGAAAGTCCTTTTGCCCTTAATTATAAACACTAAATTTCCTCATCTAAAGCCACAACACAAGCAAATGTTTTGACAGCTGCCACTGGATCTTAAATGAAGGTGAAGCTGGTAGTTAGAACTCCATCCACAGTACGATCAGTCATGATTTTGGCCAAACCAACATCCTGTTTCAATAGGACCTATTTAGGAAAGAACGTTGTTGTGCCCATCAAACCATTTCATGGGGTCTTTAAAATAGGACATTTTAGTCAAACGTAAGTGTTGGACCTCATTCAGGGTCCAGGCTTGAAGGTTGTCTGCACATAATGCCTTTTTTTAGCTCATGAGCCATTCAAACATGTCACCCACCGACACCTCATGAGATCACAGATGAAGCCTCCCTGCACCTGATTCTGTATCTGTTCACTGATTGGTCGCTATGTTGTCTTGTGCAGCAGCTTGTCCAATGGGCTGTGCCGTGTGCTTTTCTCCGCCCCCTAACGTCTCTGTCTTTGCTGTTTTGCTCTTGTAGGGTCCACTCTGAAACGACTATGTCTAGGGAAAGAGCGCAACAGTAGTAAATATCCCACTCCTTTCTTCTACACCCCTAGTTCCTCTTTCTTTCTTTCTTTTCTATTTTTTCACTTGTCATTTCTTTTGTTGGCATGAGCGATTGCCTGTGTGATAAGTGCTTGTCATTTGCGACAGCAGATTGTGAAATGTGCACTGATTCTTTATATTCATTTGAATTGTCTTTTTTTTCTAGTGCATGGTTGATGCAGTCAAGTGCTTATTGAAACCTTTATGATTTCTGTATTCCTGGTCATTTAAGTGCATTTGTGTATTGCTTTGTTCTTTGTTTGGTTCTGTAATCATCCAGCTGCATGATTTTAGTCTAGAAACAAGTGCACAACAAGAAACACACAAACGCAGATACAATCAGATCCACCAACACATTTCAAGTATACTCGGTGTCTGTTCTCTCATTGGGAACAAACCCCAGTAAGCAAAGGGGCTGATTGATGTCTGTGACTCTTAAACCATGTTTTATTCAAAAGCCAGATCTCAAACTTTTGAATGGTTAATTAAAATTGTATTCATTAAAAAATTGGTATTGAATCAAGTGATTATAAAAAAGTTAACATTTACACCTCTAGTAATGTGTAACGATTAACCATGATATTAGCTACACTTCACTGTTTAACGTGACAAATCTCATTATCTGTCAGTAAGCAGCGGATTGGTTACAGAGGACTTCAGGGTGAGTTCTCCGAGCTTGAGGTCTTTCTTTGTCTCTTTCTCAGGGTCTCATAACGCTGGAGCTTCATCATCATCATCATCCGCAGCCGTGCCGTCTTCATCGTCTCGGCCAATCACGGCGCTCGTCCAGGCTCAAGCCAACAACAGCAACAACAAGACTGGCACATTCACTGATGACCTACACAAGCTGGTTGATGATTGGGCGAAAGAGACTCTTGCCTCCGCCCCTCAGCTCCGCCCCTCTGTGTGTCAGATCAGACCGCAGAGATCTCATCATTCCTTCCAGACCAGCACCAGCCACACTGCAATGGCCAGAGTCCCCAATCAGGTACTAAATGTGGTTTGTCATCCAGAATCTTAATGAGGATGTTTTTTTCTTCATTTTCATCTTTCTCTAGTGAGTAATGTTGCTGTTTGACCCTCCTCTTCTCTATATCAGTGTCAGTGTTTCTGAACTCCCTGAAATGCCTCCATTGTAGTCTCGAGTTTCTGCCGGGAACGAACACGTCACAATATTCCTCATTTAAACAATTTATACGCAAAATAAAGAGGCGGGCCTGGTTGATTTAGTTAGTAGTGTGTTGAAACTGGTGGTTATGGAAAGGAGCAGGACATTTCCCAAACACACTCAAATGCTCGACCAATCAGAGCACAGTGTGCTTTTCAGGAGGAGGGGCTTCATACAGACAGGAACCAATCAGAGCGTTACTGACAGACTGGGAATTGAGGAACTGCAACAATGGAGAATATTAGGGAACTCCAAGAGAATTTTAAGGCCACCAAGTTACTTTTTTAAGTTAAACCAACAAATAATTTTTTTATAGTGAGTATATATTCTGTTCTATTAACCAGATCCATTATATTGATCCATTACATTATATTCAGATCCAAAATTTCACGACCAATATCCAGTTATTTGGGAAAAAGCTTGCCACGTTGATACAGTTCATGTTCAAAGCTCAAAGCTGCTTAGGGTTTCATACATCTCTACACTATTGACAAGTGAAATTTTCTTCAAATCAAGTATTCAGTGCTGAGAATGGAACACGTACTTGCGTTACGTTCTGACCAAGCGGCAACCTTCCGGTCTCTCTGTTGAATCCCACATGGAAGTAACTTAAACTGCAATTCATTGACTGGCCACTAGAGACAGGCTGCAAAAGAGAGTCAATCCCATAGTCAATCAATCCATGTTAAAATGCCCAACTTTACAGCCTGGTGCAAAAAGTGGTTTTGGTCTATATAGCTAATTTTACTATTCATGACAACTGTGAGGGGGGTGCATTTTTTTATAACTCATCTGTTTAAATTATATTAAGTCTTAAAGTTCTGCATAATTAAGGGCGTGGCCACTTGAGTGGCAGGTGGATTGCCGATGATGTCACTACTAGCGTTTGTCTGCTGTCTGTTAGCGTCACGACACCTCAGCTAATCTGCCTCTGGCCATTTTCGTTGCCATCCGGGAGTGACGCGTTGCCAAGATGGCGATGGCCGGCTCCGCCCACTTTGGGCTTCAAAATTGCTTTCAAAAACCAACGGGTGACGTCACAGACACTAAGGCCAATATTTTTAACGGTCTATTGTTCTGACGAATCACGGGCAGTCAGTTCCGCGAACTGGTTAATTTCAATTCATTTCAATGAACCAGTTCAAAAACGTAAAACATTATGTAATCACGCAATGACATTAATAATTCTCTGATTAAAGCATCCAATTATGAATTTCTAAAGCTAAAACTTCTAAAGCATATAAAGTGAATGAACATAAACCATGAGAAACCATAAAGCATTGTTATTTTATCTCATCTCTCTCTTCTCTTCTAGATGAGAGGCTCAATCCCTGCGGCGGCTGTGAAGCTCCATCTACCCCTGTCCTGCCCACTGTCAGCAGCTCTGGGTCCCATCATGCCTCACGGCATCACCAGCGGCCCGTCGCCCGTCATCCAGCGGAGCGGATACCTGATGCCCACCGCCCCCTTCGCTGGGATGATGCCAGCCCCTGTGTATCCACACCAGTGGTCCGGTTTGCCCAGTCCAGTGGGAATGTTTGGCACGGCCGCGATGGTCCCGTATCCGACCATGGCCAGCCCGGCACTGCAGACGTTTCCTCTGGTGGTCAAAAGCCCAGACGCCCCAATGTGCCCCAGCAAAGCCAGGACTGCATGAGCGCTTCAAACTCTGTTCTGCGTAAGGCTAATCAATGCACACTTGCAGAGGGATAATCACGCAGACTCAAACTGACTGGGAGTTCCTGCAACACGTTTTTAACTCGACTTCAGGATCAAACCACAATCTCTCCTCCATGTCTGTGTGCTTTAGATCGCTGTTGGATGGTAGACGCTTCTGTACAAAGCCTTTCAGCCTGTAAATATGAGGTGTGTGTGTGTGTGAATGTGGGCATGAGGAGTGTGTTGATGTCTCAATCCAGTCCTGTGGGTGCCGCTTGCACGTTTGTTTGTTTTTAACTTTTAGCTCTTATGTTTGAATATGATTTGAGGAGTTGTTAGTGTTGAGGGTTTGGCTGAGATTAGCCCTTCAATTATAATTGATTTCCAATAATCATTTTGCTGATTGACTAAAACCTCGGGATGCATAAACGGCATATTGGGCCTTGAAACACGAGCAGAATAAATGTAGTCATTTTTATCTAAATCTTATGACGATTTCATTTGTGTAAGAATGGAAATTCTGCTCATGTTTTATGAAATCATCCCAGTGCTGAACATTGATTATGGTCAGAAATATCAGTCCTGCTTTCCAATCATACGCGTTTCATTCATTTACAGCACTTTCATTGGCCGTTTACAGAAATATCCAGCAATTTCAGACCACAGGACAAAATCCCTACTTTAAGAAACAATTCAGGATGATGTAGTGCCTTGATCGGTCATCAGTTTTCCCTCGAAAGATATGAATTGGTTTTGAAGTGTAGCTAGTAGCCAGATTGGTGAGCGAATGCTGTTAAGAAGAAGAATTTTTTTATTCACATACACATACATATATTCATATGCACTTGAGATAAAGCAAAGAACAAAGAAGTGATCATGCATGTGAACTGGTCCCCAAAGAAGCTATCTAAAGCTTATACTCGGGGGCCATGACAATTAAAAAAAGAAAGAAAAAACAAGAAAAAAAAAAGAAAAAAAAGAAAAAAAATGAAAGATGTGTGGGCTACATATAAAACATTTATACATGACATTCAAACAACACATAGTAGGGGATCCCATTTGACAAGTACAATTTTGTTTGACAGTTTACCTTGAGATTGTAAGAGTAATACTGACATACGTGCAGAGTGAGAAGTAGTGCATACATCAAGAAAATGAATACAAGCTTAATAATTGTTTCTTGAGATTTTGTTTAAAAGAAAAAAAAAAGAGCTTGAATTTTTCAAATTTTCATCCAGCTTGTTCCAAATCCGCGGTTCCCGGCACACTACACTCATACCAGTGCTTTTTAATCTCCGTTTTTTACCAATAATAATGTGCTTGTTTCTAGTGAGGTGAGTGTGCCGGGGATAGCGGATGGGAACAAGCTCACACAAACTGCCATTCAATCCAAAGACCACCTGATCCATAGGACATGCATTGTGAAATACATTATATTCAGCTAGTCTTAAAATACCGTACCTCGAAAAAATAGAACGAGTTTGGAGCATTGAAATCAGACCATGATATGGCACCAATGATTTTTTTTTTGCAGAATTTCTCATTTTTTTAAGTATAATAAGTATTGCACCATATAATATTGCAATAATTTAAGTGGGGTTCAAAGAGGGTTTTATAAAGAGTAAGTAATATTGCATGAGGAAGCAGATGTCTAAGCTTAAAGAACAGACCAACGTATTTTGATAGCTTTTTGACAAGATATTCAATATGGTGTTTAAAATTTAGGTGATCATCTATAAAGACACCCAAAAATGTAGTCGTCTTCACTCTCTGTAGTTCCTCTCTCTTTATTTTAATCTGGAAATTTAGATCATCAAAATTAAGTTGTTTTTTGTTTGGACAGAATATGTAGTTTGTTTTTCTAGGATTTATAGATCATTTATTTACATTGAACCAATTATCCACATTCTGAAGCTCTTTGTTAAGTAGTTGTTGAAGTTCAAATTCATTTTTGTGTGATAGAAACAAGTTAGTGTCATCTGCAAAGATTACTTTATGAAGAATCTTTGAGGAATTTTCCAGATCATTAATGTAAATAATAAAGAGGAGAGGACCTAATATGGATCCTTGTGGAACACCACATTGAATGTGTTTGTTTTCTGATGTCTGTTCGTGGATAGTTACATATTGTTGCCTCTGGTGTAAGTAACTCTTGAACCAATTCAGTGGTTGGCCTCTAATTCCATAATGGTGCAATTTATACAGTAATATGGTAAAGTCGATGGTTTCAAAGGCATTTGAAAGGTCTAAGAATATACCGATAACATATTCCCCCTTTTCAATGGCATCATTGATCTTTTCAGTAAGATCAAGGATCGCCATACAGGTGGTGTGTTTTTTCCTAAAGCCATACTGGGATGGATTAAGTATGTTCAGTGTATTAAGATAATTAATAAGTCTATTATAAACCACCACTCTTTCCAATATTTTGGAAAGAGTTGATAAAATTGATATGGGACGATAATTTGTTATGTCATTTTTATCACCAGCTTTGAAAATCGGAATTATTTTTGCAATTTTTGTCATTTTTGGAACAGTTCCTGTGAGCAATGAGAGATTAATACAATGTGTAAGTGGTTCAATTATTTCTTTGGCAATACTTTTTAATATTTTACTGCTAATTTCATCTTCTCCAGCAGAATTTGAGCTCTTCAGAGCCATTATGATATTATACAATTCAGTGGCGTCAGTAGGCTTTAGGAAGGAGTTTGGATAATTACCTGACATATATTGTTGGTAAGAGAATGTTTTACTGTGGTTCTGTAATGTTTTTTGAGAGATTTGCCCCTATTGATACAAAGTAATTATTAAATTCATTTGCAAGATCAGTATTATTTGTTGTATCTGGGAGCACGGTATCTTTATGGTCCCTATTCAAAACATTATTCAGCACTTTCCATGATTTCTTGGAGTCTCCCTGCGAGGTTTTTATAAGTTCAGAATAGTGACTATATTTGCTTTTTCTGATTATATATACCAATTTATTCTTCTAAACATTGTATTTAGTTTTATTCTCTATATTTGGTTTCTTAACATATATTTGGTAAAGTTTATTCTTTTGTTTAATGGAGTTAGAAATTGCCCTTGTTAGCCAGGGTTTGTGTTCTGCCCTTCTGCGTGTAACAGTTTTTATAGGAATGGAGCATGTCTGGGTTTCTGATGGGTTACAATCATTCATAAGCAATACTGCACTAAGCACAGAGTCACAGACGCATTTGAGGAACGACTGGTTTACATTGCGATGATCTGATGATCGATGCATGCCATCAAAGCGTCGCAGATGCCCAAATACAGAATTAAGAATTACTGTGTAAACGTGCTCCTATAAGTGCGCCGCCTTCCCTCTTTACAGCGTAACACAGGGACTGAATGCAGGTTTGACTCTGAATGTGTGTCAAAATGACATTGCATGTGATTCAACCTCCCTGTTACGTGCTGCATTATTCCAACCCATAATGTGAACATTGACAAACTACTTTAAAATTGGACTATTTTACAAAATGTAACATTTTTATTTGCTTTGCATAATGGCTGAGTTTATTCCTTCTTGCACAGTGTTAATGATGTTGAGTTTTAATTTCTTTTAAGAGGGCAGTGCAATTGTTAGTCATGACTCATATTTATTGTTGTTTTTCATAAAAGCAATCCAGCATGAGAAAGTGCAAGCGTTTGAATACTAGCTCACAGGTGTACAAAACGTATTTGCATCCAAAATCCACATCCCAAAATGAACTCTGGTTTTATTTGTATGTTTGTATGATTCCAATCTTTAGTCAGGGTTATATTTTTATTATAACTGCCAAACTGTGAATTGTACAGTCCTCTAGTATTTATTTCCTCGGTGCTTTGTTTTGCTGCAGCTTCTGTCTGTCCTGTAATGTGTTTTCCATGCATTTGTATAGGATGTTAATCAATGATCTGAAGTTAGAAACGTTTCCGAGAGGTTTCTGATATTCTGTTCTTGCTGTTATTAATGCTGCTGATAATATATCTGGCTATAATTACTTCACTTTGCCATGTTTGTGTCTCACTGATCTGATGGTTATGGACTTTTCCCGGTCTTTTCTCTGTGAATGATTGCTTCACCTTTCTCCGCATTACTTTGCTCCGCTCCGATCCAAACGAAATGCACTCACAACACAGACTGTGTACAAGTTTAATTAAGAATAAATACATATTTTGTGCTTAATAGCTACTGTGTTCTTGTGGTTTTTCACAGGCGTAAATAGTGAATATCTGAGCCGTGCTCTTGAGGTTCAGGTACACTGTAAAAAAACAAACAAACATGTAAGTAAAAAAATAACTAAGTAAAAGGGATGCACCATGGATGCCATGGATGCACTGGTGGGTAAGGAGAGAGACCTTGTGCTCAATCCTGAATGAGACCGGAAGCCAGTGGAGTGATTTGAGGATGGGGGTGATGTGGTCATGTTTGCGCACCCTCAACAGGATCCTAGCAGCGCTGTTCTGGATATACTGCAGCTTCTGAAGGCTTTCCTCAGGGATTCCGGTGAGGAGCGCATTGCAGTAGTACTCCCCCCGGCTGGAAGAGACAAAAGCGTGGACAAGCTTTTCCACATCTGCAAGAGTGAGTGTGGGACGAAGTTTGGCGATGTTCCTGAGGTGGAAGGAGGAGGTATTGCAGAGATGTTTGATGTGAGCCTCAAAGGTCAGATGAGAGTCCATTTTAACACCCAGGTTGGTGGCTGATGTTGTGGAATATTTGGCCAGAGAAGGGGATGCTGGTAATGTCAGATGACCGAACCTGGTGTGGAGTGCCGACTAAGATGGCTTCAGTCTTCGTGCTGTTTAGCTGCAGAAAGTTTTGCTTCATCCATGCCTTTATCCCCTCCAGGCAGGTGGTCAGAGTGGATGATAGCAGGGCAGCAGAGGGAGTTGGGTTTATCCTGAGGTAGAGTTGAGTGTCATCAGCATAGCAGTGGAATGAAATCCCATGCCGTCTGATGACGTGGCCAAGGGGGAGCATGTAAAGAATAAACAGGTTGGGGCCGAGCACTGAGCCTTGAGGGACACCACAGGTGACGTTGAGTGTCAGGGATTTAGCCTCTCCCAAGTCGACATGCTCAGTTCTCCCAGTGAGGTAGGATGAGAACCACTCATGGACAGAGTCAGAAACACAGATAGTGGAATTTAGACGGTGGAGGAGGATGTTGTAGTCCGAAGTGTTGAATGCTGCAGTCAAGTCCAGGAGGATAAGAAGAGATGGGGAGCCACCATCTGCGGTCATCAGCAGGTCATTTGTGACCCTGACCAGGGCTGTTTCTGTGCTGTGGCCAGGGCGGAAACCAGACTGAAATTTCTCAAACAGGTTATTTTGTTTTAGATGGTCCTGAACCTGTGCGGCAACTACTTTTTCCAGCACTTTGGAAAGAAATGGAAGGTTGGAGATGGGCCTGTAGTTGGCATAGACTTCTGGGTCTAGTGTGGGTTTTTTGAGAAATGGCCTGATGACAGCGGTTTTCAGTGTTGATGGAACATGGCACATGAGGGCGAGCAGAGGGTCTTTCTGCTTCAAGATTCTTTTAGCGGTCTGAATCCCTCTCTCTGCATGTCCGTTCCCTTGAGGGTTGTGTGGACTTGAAGTGATTTGTATAAAGTCGAACTCTCTCGCAAAGTCTTTAAATTCCTGGCATGAAAAATCAATCAATCAATCAATCAATCAATCAATCAAATTGTATTTGTAGAGCGCCTTACAACAGCCAAAAGGTGCACAAGCCGCTTTCCAGTAAAAACATCAATAGACAACCGTATATAAAAACATAAGTGTACATAAAAATAGCAATCGAGTCAGGTCGGAGCCTATGTGTTAAAAACTTGTCTAAATAGATGTGTTTTCAACTGCGATTTAAAAACACTCAACGTGGTGATGCTTCGTAGGTGTGGTTGAAGTGCGTTCCACAGCTTTGGGCCATGGACGGCAAATGACCGACCTCCAAACTTTTTATATTTAAACTTCGGAATCACCAGACAGGTGTGTTCAGAGGAGTGCAGGGTTCTGGCTGGTTGGTAGACCGTCAGTAATTCGGCGAGGTAGGCCGGGGCCATTCCATTGATGGCCTTGAACACGAACAGCAGGACCTTATACTCCACCCTAAACCGCACCGGGAGCCAGTGGAGTGAGCGGAGGACTGGGGTGATATGTGAGCGTTTGGTGGCATTGCAGAGGAGACGTGCTACTGCGTTTTGTACCAGTTGAAGCCTATTGAGGAGTGATTGATTAAGTCCAATGTAGAAGGTATTGCAGTAGTCTATCCTCGAGCTAATGAAGGCATGAATGGCTTTTTCCAGGTCAGCTTTGGACAAAAATGGTTTCACCTTACTCAGGAGCCTTAACTGGTAAAAGCTCGCCTTCACAACTGCACTAATCTGTTTATCATACTGCATACTTTTGTCAAAAATAACACCCAGGTTAAGCACATTGGGTGCAAACTGAGGTGTTAGAGGACCAAAACTGAGAGACCTACTGGGTGAGTCTGGGCTGAACAGGATGTACTCAGTCTTACCTTCATTCAGTTGAAGGAAATTCTGGGAAAGCCACTGTTTGATGTCCTGAATGCAGTTATGGAGAGGATCCAGCGCAGAACGATTGCTCAGAATCACAGGAAGGTAGATCTGGAGGTCGTCATCATAGAAATGGAAATGAACGTTGTGATTGGAAATGAGTTGACCAAGTGGCAGCATATACAATGAGAATGGATCCTTGAGGCACAGCGGAAGACAGATGTGTGTTCGTCTCTATTTACACCGAAGTCACAGTGTTCTGATAACTCTGGGCTCTGATAAACATTTCAGCTTTCTCACCGGGCCTCTGCGATCTCTGGTGAAAACAGGCACGCTCGTGAATCACGTTGCGTTTACGATAGAAGTATGCGTTGTATTTTCCCAACACAACGTCAATCTTCTTCTCATCCCAAAGCTGAAAGACTTGAAAATGTTTTCAGCCTCAGGCCTCATGGCATAAATCAGAGAACTGACCTGCACTTCGCTGTCCTCTTTACTCAGTTTAGTGGCCAGCCGAAATCGCAGGAAACGTTGCTTCCAGTCAGCCCATTCATTTGGACAATCAAAAGTGAAACTTTCCGAAACTTGGTCATCTTTTCAGAGAAACAATGTGTCCGTCAAACGCTTCTGACACAATGTAAATAATTCAAATGCCCACACGAGTCTGAGACTTCAATGAAAACTTTGTATTGTTAAACTAACGTGCAGGTAACATACAGGCAAGTGTTAAAGTTAACTCTCCACAACCCTATGCGTCTCACTTAGTGAAACGCCCCAGTACGTGCGTAGGGACTTACCAGAATGCCCTTAAAGGTATAAAGCCACATTTACATGTGCACATTGTATGACAATAAAGTCAGTATATTTTTCATAATTAGCAAGAAATACTACAGAAGGATTAACAAAGGTGCTGATGAGTGATCCCTGAGAGACAAACTTGTCACATCTCAGTTTCTCCTGTCTATTCAGGACTTTTAATCTGTTCATCTGTTTGTTTCCCCAAACACTGACAATCAGCAGGATAAACAGATAAGTGTTTATCACTGAAACTTTAGCATGAGAAGAAATCATTTTAAGAGAGAGGGAGCATGACAGACCCTGGAGAAACTCTGTGACGAATAAAGAAGATTAATAAATAAAACACATAAAATAGTTTTGAGATCTTTTATGTTTCATATTTGAGTATTTTCATTGTTATTTTGTGGTTTATCCAAGGCTTTATAGCATTATATCGTAACATTTCAATGCAAGTTCATTTAACATGAAGAAATCCTGATGTTGTTCTTTGACTTGTTTCAACACACCAACTTGATCAGAAGCTCCTCCCTCTTACAACACTAACCAGGAAGAGACGGACTTGTTATTTCTCTTTTCTGCCATACTGACTTTGTCTCGACAAAAGCAATAAAGAATCAGCGATCAGTGGAGTACGAAGGGAAAAACTTTACAGAAGAATTTGAAAAGTTTCTTCCTGAACAAGTTTGTTTTTGATCTTTGTGATTCTCATGGTGATTCATTTTTAAAACCGTCGTTCATAAAGTGAAAGTAAAGTTTCGATTGCTGGAGCTCAAGCAGTGAGAATGGCTTCAGCAGCTGAAGATGATTATATTTGTCCTGTGTGCTGTGAAATCTTCAAGACTCCTGTTATATTATCCTGTAGTCACAGTTTCTGTAAAGAGTGTCTTCAACAGTTCTGGAGAACCAAGACATCTCAGGAGTGTCCTGTCTGCAGGAGAACCTCAACATCTGATCCTCCAGTTAATCTTGCGTTAAGAAACTTGTGTGAGTCGTTCCTGAAGGAGAGAAATGAGAGGCGTTCATCAGGGTCTGAGGAGATCTGCAGTTTACACAGTGAGAAACTCAAGCTCTTCTGTCTGGAGGACAAACAGCCTGTGTGTATCGTGTGCAGAGATTCAAAACAACATGACAATCATAAATTCAGACCCATCAGTGAAGTGGTTTCATCATAGAAGGTAAGACAAATGTTTCTTGATTCACATGTAGAGAATCATAACGAGTCATAAACACAGATCGTTCCAGTTACTAACGTAACCTCGGTCCTGATGAGCAAAGATCTGTGTGCGCATAGTTGAGCTAAAAGCAGCCAATCATTGAGGTAATTCAGGAGGCGAACTCCCATCAGGGGGAAGAGGGCCGCATACACACATTTCGTAATAGACCGCAGAGCAAGAGACAGTCCGAATGGTAGGCCTGTATTATTTTGGTAAGCCACCCCTTCCAACGTGAATCTCAAAAACTGATGAGGGGCTATCTGGATATGAAAGTATGCGTCCTCCAGATCCACTGATAAAAAACAATCAGATCTGTGAGAGGATTTGTTTCAAAGTTAGCGTCTTATCAGAGCGCGGTTCAGCCATCTCTAATGGAGGATGAGCCGGAGGCCATGCTCCTTTGGAACGAGGAAGAAGCGGCTGTAAAAGCCTGAGTCGCTGTGGGCCGCGGGAACTTCCTCCACAGCTCTTCACTAGCAGAGCTTGTACTTCGGCTCGGAGACGTGAGCGTCGATGTCCGGGACTGAAGTGTTGGTCACACCCCTGAGGCAGGGGGCCTGGGAGAGACCTGGAGGGAGGAACTCCGTTTGATTGTTTCTAAAACCCAATCTGACACGCCGGTAAAAGCTTCCCAAGCCTGCGGTTCAAGAGTCGAAACTGTGGTGGGGGGCTGATGCTTGCAATTGGGTAATGAAGAGGAGGAATGCTCAAGTGACCAATCGCTTGGGCCGTAGACTTAGTGGCACGCAGGGCGAGGTCGGTCGCGGTGCACAGCTCTCTGAAGGCCGCGGGTCAAGACCAGTTTCATCCACAGTGCAGAGAAGCTTGACCTGGTACACTTGAAGAACCGCCATTGTATGAGGGGCAGATCCAGCTTGACCATTCGCTGCATACTCTCTCTGAACTCTCTTTCCGCGAGGGCAGATCTAGTTCTGCACGGCTTTGGGCCGAGAGCGGGCAGACAATGGCGCCACCAGGGGGTGGCCAGGGGTGGCCGTGGCCACCCCTGGCCGACTCCTGGCCACCCCACTGGCCACCCCAATGGCCAGTACAAATTTTAGTAGCATCAGTTATGCATTTCATAAATAAGTCAAAAATATTCTTTAGTAAAAGAAGACGGGGAATTATGTGTCGTGACGTGCTTTTTAAGTGCCAAACGGTTACAGTATACTGTTTCAGCAGCTTTTTGTTGTGTCTTTGCCACGATTTGACAAGCAGGGATGCAAACAGTGCGCTTTTCGGCGCCTCCCGATTTTTTCACTTCAGTTTGGGTGACAAAGTCATCTGAAGTCATTCCATAGCTTAATGTGAGGGACAGAAGTCTATTTACATCATTAAAGTATACGGAAACTCGTTTTCCCTCCTCTGCGGCTGTCAATCATTCTCAATTCATATTCAAACAGCGCGCGCGCCACTTGGATGCACGGTAAAACTCTCTCCAATATGATATATTCACATTATAATGCATTATCTGTAAATAAAAGGCTGTATATTTGCATAAAATTACTTTATTTTGTTGGAGTTTGTTGCTGTTTTTAAACGACTCACTACCGTGTGCTTGCTAGATTACTCACGTCACATCACAAGGACTATGAATCGGCATCAAACGCACAATAACTGGAATTCAAAACTGTGAAACAAAGGAACAAATCGCACTAGGATTTGTGCGCTCGACATTTCTTCGCTTTGTGACGTGAACTTTTAAATGCGCACTTATGCAGCGCAGCGCTGCACACTGTGACTCCATGTTGCTTTGAGCACATCATTCTGCTCCCGCGATGCGCATACACGCTGTGTGTGCTCTGTTTTTCATGTTATCATGGGTTTGCGCACTGAAATATTATTAAAAGCCAATATATTTTGTTATACCTAGCCTGCTCAATACATTTAAAATAAGCATAATTTAATTCCATATTATTTCTTTGTAGTGTAGGCTATGCACTTCTGAATTCTTGATATTCATATATAAATATAAAATTGTGAAATGTATGATTGCCTGATTGAATTTTATAAGAGAACTAATAGTAATTTGTTTTTTTATTAACATGTTTAGATTTTATAAAATTACTGTGCAGATTTTTTCAAGAATTGCTTTTTGCTGCTGATTTATACACTCATTAAGTTTTTTTTAAAAATTCATAATACATTTATGTAATATTTAAAGGTGTTAACTGTAATCTTACACTGCAAAATAATAACTTAAAAAGGATTAAATTCATCACAATTATGTAAGTATCTGGAAATTTGCTGCGGGGCGAGGGCCCTTATATATATCATATCTATATAATATATATTATTATATATAATATAATATATATTAGTAGGGCCCTACTAATATCATTAGTAACATTAAATATAACACAATAAACCAAATATCAGTAGGAGTTTCCTTAAGTCTTTCTGATAGTTTTCTACAGGCCGGTTTACTACAACAGTAGAATGCAATTCTGAAATTATGGTTTATAGTTTTGGTGTGCCACCCCAAGATTTTAAGTGGCCCCATCTGGCCACCCCTATGAAAAATTTCTGGAGGCGCCACTGCGGGCAGAGTTGAGCGGCGATGGTCTCTCCTGTCAGCGTGACTTAAATATGCAGTCGGCCCGTCCGTTTTGCTGGGCTGAAAAGCCATTTGTCTGTACAGGTGCACAAACGTGAACCAATCAGGCTTTAGTATTCAGTGTTGATTTGATTGAACAGGGCTGCAGTGATCAGGACTGGATGTGTTTAGACCAGCAGAACTACATTATAAATGCAGTTTCATAGATTTGAGGAATAACTACGGGGGCAAATACATTTTCACGCCGGCCCTGGTGGTATTGGATAACTTTTTTTGTTTCAATAAATAACATTGTTATTTACAAACTGCACTTTGTGTTTTTCTCAGGTTGTAATTTCTGAATCAATTTAGTATGAGATGTACACAAAAACAGAATAAATCAGGATGGGGGAAAATACTTTTTCACAGCATTATATGATCATATCACAGTATTGTGTTCTCTTCACTGTAATCTGGTGTTTTATGTACTTTTGTTCAATTCTAGGAGGAGCTCAATACAGCACTGAAGTCCTTACAGGAGAAACTTAAACACAATGAAAAAATGAAAGGAAAGTTTGAGAAAACAGTTCAACACATCAAGGTGAGGAAACAGAAACGAGAGTCATTTTCATTACAGCTGTTGGATCACTATATACAGTTATGATTTGATATAATGGATTCCAGTTTATTATTTCTGTAAATGACTAGCAGCAATCTGCTTCTGGATCAGTTATATGTCAGGTATCCGAGTTTATCCTGGATATTACAGTTTTTCTCAGTCGCTTTGGTGCATTTCTCACATCACTATTTACATTTGCACAACAGTTAGTTCAACCTCCACAACATTTAGTCATTTGTGCACATCATAGTAGCAGTTTCTCATTCCTTCCAGCATATTGCAAATGCTTTTGGACATGCATCGATTGCTTTCATACAACTCTCTGCTGTTTTATAACATTATCATTTGCTTATGTCATGTCAGTCAAAATTAACTATACTTGTGAATGCTGAATAGTCATTCCATATAAAACTAATAGTCCTCATTTCATTGCTTGAGTCATCACATACAACAATGTTGAACTGGTTGTCAAAATCTGTCAAGCAAATTTTACTATTTTTTTTAATCTTTTTTAAAAAATATTTTTTTTTATCCTAAATTGAACAATTTCTCTCCTTTCACTGATGAGAAGGGATGTGCATGAGTGATTTACAGTACTTACGTAGGCTATGTTGTATGTTCAGTTCCAGTATGTAGTGCACAGCTCTACCCAAAGGGAGTTTATGTTTGTTGTAAATAAGGGTGTATTTTTTATTTTGCACAATGCTGTGAACAAATTAGAATTGCAAAGAGCATATGCAGCAAAAATGTGAAACATACATATTCAGTGTCTGGTACTCAGTTACCTCACTAAATACAGTAATGTGTAACTTTTCTGTAGTTTTCAAATGACTGTGCAAATAGTATATAGTGCTGTCTTGAGCATTGTCAGGGAGTGTCACCAAGATCTGACTTTTTTGCATTGGAAAACATTTACAGAGTAAACTGTTAAACTGTCATAATAAAAACATGACAAAGCCATTTGACTATCTTGGTCATAAACAAAGGTGTCAGGACTTTTCCTCTTGATGACACTGACACTTTCATTGACATGAATACTTGCTTTGAGGAATGAGCTATCCATTTTGAGCAAGTGACACGCTTTTGCAGGTTATCAACTAGGTTTTGCAGTTTGTACTAATTGTTTTGAGAACTGCATTAACTGTTGTGCAAATGTAAATAGTGATGTGAGAAATGAACCAAAGCGACTGAGAAAAACTGTAATGATATAAAGTGTCGGTTGAGATGATTGAAGTGAATGTGATGTGATTTCAGGCTCAAGCTGAGCACACAGAGCGTCAGATTAAACAGCAGTTTGAGAAGCTTCATCAGTTTCTCAGAGATGAAGAAGAAGCTACAGTCACTGCACTGAGGGAGGAAGAGGAGCAGAAGAAGCAGAGGATGAAGGAGAAGCTGGAGGAGATGAACACACACATCTCAGCTCTTTCACACACACTCAAAGACATGGAGGAGATGATGAAAGCCAGTGACGTCTGCTTTCTGAAGGTCTGATTTCAGATCATTGCTTGATTGATTGATGATTGATTGAGTCCTTGATGATAAATGGTGTGTTTGTTCTGCAGGAGTTTCCAGTCTCAATGGAAAGGTGAGTGATCTGCTCCTGTCTCTGGTCTCTCTGGTTCTGATCCAAAGCCACTGCAGTTCTGACTCCTGAATGTTCTTCCAGAGTCCAGAGCTCACGGCCGGATCCACAGATGGCTTCTGGAGCTTTGATTCATGTGCCACGATACTTGGGCAACCTGCCGTTCAGAGTCTGGAAGAAGATGCAGGACATCGTCCAAAACAGTGAGTCTGAAGATCTGAGCTGGACATGATGGATGGGGGAGAGTTAAAGCGATAGATAGATAGATAGATAGATAGATAGATAGATAGATAGATAGATAGATAGATAGATAGATAGATAGATAGATAGATAGATGGATAGTTGGAACAGTTTGGTGTTTGTTAGATGGTTACAATTAATAACATGATGCTAACACAATCACCATGTTGCTTGGATGTTTTAGCAAGATGCTAACATGATGCTAGCAATATTAACATGTTGTTAGCATTGTGTTAACATGATAAATATGCTTCTGCGTTTTAGTTAGCATTTTTGACGTTTTAAAACTTAACTAACCGCTATTAGCATGTAGCTATTCACTGCTAGCATGTGTAGCAAGTTGTTTGCTAGCATTAGTCAAAGGAGCCAACCTCCATGTCTCTACGGTGTTCTGGTGCAGAGATATGGGTCTTTCTGAACAGTTGCTAGGGTACTCTGTTTAGTTGCTAGGGAGTGGCTTAGCAGCTGCCAGTGATGTTACTTCAAAGGCTGCTTGCCAGTATGAATGATATCAACCAACCGCAACTCCTCTATGACATTCAGATTAGAAGATATCCCTCTTAGGATTTGGGTTGCTAGGGCGCTCGACAATGGTTGCTAGGGCGTGGCTAAAGGTGATTCGTGTTTGTAAGTAGTGATGCTTTGCCTTCACTGATATTAATAATAATTTATCAAGTCAACAGAATTAGTCAAACACAACAGACTCAGAATAAACTAATTGAAAACAAAACACAGACTATAAGAGGCAATAAAATGGAGATGATCAGAAGCTGCTGAAGATCAGACACACACTTACAGTTCTTCATCGACAGCATTAATATCAACAGATCTCATTGATTTATTATTTAACTTTCCCAAAGTATCAGTTTCTCTTGATGGACACACATGTCTGAATCTCATGTTTAATGTTTGTAGTTGATGCCGTTAAACGCTGATGATAAAACGAGTGTGAAACTAATAACAGCACTGACAGTGATCAGAGGAACATGAGTTTGATCAACAGGACGAGTGTCATAATTCATAATAATCTGTGTTGGGTTCATTTCATTATATGAAGATCAGAATAAAAGCATGTGTTGATTGTGTCTCATCAGCTCCTGTGATTCTGGATCCAAACACTGCGAATCCACATCTCGTCCTGTCTGATGATCTGACCAGTGTGAGATACAGCAGGAACTATCAAACTCTTCCTGATAATCCAGAGAGATTTGACTATTATGTGTGTGTTCTGGGTTCAGAGGGTTTTAACTCAGGAACACACTGCTGGGATGTGGAGGTTACAGAGAGTGAATACTGGACTCTTGGAGTAACTACAGCATCAAACCAGAGGAACGGAGGAGGTTTCTTCAACACTGATGTCTGGTGTGTGGAGTATAATCAGGACGGAGTGTATTTTAGTTCTGTTTTTCGTGTTAAACAGAAGCTTGATCGTGTGAGAGTGAATCTGGACTATAATGGAGAAACGGTGTCGTTCTCTGATCCTGTAACTAACACACATCTACACACACTCACAGCCACCTTCACTCACACACTCTTTCCATTCTTCCGGTGTTATTCTGGCTCTCTGAGGATCTTACCGGTCAATAGTCAGTAAACGTCACTCCTGTAGATCTGGATCTTCCTGCTTTCATCATGTTTCCAATGTTTACTCCATCTCACATGAGTAAGAGCGCTGTTGATCTGAGTGTCAGTACGGCGGCTGTGATTGGGCCGTAATGATCACATGACTGATATCCAGCACTACAGCAACACTCAGATCAATAAACATCAAGTTTTCATTTATATTCCACTTCACACACTTAGACCCATTAGAGACCGTTTTAGCATTCATGTTTTCAGGATAACTGACATTTACCAGATTATTTCAGTCAATGTGTGTTTATTAAACTCTTTTTGCATCATAATTATGTATGATTATATATTATATATTTTTTTCTTCTTAAATCAAATAACTGAAGCAGTAAATTCTGCACATTTTCAGTGTTTGTTTAACATGAGACTAAATGATTAATTATTTCAGTTATAGAGGTGAAATGATCATTTGTTCATTGAAATAAATGGATGTAAAAAGTTTTTGCTGATCCACAACAATGTTGAATGAAATAGAAATACTTAATATAGAAATACTTGATTCAGATGTTTATAAATCTGAATCTCACAACAAAAGATCAGTTTCTCTGCGACTCACAGAAAACAATTAATACAAAACAACTAATAATGATAATCCCTTGAACTGTGCGTTTTAAATAAATAAATGATATCTATGTGAGTATGTGATCTAATGTTCAGAGTGAAAGATTAAATGTTTGGGATGATAATTAGGGGTTAAGTCATGGAAACAAAACTTGTTCAAAATGAGTGGGATCCTAAAATATTTATTTGTGTTTACCCAATGAAATAGTTATGAATAAATCCAAAATAATTTAATATATATATATATATATATATATATATATATATATATATATATATATATATATATATATATATATATATATATATATATATATATATATATATATGTGTGTGTGTGTGTGTGTGTGTGTGTAAGAAAACATTTGACTTGCTGATTTTCGAGGCGTTATTTCCTCATCCATTTTGAAACAAAACTTTATTATAAATTATTAAATTGTAGGCTATACCTAAAATTATTTTTATTAACAAGTGTCATGTTTTTTTTTACTTCGTTATAAAGACTATTTAGATCCATATTTGATCAAGCAATATTCAGTTATTTTTCTGTTTCACTTTTTTTAGATTATAAAAAAACAGACAAAATTACAAAAATAAGGAAGAATAGTGTTTGAGAGGTAACATGCATTATTCTTACCAATAGTGATAAAAAATATTTTTATATACAATTTCATTATGAATATTATGCACCTTTTAACGGGATCAACAAATACAGCTTCTGTCATGTGACACCATATTTATTTGCTTTAAAACCCCTTTTCTCGACAAAAAGTGTTTCCAATCTAGTTTTTAGCAACATTTGATGTTAAATTAAAAAAGATTGTGTCGACATTTGCAGAACATCATCGATAATTGTTATTTCCATGTCGGTAAACATTTTGATGCACTAAACCTTTTTTCGTTAACAATCCTCACTGGAAACCTAAATCAAATATTCGATGTAAATCCACTTTGACAATTTAGTTGACTCACCGAAACCTAAACCAAATAATAATGAAAATGTACTGTGTGGAAACAAATCACTTTTTTTCAAGGAATAGGTGGATCAAAATTCTTTTTGTTTCTGATTTTTTCAGTGCTCAAGGACACCTTTCTTTCTTTTTCTGATTTTATGTCTCTGAAAGGTGCTGCAATTTCAGTAAGAGATTTTAATGAGGTGACTAAAAGTATTCCTGTCAGTTTAAGAACCTTGATTAAAGTGCATGTAAGACACGACCTTCACTTGCAATCAGGGGTGTTAATATTAGATAAAAACTGCAACAACTTCTTTATTATCTCTTCTTCAAGCACAATCTAAATGGAGTATCTGTTATCCAAACTCTGATTTGAATAACTTAAGGACTTTACCCTCACGATCTTTTTATCCCTAATAAAATTACATAACTCCATTTCAAAATCGTTCATAGATATAACCCTTGTAATTTATTTTTGAGCAGGTTTTCTAACGTATCTTCTTTATGTTCCTTTTGCAATATTGAAGAAGAATCAATTCTACATCTGTATGATCAGTGCCCATTCTCTATATCTTTCTGGTCAGAAGTTACCTTGATAGTTTTCTGCTGTTGTTACAAATGACAGATTCTATTCTTTTTTGTCCGATTTTCATTGTGAGGATGTTCATTTGGATTATACTGTATTACTTTGTCTTCTGGCTAAGTTTCAACTTCACAAAGCCAGAACCATTCGATGTAATCCTGATTTTAGGATATTCTCCTCTGTTATAAAGTCCCTTTTTACTTCCCTTAAGAAAATATCAAAACCTCTGAACTCAACGGTTTCTAAAACATATAATATCCTTGCGTCTGTTTTAAGGAACCTTTAATTTTTCACATTGACAAAATGTAATATTGTATTGATTTGTGTAGCCTAATTTATTCTCTTATGATGTCTCCCAATCTGTTTTTCTTCTCACTGTTATTAACCTTTCATTTGCAATCATAAAAAAAAATCCAACTTCCGCATCTTGACGGTCATGTAGTTTTCCGGTCAAAGCTGCGCTCCAGATGCGCAGAGCGATTGAAAACAAAAGCATTTCCTCTTTGTTACACTGCGCAGAGTCACGCAGCTTATGCACAAACATCAAGAAAGAGTATCAGTACGGTGCAGACGTGTCGAGAGATCCCGATCCTCATGATTTCACCTGAACTTCAGCCACTGCTTCCATGAGGGAATGTGAAAGAGATCCGAGGATGAAGCGTGTTTCGATGCAGATTAAATGTCTCGGATGAACACATTGGGTAGAGTATCACGTTTCTGTATTAACAGTATCACTTCGTCCTGTTGTTTGTTCATGAGGATATCTTGCATGAAGCGGAATGGAGTCTTAAATGGTCTTTATTTGTAATGTACTGTTTTGAGGAAATAATAGTAAACATTTAGGCTTTAAGGTCATTTAAATAACCATTAGACAAATTAAACAAATAGGTTAGACAAACACACAAGACATTGTACATATACCAGCACGAAGCACATGTATAACATTCATAAATACTCTCAAAAAGTATTTGAAGACTCACTTAAAGACACACGTAAGAAAGTAACTTAGCAAGGTCCTTTATATTAGTTCTCTTTAACTATTATGTGCTACGATTTAAATGAGTCATTTGATACAATGCGGTTATTGTGCATACATGTTTTTACATGTTACTTGTATTTAAAAATACCTGACATGACTTTTCAGATACAAACCGGTCTTTAAGAACACATAGCTAATTCATGCCATTTGTCACTTAAGTTATTAATTTATATGGGTACATGATATGCTTTTGTGTTCATGCACACCCATCTGCTTTTCATTATATTTGGAATAGATCCGTTTAATTAAGGTGTGGCATGAAGGGAAAGTTTTACGCTAATCTTTTCTTCTCTATGGTGTCGTATATCTGAGTAAACGAACAAGAACACATGTGGGCGGGGCTGGATTGTGTCCGTGGGGAATTAATTGGATGGTGGTTTGCTATTGGCTGATCTCATGTGAGTGACAGGTTATAGCCCCGCCCTCTTCATCAGAAAAGAGATGCTGCAAGAGGAAGATATTCTGATTCAAGATCATTAAAACAATAATGATGTGCACCGATAAATCATTTAGAATAAACACTGTGATATTCCATACTCAAAATTCAGATAACTTTAGCAATCTATTATATCATGACGATCTGGAGTTTTGCACTAGAATGTTGAGAATGAGCGTATTTCCCTGTGTGTGCAGATGTCCTTCTCATGTGTTGGCATTGCTTCATTACTCCTGGAGTTTGCCCCCGTCGTCCCGCAGCATGGCCGGCAGCGAGCGCTCAGGGAAGTCCTCGTTCTGGCCCTCGCTCGGCAGCTTCCGGCCGCGGCAGGAGCGGGTGATGCTGTCCCGCAGCGAGAGCACGCCGGGAGAGCCGGTCCTGAAGATCACCATCACCGAGACCACGGTGATCGAGGACGACGCCGGCGTGTGGAACTCCAGGGCTCTCACGTACCTGGCGCTCTGGTACTTCTTCAGCTTCTGCACGCTCTTCCTCAACAAGTACATCCTCTCGCTGCTGGAGGGAGAGCCGAGCATGCTGGGTAGGTTTCCCAGATGTGTGATGTGTCCTTCCCGCTCTGATTTAGCCAAACAAAGATAAGTGCAATATACCTCTGTCTTGGCAAACAACGCATGAAAGTGAACTTGGCCTCTATTCAGGCGATGGGGGAAGAACACGATCAGATCGAACTTCACCACAAAATAAAAAAATATATATTTCCAGGGTTCCCACGTGAAACACGATTAAAGTCGATCATTTTATCCCTTAACTTTCTTTCATTTTTAGTTTTTTCAATAACCACGCATAAACAATATTCTCTCAAATATACAAACATGTACATACATATTATATCACATATTATCATAGCCATGTTTGTGCTAAATATAGTGTAATTTCACCTGTGCCATTAATATGTTTATAAGCAACTGAAAAAAACACAAATGTCACAGAACATCTCAAGGACTCCAAAAACACCTCAGACCCCAGGGGGTTCAAACTCGCCTTTGATCTCCAAAATTACATATTTAGACGTTTTTTCCTTGAAAAAAATGTCTTCACGCCTTAAAATATCTTGAATGTAACTCGACACCCTCGCCTCATTTAGTATGCGCGGTTCTATGAATATGCAGATGAGCCCCGCCTCCACTCACTCACTCAGCTCAGAGATCCACTGGTTGACAATCACACGTTGATCTGATTGGTTACAAGGTCGTTTGTGACGTCAGAAACACCAGCGATTTCACACCGTGTTTTTAAATACTCAGCAATGCTGTCGACTTATGAATTTACACAATTTGTCTTGAATTTGTCTGACATGAATTTGTCTTAAAGCGTATTAAAAACCACAGGAGGACTTTAAATTTCAAGGCCTGTCAAAGTTTATCGGTTTGCACTGTGACATTATTCAAGCGCATTTTATCCTTATACTCTCGGGACAGAAAAAATCATATCTCTGTATTTCGGCTGAATGGCTATATATGATAGATATCTCTGTATTTTCTACTTTTTTCTATTTTAATCAAATAAATACAGGAAAAAAGTGCTTTTTTATGTAATTTCACATCCTGCCCAATGTGATCCTACAAACAATGAAGGCTATGAACACAATTAAAGTGAATGTAACCATGTAGGCTGTGCTATATACGTATATTATGGGCAAGAAAGGGTTAAAATCACATTACATTCTAACATTGTAACAACATATATTTAAAATTCTACGTATGGCATATTTAATGTCCAACAACACATATTTGAGCAAAATCAGAAATGAAATGACTTCAAACCTCTCAAGGGCAAGGAGGCTCGCACGCTGTTTTCACACACATCCAACACGCCGTGCACTCAGAAATTCGTCTTATATACTGTATAGTGTTGAGTGAGTGTGAACAGTTGATCGAGAAAAGTGTGTGTATCAGTGTATTGGATCGGTGCGGCTCTTAAAGTGACAGCGTCCTAATCTTCCTGCGGACGCATCTATAATAACACCAATCAATCAACAACAGACAGAGAAAACTCACTCGTTCTTGTACGACAACTTTTGTAACTATATATTTTATAAAGTGCAGTGTTTCTGAACCCGCATACCTGACCATCTTAAAACACTGTTTATTTCAATCGTATCTTTGTTCGGTTGTATTTATTTTTGTGATTGCTAATTTTTTATTAGATTTTTTTAAATTACTGAGTGTTTACTTGTCTTTAATAATGCTAGAAATGTATTTTAGTTAGACTGGTTGTTTTTGGTGTTCTCTAAACCACAGGCAAACGCTCCTTGTGCAAGTGTTGATTTCTGTTCATGATATTCAGCTACAATTAAATGTTTTGCAATAAGACTAACATGTCGACTAGGCTTCTGTATTAGGAGTTATCTTGAAGCCGTTAATGTAAAGCACGTCTCATGGTTAGGACAAGCTAAAGCTCAGTCTGTGTCCTCGCAATATCAAACTACTGTATATTGATATAAACTATATTGCCTATAACATTTATTTATATATACTCTTTATACTGTCCAATAAAGTGGACTATCGAAATAAAAGTTAATGAAAAACAAAATGCTTAACATGATTAGATGTGTTACAATACTGAATATGACTTTTGGCTGTAATGAGAATTTGTATCACAATGCAAACATAAAATATCCTGAAAGCCGCCATTTTATTTTTGCAAAGTGTAGTTTAATATTTTCCCTGTCTTCTGAAATGTTTTCATGAGATTAACTAGATTTAACTAAAACATAATGCATTAGTCGTTACCTCAAGTGTGCACTGAATGTGTTTTGCCTGCACGTGTGTGTGTTAGGTGCCGTCCAGATGCTCTCCACCACTGTGATTGGCTGTGGTAAGATGCTGGTGCCGTGTCCGCTTTACCAGCACAAGTCCCGCGCCGAATACCCCTCCAACTTCATCATGATCATGCTGTTCGTGGGACTCATGAGGTGCGTTCGTGTGTGTACAACACACACCACTCTATTACAGGAGTAGTTCACTTCAGAATTAGTTTACTCTCCTCCACGATGTTCATGTGTTTCTTTCTTCAGTGGGAAAGAAATTAAGGTTTTTGAGGAACACACTCCAGGGTTTCTCCATATAGTGACTAAAATGGTCCAACGGGTCGAAGGTCCAGATGTGAGTTTCCCGTTGAAAGGTCACGCGTGTTCCGGTTCAGAAATGTAGAGCAAAAAACTCACTCTCATTTTCTCCTCCAACTTCAAAATCGACCGACACCGTTGTTTTACCTTTTATTTATTTATTTTATGTAAATGAGGTTGATTTAGTCTTTGCACGTTCGCTTTATAAATATATATATATTTGTCGGTTCTTACGCCTACGTCACGCTTGACCTTTCACCCTGATCTCGTAATGTGTGTCGCATCACAGCTCGAGCAAGACCAGCATTAGTGGTTATAAAGTATATAACTGTGTATTGTGTTATAAATGTCCGCTGGTTTGTCTAGATCAGACTCTTATTCCTCGGCTGGATCGTGTCGAGACTTTGAAGCTGCACTGAAACTCACATCTGGACCTTCGAGCCGTTGGACCCCATTGAAGACACTATATGGAGAAACCCTGGAGTGTGTTCCTCAAAAACCTTCATTTCTTTCCCACTGAAGAAAGAAACACATGAACATCGTGGATGGCGTGGAGGAGAGTAAACTATCAGGACATATTACTTCTGAAGTGAACTACTCCTTTAATGCCGTTTAGTGTGTGATGTGAGGACTCTCTACACATGATATAGGTGATGTGATGTTGCGTATGTGTGTTTTTAACATGGAAATGTTTGAGTGTAAAGTGGATGAGCGAGAAGAAAGTAGAACATAAGCTAACTGTGCTTCAGATCTGCTGCCGCTTGATGGATTAAGGAAAAGCAAGCGGTGGAACTTGTTCTACGGGCCGGCGGCTCATTCTCCTCCTCGTGTGTGTGTGTGTGTGTCAGGTTCACGACTGTAGTTCTGGGTTTGGTCAGTTTGAAGAACGTGGCCGTGTCGTTTGCGGAGACGGTGAAGAGTTCGGCCCCCATCTTCACCGTCATCATGTCCCGCCTCATACTGGGAGAATACACAGGTGAATACACACACGACGGCATCCACGACTTACTGTGCAAACACACACACAACACTGCTGTGCCGCTTCTGCGGGATCACACGTAGAGTCTGAAGACAACAGGGCACTAACATCCCACAGACCTGCACTCCGGGAGGGACCAGAGCGTGGGAGCTTGCTTTCATTTAAAAAACTTTTCTGCTTTCTTTTCTCAGAATTGATATAAACAAATCAGATTTTTGTCAGATTTTTTTTCTCTCGCAATTCTAGAATTTTTTTCTCGCAGTTTTGACTTTTTTTGTGCAATTCTTACTTTTTTTCTCACATAATTCAGAATTTTTTTTTCTCTTGCAATTATGGGATTTTTTTTGCAATTACGACTTTCTTGCAATTCGTTTTTTTTCCTCACAATTCTGCTTTTTTTTCTCTTGCAATTCTGATTTCTTTCTCGCAATTCCGGGATTTATTTGCAATTATGACTCTTGCAATTCTGTTTTTTCCCTCAAAATTGTGCAATATAAACCCGCAAACTGTGAGCTTTAAAGACTGAATTACGAAATGTAAACTTGAAATTGCAAGAAAAATGTCAGATTTGTGCGAGTATAAAAGTCTCATTTACCTTTTTTCATGTTTATTCAGTGGCAGAAACAAGCGTCCACACTCGGCTCAATCTAGTGGGGATATAACACTTGAACATGAGGACTCGTGGCCCATAATGCACAGGGCAATAGAATTATTCATCATTCTGCTTAGCTAACAATACAGAATTATGTCACTAATGCTTACACTCTGTCCCTCACGTCCAGAAGTGACCCTACAGGTTTGATTAAACATCAAAATATGAGGAAAATATTTTATATTTTTTAAAATATGATGAAAGAATAAAACTCTAAACTTGGTTAAGGTCTTCATCTGACAAAGTTATTTGGCAAAAAAGGCAAACTACAGCTACAGGTTTTACTATGCAAACAAAAATGCACAGAAAACTAAAAGCTGACAGGAAAAAGCAAACATTAACTACAACATAATCAGTTATTAATATTAGGTTGGTTCTCTCTTGTTTCTGCATGTCCTCATTTATTTGTATGACAGACAAAAATTATGTCAGCACAATTTATAATGTTTCTGAGTTATAATCACAAATAAAACAATAAACTCCAAGCACAACCATGCACTATGACTACAAAATCTGTAACATACATTTATAATAGTATTTGAGCCACTTTTGGCCACTACTGTACTTGCATTTAAAAAGTTTAAAATACTATATTTGATTAAAATGTTAACATGGATGCTCAAATGTGTGACCTTCTGGGTTTACCATAACTGATGCTAAATTAAATCGGTCAACCCTTTATTTTGGTGAACTATAGGCAATACATACATGCGGTTGCATACTGTGATTGTAAGTGACAGCTAGTGGTCGAAACGGGAACTGCAGTCCAATTCAAAATATCTCCCGCCCCGCCTCCTCAGACTCGACGCTCACACGGGTCGCCAGTTTGAGACGCGCAACAGGAGCGAGCGCAATGGACGATGGGAACTGGCAACGTGCAGAATCACAGACCAACACAATAACAAATATTCCAGCCTGGAAACACACATTTCAGAGTAAAGCACTGGGTGTAGGAGTGTTTTTTAGAGAGACGAGTGTGTGCACTCAGCATGTTTCCTCATGCAAACATATTATGGTATTTTTATGCTTTAGTAGAGTGAAACAGTTACATACAGCACCTTTAATATATAGAGAGCGGAATAACACAGACTTGACTTCTTTTGACTTGAGCCAGTAATCAGTCGTCTAAAAGTGTGTGTGTGTGTGTGTGTGTGTCAGGTTTCTGGGTGAACGTGTCTCTGATTCCTGTGATGTTGGGTCTGGCGCTCTGCACTGCCACTGAGATCAGCTTCAACATGCTGGGATTCTCCGCCGCGCTCTCCACCAACATCATGGACTGGTGCTGCTCACACACACACACACACACAAACACACACTCACACTCACACACTCTTCCTTCATACACACACTCACGCTCACACCCACACTCGCTCACACACACACTCACACACTCACGCTCGCACACACACTCACACACGCACTCACACACACACACGCTCACGCTCACACTAACACGCACGCTCACACACACGCTCACACAGACACACACACAGCTCACACACTCTTCCTTCACACACAGCTCACACACTCTTCCTTCACACACAGCTCACACACTCTTCCTTCACACACAGCTCACACACTCTTCCTTCACACACAGCTCACACACTCTTCCTTCACACACAGCTCACACACTCTTCCTTCACACACAGCTCACACACTCTTCCTTCACACACAGCTCACACACTCTTCCTTCACACACAGCTCACACAGTGGCGGTTTTAGGCACGGGCGAACCGGGCAGTCGCCCGGGGCGGCATTCCTTCATGTCACATGGGGGGCGGCACGAGCAGTTAAGAAAAAATCCTCTGTGCCGCGAAGGTTTTCCTATGTTTTATCATTTCGATTCAATTATTGGCAATGGCGCCCCTCTTGCTGAGAAGGTGCCGTGCACAGAAGCGATGTCAAGGGGGTCTCCTGACGTATCGCGTCTTTTGCGCGCTCGAAGGGGGTCTCGCCCTGGGTGTAATTCAAAGTAGAACCGCCACTGAGCTCACACACTCTTTCTTCACACACACACACACACACACACACACACACACACACACGCACACACACACAGCGCTCACACACTCTTCCTTCACACACACACGCCACAGTAAACCTCATCTAATACACACTGTCCCTCTCTCAGCTTACAGAATGTGTTTTCCAAGAAGCTGCTGAGTGGGGACAAGTATAAGTTCAGGTGAGTGCTGTTGATTTGTGTGTGTGTTCAGTGTTGTACAGTAGGGGGCGCTATCACGCTGTGTGTGTGTGTTTCTAGTCCTCCAGAGCTGCAGTTTTACACCAGTGCCGCCGCTATGGTCATGCTCGTTCCCGCCTGGATCTTCCTGATGGTCAGTCCCTGCAAACACACTCCGAGACCCACTTTCATTAAACGCTGACCGCATCACGAACACGCTAACCACACACATCCACCCAACATAACACAACTATCCCTTTCAAAGCAGAGAAATGGCCATCTTGTCAAATGTAAAGAAAAATAATAAAACAAAGAAGTAAATAATTTGATTATAAATAATTAAATGAACTCAAATAAATTGATTAAGATAAATATATAACATTCTATTTAAATAAAATACATAATGAATTTGAAATAAATAAATTAAATAAATACAATTTGATGTAAATGGAAAATACATAACCACATAAAACATTTAAATAAAATAAATAAATGATTTAAAAAAATGATTCAAATAAAACACAATAAATACATAACTAAAAACATTTAATAGAAAAAAGATTAGTATACATAAAATAAATAAATACAATTTTATTTAAATAAAAAGAAAAGCAGTGTAAAAATAAATAAGTAAAATTAAACTAGGGAACAAATTAAAGAAATTAATTGATTAAAATTTAAATAAATAAAGGAAATTTGATTTAAATTATAACACATGATTGAAAAAATGTAATTAAAGTAAATTAATAAACACATCTAGTCGGGGGGAAAAAACACGCAATGATGTATTAATTCTAACATAGTCAAGTCAAATATATTTATATAGCGCTTCTCACAATACAGATTGTATCAAAGCTGCTTCACAGTATCAATCAAAACAACTTAACAATGTTTGTTTATTACTGGAAAAAAGACATCCAAGTTTGGTAGAGCTGATCAATGGTATGATTGGTTAATTAATTTGAATATCCCCAACTGAGCAAGCCAAAGGCAACAGTGGCAAGGAACCGAAAAACTCCATCCAGTGACCTAAAGGTGTCCTAACACACCATCAGATGACCCAATGGAGAAAAACACACCTTGGGAGAACCCAGGCTCAGTCGGGGCCAGTTCTCCTCTGGCGTTTATGAACTAGAGGCCGAATTTACAGTTACTGTAAGATAAAAAATGTATATGAATGCCTGGCTAAATAGATGCGTCTTCAGTCTAGTTTTAAACTGTGAGAGCGAGTCTGAGCAACGAACAATATCAGGAAGGCTATTCCAGAGCTTCGGAGCTAAATGTGAAAATGCTCTGCCTCCTTTGGTGGATCTGGATATCCTAGGAATGACCAGAAGCCTCGAATTTAGTGATCTTAAAGAGCGCGATGGATTGTAGGGCGATAGAAGATCCGTTAAATAGACTGGAGCTAAACCATTTAGAGCTTTATAAGTCAAAAGCAATACCTTGTAATTAATACGGAACTTTATAGGTAACCAATGAAGTGATGATAAAATCGGTGTTATATGATCATATTTTCTTGATCTAGTAAGAACTCTAGCGGCTGCATTTTGGACTAACTGTAGCTTGTTTATTGAAGATGCAGGACAACCAGCTAATAAAGCATTACAGGAATCTAGTCTCGAGGTCATGAATGCATGAACTAACTTTTCTGCATCAGAGACTGATAGCATGTTACGTAGCTTAGCAATGTTTCTAAGGTGGAAAAAGGCTGTTTTTGTAACATATGAAATATGCTTTTCAAAAGACAAGTTGCAGTCTAATGTAACACCCAGGTCTTTTACTGTAGCGGATAAAGTAACAGGGCATCCTACCATGTTAAAGTCGTGCTGTGAAAGGTTTTGTGGACGGTTTTTACAACCGATAAGTATTACCTCTGTCTTGTCTGGATTTAATAAAAGAAAATTACGCGTCATCCAATCTTTTATATCTTTAACACAATCTGTCAATTTGGATAATTTAGCGTATTCATCTGCCCGTGATGAAATATATATTTGAGTGTCATCAGCATAACAATGGAAACTAATTCCATGTTTCCTTAGAATATTACCAACATACATAACATACCCGTAACATACATTTTTCATAGTAAATATATTATTATATATTAGAATCTGTAGTGTTAGTGAAGCATGTAAAGACGGATATTATTGAAATCATTTGTTTAAAGTAAATACATGAATAAACTTACATCTAACAGAAGAGTCAAGGGAAAAAAACACCCAATGATGTAATATTTCAAATATAATTTTTTCACAGTGATACTCGTGACTTTATGCATGCTGATGTGTGTGTGTCCCGCAGGATCTGCCGGCGATCGGGAAGAGCGAGCGCAGCTTCAGTCTCTCTCATGACGTGGTTCTGCTTCTGCTGTTCGACGGCGTCCTCTTCCACTTGCAGAGCGTCACGGCCTACGCGCTCATGGGCCGCATCTCACCCGTAACATTCAGGTGCGCCTCCTTCACACACTCTCACCCGTAACATTCAGGTGCGCCTCCTTCACACACTCTCACCCGTAACATTCAGGTGCGCCTCCTTCACACACTCTCACCCGTAACATTCAGGTGCGCCTCCTTCAGACGCTCTCACCCGTAACATTCAGGTGTGTCTCCTTCACACGCTCTCACCAGTAACATTCAGGTGCGCCTCCTTCAGACGCTCTCACCCCTAACATTCAGGTGCGCCTCCTTCAGACGCTCTTACCCGTAACATTCAGGTGTGTCTCCTTCACACGCTCTCACCAGTAACATTCAGGTGCGCCTCCTTCACACACTCTCACCCGTAACATTCAGGTGCGCCACCTTCAGACGCTCTTACCCGTAACATTCAGGTGCGCCTCCTTCAGACGCTCTCACCCGTAACATTCAAGTACGCCTCCTTCACACGCTCTCAGCCGTAACATTCAGGTGCGCCTCCTTCAGACGCTCTCACCCCTAACATTCAGGTGCGCCTCCTTCAGACGCTCTTACCCGTAACATTCAGGTGCGTCTCCTTCACACACTCTCACCCGTAACATTCAGGTGCGCCTCCTTCAGACGCTCTCACCCGTAACATTCAGGTGCGCCTCCTTCACACACTCTCACCCGTAACATTCAGGTGCGCCTCCTTCAGACGCTCTTACCCGTAACATTCAGGTGCGCCTCCTTCAGACGCTCTTACCCGTAACATTCAGGTGCGCCTCCTTCACACACTCTCACCCGTAACATTCAGGTGCGTCTCCTTCAGACGCTCTTACCCGTAACATTCAGGTGCGCCTCCTTCACACACTCTCACCCGTAACATTCAGGTGCGCCTCCTTCACACACTCACCCGTAACATTCAGGTGCGCCTCCTTCACACACTCTCACCCGTAACATTCAGGTGCGCCTCCTTCACACACTCTCACCCGTAACATTCAGGTGCGCCTCCTTCACACACTCTCACCCGTAACATTCAGGTGCGCCTCCTTCACACACTCTCACCCGTAACATTCAGGTGCGCCTCCTTCACACGCTCTCACCCGTAACATTCAGGTGCGCCTCCTTCACACGCTCTCACCCGTAACATTCAGGTGCGCCTCCTTCACACACTCTCACCCGTAACATTCAGGTGCGCCTCCTTCAGACGCTCTTACCCGTAACATTCAGGTGCGCCTCCTTCACACGCTCTCACCCGTAACATTCAGGTGCGCCTCCTTCACACACTCTCACCCGTAACATTCAGGTGTGTCTCCTTCACACGCTCTCACCCGTAACATTCAGGTGCGCCTCCTTCAGACGCTCTTACCCGTAACATTCAGGTGCGCCTCCTTCACACACTCTCACCCGTAACATTCAGGTGCGCCTCCTTCACACACTCTCACCCGTAACATTAAGGTGCGCCTCCTTCACACACTCTCACCCGTAACATTCAGGTGCGCCTCCTTTACACGCTCTCACCCGTAACATTCAGGTGCGCCTCCTTCACACGCTTTTACCCGTAACATTCAGGTGCGCCTCCTTCACACGCTCTCACCCGTAACATTCAGGTGCGCCTCCTTCACACGGGTAACATTCAGGTGCGCCTCCTTCACACGGTCTCACCCGTAACATTCAGGTGCGCCTCCTTCACACGCTCTCACCCGTAACATTCAGGTGCGCCTCCTTCACACGCTCTCACCCGTAACATTCAGGTGCGCCTCCTTCACACGTTCTCACCCGTAACATTAAGGTGCGCCTCCTTCACACACTCTCACCCGTAACATTCAGGTGCGCCTCCTTCACACACTCTCACCCGTAACATTCAGGTGCGCCTCCTTCACACACTCTCACCCGTAACATTCAGGTGCGTCTCCTTCACACGCTCTCAGCCGTAACATTCAGGTGCGCCTCATTCACACGCTCTCAGCCGTAACATTCAGGTGCGCCTCCTTCACACGCTCTCACCAGTAACATTCAGGTGCGCCTCCTTCAGACGCTCTAACCCGTAACATTCAGGTGCGCCTCCTTCACACGCTCTCACCCGTAACATTCAGGTGTGTCTCCTTTACACTCTCTCACCCGTAACATTCAGGTGCGTCTCCTTCAGACGCTCTCACCCGTAACATTCAGGTGCGCCTCCTTCACACGCTCTAACCGTAACATTCAGGTGCGCCTCCTTCACACGCTCTCACCAGTAACATTCAGGTGCGCCTCCTTCAGACGCTCTAACCCGTAACATTCAGGTGCGCCTCCTTCACACGCTCTCACCCGTAACATTCAGGTGCGCCTCCTTCACACGCTCTCACCCGTAACATTCAGGTGTGTCTCCTTCACACGCTCTCACCCGTAACATTCAGGTGCGTCTCCTTCAGACGCTCTCACCCGTAACATTCAGGTGCGCCTCCTTCACATGCTCTCACCAGTAACATTCAGGTGCGCCTCCTTCAGACGCTCTAACCCGTAACATTCAGGTGCGCCTCCTTCACACGCTCTCACCCGTAACATTCAGGTGTGTCTTCTTCACACGCTCTCACCCGTAACATTCAGGTGCGTCTCCTTCAGACGCTCTCACCCGTAACATTCAGGTGCGCCTCCTTCACACGCTCTCACCCGTAACATTCAGGTGTGTCTCCTTCACACGCTCTCACCCGTAACATTCAGGTGCGTCTCCTTCAGACGCTCTCACCCGTAACATTCAGGTGCGCCTCCTTCACACGCTCTCACCCGTAACATTCAGGTGCGCCTCCTTCACACGCTTTCACCAGTAACATTCAGGTGCGTCTCCTTCAGACGCTCTCACCCGTAACATTCAGGTGTGTCTCCTTCACACGCTCTCACCAGTAACATTCAGGTGCGCCTCCTTCACACACTCTCACCCGTAACATTCAGGTGCGCCTCCTTCACACGCTCTCACCAGTAACATTCAGGTGCGTCTCCTTCAGACGCTCTAACCCGTAACATTCAGGTGCGCCTCCTTCACACGCTCTCACCCGTAACATTCAGGTGCGCCTCCTTCACACACTCTCACCCGTAACATTCAGGTGCGTCTCCTTCACACGCTCTCACCCGTAACATTCAGGTGCGCCTCCTTCACACACTCTCACCCGTAACATTCAGGTGCGCCTCCTTCACACACTCTCACCCGTAACATTCAGGTGCGCCTCCTTCACACACTCTCACCCGTAACATTCAGGTGCGTCTCCTTCACACGCTCTCACCCGTAACATTCAGGTGCGCCTCCTTCACACGCTCTCACCCGTAACATTCAGGTGCGCCTCCTTCACACGCTCTCACCCGTAACATTCAGGTGCGCCTCCTTCACACGCTCTCACCCGTAACATTCAGGTGCGTCTCCTTCACACACTCTCACTTTAGTCTTCAGTGTCACATGATCCTTCAGAAATCATTCTAATATGATGATTTAATGCTCAAAAAACATTCATTATTATAATCAATTTTTGAAATGTGTGTGTGTGTAGTGTGGCGAGCACCGTGAAGCACGCACTGTCCATCTGGCTGAGCATCATCGTGTTCAGTAACTCCATCACTGTGGTGTCTGCGGGCGGGACGGTGCTGGTGTTCGTGGGAGTCCTGCTGTATAACAAGGCCAAGCAGATGCAGAGAGACACACTGGTCCATCACGCTCTCAGCCAATCAGCGGAGACCGAGCTCAAGCACATGACTCACGATGACGTCACGTCTGCCAAATGAACCTGCGTTCCTTTAAAGGGATAGTTCACCCAAAAATGAAAATGACCCCATGATTTACTCACCCTGAAGCCATCCTAGGTGTATATGACTTTCTTCTTTCAGACGAATACAATCAGAGTTATATTAAAAAATGTCCTGGCTCTTCCAAGCTTTATAATGGAAGTGGATTGCTGTTTCTGTTTTGAAGTCCAAAAAGTCCATATCCATCATTAAAGTGCATCTATCCATCTTAAAAGTGCATCTATCCATCTTAAAAGTGCATCTATCCATCATAAAAGTGCATCTGTCCATCATAAAAGTGCTTCAGCTCTGGGGGTTAATAAAGGCCACATCATGGATGCGCTTTAATGGACTTCAAAACATAAACTGCCATTATAAAGCTTGGAAGAGCCAGGGCATTTTTTTATATAACTGATTGTATTCGTCTGGATGAAGAATGTCATATACACCTAGGATGGCTTCAGGGTGAGTAAATCATGGGGTCATTTTCATTTTTGGGTGAACTATCCCTTTAAACTCAATGAAAGCTGGCTGTGGGTCCAAAGCACAGGAATCACTAATCAAAGCTTCAGGTTTCACAGGGATCATGCCTCACTGTATCTGTGGTTTTGGGACCCAATAATTCTGCTTTTTGATGGTTTATTGACAACCAAAAGACTTTGCAATAGTCTTCGTTGAAACGTTGCAATATCGTATGGTGTTTCTACATGTGAGTGAGTGACTCTCACCAGCAAATATCCAGCTCGTATTTTACCTTAAAATCAAAAAAATAAGGCACTATATTTTGCATTAAGACGATAAAGCCTGTTTTTAAGACCACTTCCTTTTATTCCTACTGGTTTATTGTCAAGAAAATAATGTAAAAAATCCCTGAAATTAGGCTTTGCGCAAAAATACATTTAGATTTAAGGTGAAATATGACGGACGTTTCTCCAAGAGTATTTTGTAAATGCACTAGTTCTTATAAAGTTCATTTTCTGGTCTCTCATTCCACAAAAGACAAGCAGGTTTTGTATATATTAAATGCAATGATTGTAGCGGACCACAATCTTCGTCCAGCCCGTGTTTGATCTTGTTTAATCGCCTGTTTTCTTACAGGAAACTGACAGAATTGTTTTCCTTTTTGTCTCTTATTTCGTCTCTGGCCCGTCAGAGATTCACTTGTTTGAGCAGTTTTAAGATTGTGTCCATAATATCAAATGACTTGAAGTTTCCCTGTGTATTTCTGCCTTACGGATGAGACGGTTTATTGCATGTGTTCTCTCTGTTTTATCTCTGTGAAGCAGAAGATTTGTCTAAACTGTGGTGGCTTGATATAAAATGATGTACTGTACGTTTTTGATAATGTACAATAACCACTAATGGGATTTGTCTGTATAATTTGGTCTTTATTTGTGCATTGATAACATTTTGATTCAAATTAATTTTGCATTTCTTTATTAAATGTATACAGTGCAACATTTGTGCATTTTTGCAGCTAAAAGACCAACTAAAACTAGATAAACACCAGCTAAGTTTCAAAGTTCCAGCGGGGATTCTAATAGTTGCCCTGTTTATATTAGTTAAAGACATACATGTTTGCTGAACTGTTCTTGGTAACAAAGTGGGCTAATTTGATATATTTTCCATTACAATATTATTATTGTACTCGGGTTTATTTCACACAAGGCCTTACTTATTATGCTACATTTGCCTATTTTAACTGTAGGCGGGCAATAACATTTTGATCGACTACATCTTGTGATGATCATACATTAATTATGTCGTATTATTTTACAAAATTTGAGAAACAAGAAATACAAGCGAGTAGCTAAAGTAAAATCGTTAAAAAAATTAAATAAAGATCAACATATGAAATGTCTGAGGCGCGAACTGCGTGGTCACATGGTACATGACGTTTCTCAGCGCTGGTGACGAGCGACCAATCACATTCTTCTATGATTACGGGGGAATGTGAAATATGCAAAATATAATGTAAATTATTAGATAACACAAGTAAAAAAAACTGTTTTAATGACATGTAAAGCTGATTTTGTAATAAGAAGAACAACAGAAACTATAATAAAATCATTAAATAAATTAAATCGTGTTTAAGCTTGTGTTTTTATTGCATTCCTCATTCCCCCGTGCAATCCACTAAAGCGCCGGCAGGTGGCGGTGTGACGTCATCGAGATTTGCGCACCGCATCGACCTGGAAGTAATTGGCCGGAAGTAGGAGGAAGTGAATCGTTTTTCCGGTGTTGTGAAAACGCGCCGAATAAATCACAGGTGGGTAAAGAAATATTGGAAATCTTCTACAGAGTTAATATCAGTTTATAAGCGCGCTTTTTTTTTTAAAGTATAAGTGCGCGTGCTGTTTCTTTTGTTGTAAGAGTGCACGAGAGCTCTCGGACGCGCGCGTGAAGTTCATGTGAATCTGACGCTCGTGATCTGCTTAAACACACGTTAAACACACTCAAATAATTTTGTATTCCGTGATTTTTATTAATTCTGCGGGAACATTCTTTACAGACAGTACGGTGGAGAATCGCCGAATCATTTCAATATTCCTGTTGTGTTTATCATCACATGGTACGTTTCCAAAACATAGTTTTGCACATTCGGGTCTTTTTGTGAACTTCTTAACATGAAAATTCTCCCAGAACTGTTTTCTGATACTCAATGACAGAAAATAAAGCGAAGTAATAAGACCGAGTGAGCTCACGTGACGCGGTTTAGCCATTTTATATGTGCCATTTTATATGTGACTGTGGCATCAACTTTATCAAGCTTTACTGAATGTGCGTGCGAGTGAGTGTGTGAGTGAGTGAGAGAGAGAGAGAGAGAGAGAACGAGTGAGTGAGTGTGTGTGTGTGTGTGTGTGAGAGAGAGAGAGAGAGAGAGAGAGAGAGAATGTGTGTGTTTGTATGTGTGAGAGAAAACGAGTGTGTTTGTATGTGAGTGTGTGTTTGTAAGTGTGAGTGTGTGAGAGAAAACGACTGTGTGTGTGTGAGAGAGAGAACGAGTGAGTGTATGTGTGAGTGTTTGAATGTGAGTGTGTGAGAGAAAACGAGTGTGTTTGTATGTGAGTGTGTGTTTGTTTGTATGTGTGAGAGAAAACGAGTGTGTGTGAGAGAGAGAACGAGTGAGTGTGTGTGTGTGTGTGTATGTGTGAGTGTTTGAATGTGAGTGTGTGAGAGAAAACAAGTGTGTGTCGGTGTGTGAGCGAGCTAGTGTATGTGTGAGAAAGTGTTTGTTTGTCTGAGTGTGTGTGTGCGAGCAAGCACTATAGTGTGTGTGTGCGAGTGTTTGTGTTTCTGTGTGTGTGTGCGCACCTGTGAATCCACCTTCTCTCCTCTGGTGTTGCAGTGGAGGTGATTTGGAGCTGATGGGGGACGAAAAGGAAACCTGGAAAGTTAAAACGTTAGACGAGATCCTACAAGAGAAGAAGCGCAGACGAGAGCTGGAAGAGAAGAGCGACCCTAAACGAGTAAAGAACGTAAGAGAGTCAGTTCATCATCATACGCTTCGATCCGACTCATGAGTACTGATCATAATCTGGGGGTTTTCAAACCGGTTCAGGGGAGACGATTAGAGGAGGGGTCAGGGGAGATGATTAGAGAAGGGGTCGGGGGTCAGAGGTCAGGGGAGATGATTAGAGAAGGGGTCGGGGGTCAGAGGAGGGGTCAGATGTCAAAGGAGACAATTAGAGAAGGGGTCAGAGGTCAGGGGAAACTATTAGAGAAGAGGTCAGAGGAGACGATTAGAGGAGGGGTCAGAGGTCAGGGGAGACGATTAGAGAAGGGGTCAGGGGAGACGATTAGAGAAGGGGTCAGGGGAGACGATTAGAGAAGGGGTCAGAGGTGACGATTAGAGAAGGGGTCAGAGGAGACGATTAGAGGAGAGGTCAGAGGAGACGATTAGAGGAGGGGTCAGAGGTCAGGGGAGACGAGTAGAGAAGGGGTCAGAGGTGACGATTAGAGTAGGGGTCAGGGGAGACGATTAGAGAAGGGGTCAGGGGAGACGATTAGAGAAGGGGTCAGAGGTCAGAGGAGACGATTAGAGGAGGGGTCAGGGGAGACGATTAGAGAAGGGGTCAGAGATCAGGGGAGACGATTAGAGAAGAGGTCAGGGGAGACGATTAGAGAAGGGGTCAGAGGTCAGAGGAGACGATTAGAGGAGGGGTCAGGGGAGACGATTAGAGAAGGGGTCAGAGGTGACGATTAGAGTAGGGGTCAGGGGAGACGATTAGAGAAGGGGTCAGAGGAGACGATTAGAGGAGGGGTCAGAGGTCAGGGGAGACGATTAGAGAAGGGGTCAGAGGTGACGATTAGAGTAGGGGTCAAGGGAGACGATTAGAGAAGGGGTCAGAGGTCAGAGGAGACGATTAGAGGAGGGGTCAGAGGTCAGGGGAGACGATTAGAGAAGGGGTCAGAGGTGACGATTAGAGTAGGGGTCAGGGGAGATGATTAGAGAAGGGGTCAGGGGAGACGATTAGAGAAGGGGTCAGAGGTCAGAGGAGACAATTAGAGGAGGGGTCAGAGGTCAGGGGAGACGATTAGAGAAGGCGTCAGAGGTCAGAGGAGACGATTAGAGAAGGGGTCAGAGGTCAGAGGAGATGATTAGAGGAGGGGTCAGGGGAGACGATTAGAGGAGGGGTCAGGGGAGACGATTAGAGAAGGGGTCAGAGGTGACGATTAGAGAAGGGGTCAGGGGAGATGATTAGAGAAGGGGTTTAGAGATCAGGGGAGACGATTAGAGAAGGGGTCAGAGGTCAGAGGAGACGATTAGAGGAGGGGTCAGAGGTCAGGGGAGACGATTAGAGAAGGGGTCAGAGGAGATGATTAGAGGAGGGGTCAGAGGTCAGGGGAGACGATTAGAGGAGGGGTCAGGGGAGACGATTAGAGAAGGGGTCAGAGGTGACTATTAGAGAAGGGGTCAGAGATCAGGGGAGACGATTAGAGAAGGGGTCAGAGATCAGAGGAGACGATTAGAGAAGGGGTCAGAGGTCAGGGAGACGATTAGAGAAGGGGTCAGAGGTCAGGGGAGACGATTAGAGAAGGGGTCAGAGATCAGGGGAGACGATTAGAGAAGGGGTCAGAGATCAGGGGAGACGATTAGAGAAGGGGTCAGAGGTCAGGGGAGACGATTAGAGAAGGGGTCGAGGTCAGGGGAGACGATTAGAGAAGGGGTCAGAGGTCAGGGGAGACGATTAGAGAAGGGGTCGAGGTCAGGGGAGACGATTAGAGAAGGGGTCAGAGGTCAGGGGAGACGATTAGAGAAGGGGTCGAGGTCAGGGGAGACGATTAGAGAAGGGGTCAGAGATCAGCGGAGACGATTAGAGAAGGGGTCAGAGGTCAGGGGAGATGATTAGAGAAGGGGTCAGAGATCAGGGGAGACGATTAGAGAAGGGGTCAGAGATCAGGGGAGACGATTAGAGAAGGGGTCAGAGGTCAGGGGAGACGATTAGAGAAGGGGTCGAGGTCAGGGGAGAAGATTAGAGGAAGGGTCAGAGATCAGGGGAGACGATTAGAGAAGGGGTCGAGGTCAGGGGAGACGATTAGAGAAGGGGTCAGAGGTCAGGGGAGACGATTAGAGAAGGGGTCAGAGATCAGGGGAGACGATTAGAGAAGGGGTCGAGGTCAGGGGAGACGATTAGAGAAGGGGTCAGAGGTCAGGGGAGACGATTAGAGAAGGGGTCAGAGATCAGGGGAGACGATTAGAGAAGGGGTCGAGGTCAGAGGAGGGGTCAGATGTCAGAGGAGACGATTAGAGAAGGGGTCAGAGGTCAGGGGAGATGATTAGAGAAGGGGTCAGAGGTCAGAGGAGACTATTAGAGAAGGGGTCAGAGGTCAGGGAGACGATTAGAGAAGGGGTCAGAGGTCAGGGGAGACGATTAGAGAAGGGGTCAGAGGTCAGGGGAGACGATTAGAGAAGGGGTCAGAGATCAGGGGAGACGATTAGAGAAGGGGTCGAGGTCAGAGGAGGGGTCAGATGTCAGAGGAGACGATTAGAGAAGGGGTCAGAGGTCAGGGGAGACGATTAGAGAAGGGGTCAGAGATCAGGGGAGACGATTAGAGAAGGGGTCAGAGGTCAGGGGAGACGATTAGAGAAGGGGTCGAGGTCAGGGGAGACGATTAGAGAAGGGGTCAGAGGTCAGGGGAGACGATTAGAGAAGGGGTCGAGGTCAGGGGAGACGATTAGAGAAGGGGTCAGAGGTCAGGGGAGACGATTAGAGAAGGGGTCAGAGGTCAGGGGAGACGATTAGAGAAGGGGTCAGAGATCAGGGGAGACGATTAGAGAAGGGGTCAGAGGTCAGGGGAGACGATTAGAGAAGGGGTCAGAGATCAGGGGAGACGATTAGAGAAGGGGTCGAGGTCAGGGGAGAAGATTAGAGGAGGGGTCGGGGGGTCAGGGGTCGCATGAGGAGGAGCATATCTGAGGCCTGAAGGTTTGAAAATCCTTGCAATAATTCATATGCAAGTAGCATGATGTGATTTAATCAGGGCTCCACATTAGGCCTTTTCTTGTGCTTGTCCTAAAAAAATTGTGTTGTAAATATGATTTATTCTGAAGCAATATTCTCATCAGTGTTCAATCAGCTTTGATATATTAAAATCTACATATTGTCATATCTGCACCTTTAAAGGGCACCCCCCCCCCCCCCCAATCTTATTAAATATTATACTTCATCATTCATTTTATATTCCTAAATTTGATCAATAAATTAAATTAGAATAATAAGGCACTAGAGGGCCGTTACTCTAAGGCTGATCAAATTAAATAATTTACACTGAAAAATTACAACTGCATTAAATAATGTTATGAGATCGTTTAAAATGTTTTTGGAATATACAAATAAGAAACATTGAAAAGAACAATACTTTTAAACATAACACTAAACCTCCAGTAGGGGGCGGCAGAAGACCCTCCTAACGAGCGAGTCATTGAATCATTCACTCAAACGATTCGTTCAAATGGCTGATTCGTTCATGAATGAGACAGCTGTTTATGAATGAGTCATTGAATCATTCACTCAACTGATTCATTCAAAACGCTGATTCAGTCAGTAATGAAAACACAGTTACGTGTTCCTGTGAGATGTGTTACGGTTCTTTGTTTTGAAACTTTTCGCTGCTGAAACAGAACAAAAAGTCAATATTGCGTCTAAAATGTAAGTGACTTGATTTAAACTGTTGTATGAAAACGGTCACATTTCCCTTTCGTGATGGTGTTCAGGAACAGCACTCGTCGTGTGAGATTGCTAAACTGTATCATGTGTTAAATATATAAAACTCCACATTTTGAGAGCCTCAACAGCACAACCTTGTTAACGTCAGTAATACATTAATAATACACTATCACTCGCAACTTACAATATATATAATAAAATCTGAATCATTCTTGTTTTATTGATTCCCTAGTTATTGACTTTTTAATCAGGATGCCTGTCCGGTCGGCCATGTACAATTCTCTTTTACTTCTTCAAAAAAATGCACTTGTCCCGCACACGCGCTAATGTGGAGCCCTGCTTTAATCATAGAAATATGAATTGACTGATGATTATGAGGGTGCTAGTTTATTGTAAAATATTTAGTGTCTCTGTACATTTGCTGCCATTTCCAGTCCAATGTGTTTTGTGTGACAGACGGATGATCGGGAATCCAAACGGGACACTCCGGAGGAAGGAGAGCTACGAGACCACAAGATGGAAATAACAATCAGGAACTCACCCTACATGCGGGAGGACTCCACTGAAGACAGGTCTCGGCCGAACCCAAACTATTCTGTGTGCTCATTTTGACCCGGAATGCGAGGAATGCTTCAGTACATGTAGAAATTCTCAAAATTCAAGCTAAAAATGCTAAAACTTTACCAAAAAATGATTGTATAATGTCTACATGTGTATCTGAATGCACACTGAAGGGAACTGGCTTTAGGACCCAGCGGAACAGCTCATATAGAGCTATAAGCCCATCAAGAGTCATGAAATATCATGTTATTATTATTTTCCACAAGAGGTCGGCAAAGACACTCAATGTAAGATATTTTGAGCTGAATTATAAGGGTGATGCACTAAATTGTTAGTTATTTTGAATTTAAGTTGAAAGAATGTGAGGAATGTGCTTAGATTACTATTTATTGATCAAATCTAGTAATTTAAAGGTAAATAAAATAGAAAATACCCTCAAAAATTGCCTATAAAAATTGAAAAAATTGCATCAAAATGAAAATAATTTTTTTTTTTAAGTATAATTTTAGGGCTTCGGGTCATTTTGACCCACGAGGGAAAGATGTGTTACGATGTGCGAGGGAAGGATGAAGTAAAAGAGGTTTATGGGAATATTAATGACGTGAACTCGTGGTGTGTGTGTGACGCTGATGCTGTGTGTGTTTTTGCAGAGGAGAGGAGGACGAGTCTCTGGCCATCAAACCCCCACAGCAGATCGCGAGGAAAGACAAGTCCTACCACAGAAAAGAGGAGAAGAGGAAGGACAAGAGGCGGCACAGGAGCCAGTCGGATGAAGACGGTCAGTGGACACACTGTGTGTTTAATGCAGGGGTCAACGGGGCGGGGCCTGGCACTATCCCTCATTTAAATAATTATTATGCAGAATAAAGGGGCGGGGTCTGGCACTATTCCTCATTTAAATAATTATTATGCAGAATAAAAGAGCGGTGCCTGGCACTATTCCTCATTTAAATCATTCTTATGCAGAATAAAGGGGTGGGGCCTGGCACTATTCCTCATTTAAATAATTATTATGCAGAATAAAAGGGCGGGGCCTGGCACTATTCCTCATTTAAATTAATATGCAGAATAAAGGGGCGGGGCCTGGCACTATTCCTCATTTAAATCATTCTTATGCAGAATAAAGGGGTGGGGCCTGGCACTATTCCTCATTTAAATAATTATTATGCAGAATAAAGGGGCGGGGTCTGGCACTATTCCTCATTTAAATAATTATTATGCAGAATAAAAGAGCGGTGCCTGGCACTATTCCTCATTTAAATAATCCTTATGCAGAATAAAGGGGTGGGGCCTGGCACTATTCCTCATTTAAATAATTCTTATGTAGAATAAAGGGGCGGGGCCTGGCACTATTCCTCATTTAAATAATTATTATGCAGAATAAAAGGGCGGGGCCTGGCACTATTCCTCATTTAAATTAATATGCAGAATAAAGGGGCGGGGCCTGGCACTATTCCTCATTTAAATAATTCATATGCAGAATAAAGGGGTGGGGCCTGTCACTATGTTCCTCATATAAATAAATAATTAATATGCAGATTGAGGGGTGGGGCCTGTCACTAAATCCCTAATTTAAATAATTCTTATGAAGAATAAAGGGGCGGGGCCTGTCACTAAATTCATCATTTAAATAATTCATATGCAGAATAAAGGGGTGGGGCCTGTCACTATGTTCCTCATTTAAATAATTCATATGCAGATTGAGGGGCGGGTCGTGTCACTAAATTACTCATAAATAATGAATATTCAGAATAAAGGGGTGGGGCCTGGTTGAGTTACAAGAGCAGAACCAAACTGAATCACTCGTTGAATCATTTTTAAGTGTCCTGTTATGCTTTCCATCTGTGTTTAGTGTTGGGCTGCAGATATTGAATCATTTAGTAATCGAGTATTCCACCGATTATTCTATCGATTAATCGGATAAAAAATTCTGTTAATAAAAATAGCTCCATGTGAACAACAGCCTTTAAAATGACTTAAGTAATAATTATAATAGCCGATTATTATTGCTTGTTGTTATATATTTGTATTTTATGTACTTTACGTATTACGCCTGCAGAGGGCCCTGCCTGCGGCCTGCTGTTGATCAAATCCTTGGATTAATATTGGCTAAACAACATTTAATTCAAATATCCACTTAATATTAGGTCACTTCTGTACGATAGAAATGCAACAGCCACTGTAATTTCTTGAATAAGAACATGTGCGCATCAAAAGATGCAAACTCAGAGCGAGGGTTTAAACTTTTATTCTGAAATCACGATAAACAACAATTTGCATATTTAGAAAAGTTTATGTATTCTCCTGTGTTGGCGTAGATTTACAGATGAGTTACGTTACAAATCTTGTGATATGCACGTTATTGGAAACGTAAACACACATCACATGCAGAGAGTGAGTGTGTGTGGAGCGTTTACTGTGAGGAGTATCTGCACGCATGTACATAAATATTTTGTGGGGGAAAAAAAATGATTTAACTGAATCACATCCTTTGTGACTTCACAATAGCACTATGCTATATCATAATTGTAAATGGTTTTTAATATATCACGTATCCTTTATAAACAGTATAATAATGAGGTTCATGGATGCTCGTCTGTGGAACGCGCCGCTTCCGGGATTTTGCCGGTTACTCGACACGGGTAAAATGCAATAGAGGATTTTTAAAAATCAAGAACTCAACTTTAATCGAGGAATCGTGTGTGTGATGTTGCTGTTCGATCACGAGAAAGCTCCAGTTCTTCTCTATATCAGTGTCAGTGTTCCTGAACTCCTGAAACGCCTCCATTGTAGTCTCGAGTTTCTTCCGGGAACACGTCACAATATTCCTTATTACAATAATTAATGCGCAGAATAAAGGGGCGGGGCCTGGTTGAGTTAGTAGTGTGTTAAACTGGCGGTTATGGAAAGGGGCGGGACATTT